>CM053625.1:21765101-21786635 GCA_028646595.1 Phalanger gymnotis
AGAAAATACTGCAAGCAGCCAGAAAGAAATAATTTGAGTATTGTGGAAACACAATCAGAATAACCCAAGATCTAGCAGCTTCTACATTATGAGATCGAAGGGCTTAGAATACAATATTCCGGAGGTCAATGGAACTAGGATTAAAACCAAGAATCACCTACCCAGCAAAACTGAGTATCATGCTCCAAGGCAAAATATGGACTTTCAATAAAATAGAGGACTTTCAAGCTTTCTCAGTGAAAAGACCAGAGCTGAATAGAAAATTTGACTTTCAAACACAAGAATCAAGAGAAGCATGAAAAGGTAAAGAAGAAAGAGAAATCATAAGGGACTTACTAAAGCTGAACTGCTTTGGTTACATTCCTACATGGAAAGGTGATATATATAATTCAGGAGACCTCAGCTGAAGGGCATATACACACGTATGTATGTATGTATATAGACAGAGCGCACAAGGTGAGTTGAATATGAAAGGATGATATCTAAAAAAATAAAATACAATTAAGGGTTGGGAGAGGAATATATTGAGAGAGGGAGATAGCGAGAGTTAGAATGGGGTAAATTATCTTGCATAAAAGTGGCAAGAAAAAGCAATTCTGCAGGAAGGGAAGAGGGGGCAGGTGAGGGGGAATGAGTGCATCTTGCCCTCATCGTATTTGACTTGAGGAGGGAATAACATACATACTCAATTAGGTATCTTATCCCACAGGAAAGAAGGAGGAAGAAGATAAAAAGGGGTGATGATAGAAGGGAGGGCAGATGGGGGAGGAGGTCATCAAAAGCAAACACTTTCAAAAAGGGACAGGGTCAAGGTTGAAAACTGAATAAAGGGGGATAGGATAAGAAGGAACAAAATATAGTTAGTCTTTCACAACATGAATATTGTGGAAGGGTTTTGCATAATGATACACATGTGGCCTATGTTGAATTGCTTGCCTTCTTAGGGAGGGTGGGTGGGGAGGGAAGAGGGGAGTGAATTTGGAACTCAAAGTTTTAAAAGCAGATGTTCAAAAAAAGTTTTTACGTGCAACTGGGAAATAAGATATACAGGCAATGGGGCATAGAAATCTATCTTGCCCCACAAGAAAGTAAGGGAAAAGGAGATGGGGATAGTGGGGTGACAGAAGGGAGGGTTGACTGAGGAAAGTAGCAATTAGAATATATGCTTTCTTGGAGTGGGGGAGGAGGGTAGAAATGGGGAGAAATTTGTAATTCAAATTCTTGTGGAAATAAATGCTGAAAACTAAAAATATTAAATAAATAATAATTTTTTAAAAAATACAATATTCTATTTTTTAGGTACAATTTGTCTAGTATAATTACCATTATTCTAAATTCAGGTATTTCTAGTTTATGGAGAGAAATATGCAAACTGACATGGTCCCTCTTCCTGCCCACCTCCCCTCATATGCCCTCACCCACCTTTGTAATACAAGATGAAATAGCATCTATATGAATCTTAAACAAGGAAAAGGTAACAATATGATAAAATTTTGGATCACCATTCCATTTCATATAATGGAACAAGAGTCATTTAATCTTTTCCTAGAACTTCTTAATGCTAAGATGGCAGAACAGCAAAAAGAAGCACAGTCCAGGTCCCTTATGAAACCTCTTCCGCAAAAATCTAGAAAATACCAGAACAAATTTTCATTAGAAAATCCAAGATAAATTACCAGTATTGAAATGTAAAGGGTGACTTTGTCACTGATCAGGATGAAATTAAAGCAATTATTAGGAGCTATTTTGCCTAAATATGTGCCAATAAATCCGACAATCTAAGTGAAATGGATGAATATTTTCAAAAATATAACTTAATAAGATTAACAGAAGAGGAAGTAAAATATTTAAATAACCCTATTTTAGAAAAGAAATTGAACAAGCCATCAATGAGCTCCATAATTTAAAAAATGCCCAGGATAAAACAGATTCACAAGTGAATTCTACCAAACACAGCAGAAGAATTAATTCCAATATTATATAAACTCTTTGGAAAAACAGGAAAAGAAGGAGTCCTAACAAATTCTTTTCATAACACAAATATAGTGTGAATATGTAAACCAGGAAGAGCTAAAATAGAGTAAAAAAAACTATAGATCAATTTCCCTAATCAATAGTCACCTAAAATTTTAAAATAAAATACTATATTGGCAATTAAAGAGGGGTTTTAGCAATTATTCAACCAAGTGCCCGTGAAGAGTTTGGCCTTTGTTTCCTTGATAAAATTAGGAGTCCTTGATGACCTCCTTGCCTCAAGGGAAAGCCTAGTTTACATGGGTTTGAGTGATATATTTGTGACATCAGAGGCTTTTAGACCATGTGGGTTTAAGTCACATTTTTGTGAGACTTTCAGGTCACATGGGTGAGTTGCATGTGTGACTCATCTTTGAACCTGTACAAGATATATAAACCCAGAGGCTGACATTCTTCCTTGGGGCTCTGAGCCACAGGAGGAGTGGTGAGTGACTCTGGGCCAGTTGTTGTTAAGAGCCTCCCGGCTCACTCAGACATTGATGGTTTCTTGGTAACTATGAATTGTATTTGGTCTGTTTATAATGTATGTTTGTAATTTGTTTGTATTTGCTCTGAAATTCAGGGTGCTGGCCTTTTCCCCTGAACTAAGTGAATGATATTTGTTGGATTGAAATAGAACTTCTGCTGGCAGCATTCTTGTTGTTGGGCTTGTGTTGGTCTTTCATCCCGACAGGAGCTGCTAGCCGAATTGTTGCAACAAATAAATACTAGCAAGGAGATTATAGTGAAATATCACAAAGATCATACACTATGACCTGGTGGGAATTATATCAGGAAAGCAAGGCTAGTGCAATATTAGGAAAACAACAGCATAATTGGCCATATCAATTACAAAACCAACAGAAATTATATGGTTATCTCGATAGACGCAGAAAAAGCTTTGGATGAGCCAAGATGGTGGAGAAAAGGCAGGAGGTTGCCTGAACTCTTTCTAATTTCCCTTTGAACAACTTTGAATCACTCTTCAAAACAAATTCTGGGGCAACAGAACCCACAAAAGGACTGGGTGAAACAACTTTCCAGCCCGAGATAACTTAGAAGGACTGCAGGAAAGTTCTGTTTTACTTGGATAAGAGGGGAACACACCCCAGCAGCACAGTGTGTCCAAACAAGTCAGTGCAAGGCTTCTAGCTCCAACACAGATCAGCAACTGAAGAAGCCCTGTGGTCCAGGGCTCGACAAGCCAGTAGTACAGCGGGTCAATTGTGAGGCTTCTAGCCCTGGTGCATCAGGCTAGTGGTCAGATCTGGCAGATCCAGAAGTTATTGACCAGATCCCTGGCCCCTTGAGCAAGATGCTTAGGAAAGTACCCCAGGTACCACAGGAACAGAGCTCAGATTTAAAAGTAATGAAATAGAGATACAATTTACTATCTCTTCTTGCAGAGTTTTGTTTGTAATATATAGGAAGATTGATGATTTATATGGATTTACGTTACATCCTGCTACTTTGCTAAAAAATTATTATTTCAACTAATTTTTTAGTTGAATCTTTGGGATTTTCCAAGTGTATCATCTGCAAAAAGAGTTTTGTTATTTCATTCCCTTTTCTGATTCTTTCCATTTTTTTCTTCTCTTATTGCTATTGTTAGGAGTTCCAATACAATACTGAATGATGTTAGTGGCAGTTGGCATCTATGTTTCACACCTGATCTTACTGGGATGGTTTCTAGTTTATCCTCATTACCAATCATGCTTGCTGATGGTTTTAGATAAATTGCTTTTTGTCAATTTAAGGAAAAATCCATTTATACCTATACTTTCAAGTATTTTTAGTAGAAATGATTGGTGAACTTTACCAAAAGCTTTTTCTGCATCTATTGATATAATCATATGATTTTTAAACCTTTATTATTGATATGATCAATTATATTAATAGATTTCCTTATGTTAAATCAACTCTGCATTCCCAGTATAAATCCTAATTGATCATAATATATAAGTTTTGTAATTTATTGTTGTAATTTTTGAGCTAGCATTTTATTTAGGATTTTTGCATCCATATTCATTAATGAAATTGGTCTATAATTTTCTTTCTCTGCTTTTACTCTTCTTGGTTTAGGTATCAGTATAATATTTGTTTCATAAAAAGAATTTGATAGAATCTCTTCTTTACCTATAATTCCAAATAATTTATTTAATAATGGAACTAGTTGATCTTTTAATGTTTGGTGGAATTCACTTGTAAATCCATCTGCTCCTGCTTCCTTTTAGGAAGCTCATTTATGACCTGTTCAATTTCTTTTTCAAAAATACGTCTATTTAGGTATTCTATTTCCTCTTATCTTAATCTAGGCAATTTATATTTTTGTAGATATTCTTCCATTTCATTTAAATTATTCAATTTATTGGCACATAATTGGGCAAAATAACTCCTTATAATTACTTTAATTTTGTCTTCGTTAATGGCATATTCACCCTTTTCATTTTTGTATACTAGCAATTTGGCTTTCTTCTCTTTTTAAAAATCAAATTAACCAATTATTTATCTATTTTATGTGTGTTTTTCATAAAACAAACTCCTAGTTTTATTTATTAATTCAATGGTGTTTTTACTCTCAATTTTATTACTTAACTTTAAATTTTAGGATTTCCAATTTAGTCTTTATTGCAGATTTTTGTTCTTTTTCTAGTTTTTTTAATTGCATACCCAATTCATTAGTCTACTCTTTCTATTTTATTTATGAAAGTGTTTAGAGATAAATTTTCCTCTAATCACTGCTTTTGCTGTGTCCCATAGGTTTTGATATGTTGTCTTATTATTATCATTCTCTTTAATGAAATCATTGATTGTTTCTGTGATTTGTTCTTTAACCCATTCATTCTTTTTTAAGTTTTTGTTTGTTTGTTTTTAGTTTTTACATTCACTTCTATAAGATTTTGTGTTCTAAATTTTCTCCCCCTCCTTCTGTTTTCCCCTCCCTAAGACAGCATGCAATATGATATAGGCTATACACGTAAAGTCATATTAAACATATTTCTACATCAGTCATGTTATAAAGAATTAGCACCAAAGAGAAAAACCATGAGAAAGAAGAAACAAAACAAAAGAAAAGTGAAACTAGTATTCTTCAATCTGCATTCAGACTCTATAATTCTTTCTCTGGAAGCAGATACTATTTTCTATCATGAGCCTTTTGGAATTGTCTTAGGTCATTGAATTGCTGAGAAAAGCTAAGTCAATCATAACTGATCATAACACAATGTTGCTGTTACTGTGTACAATGTTCTCCTGGTTCTGCTCACTTCACTCAGCATCAGTTAATGAAAGTCTTCCCAGGTTTTTCTGAAGTCCTCCTACTCTTCATTTGTTATAGCACAATAGTATTCCATTATATTCATATGCCACAACTTGTTCAGCCATTCCTCAGTTGATGGGCATCCCCTCAATTTCTAATTCTTGGCCACCACAAAAAGAGCTGCTATAAATATTTTTGTTTATGTGGGTCTTTTTCCCCTTAGTATGATCTCTTTGGAATACAGACCTAGAAGTGGTATTTCTGGGTCAAAGGGTATGCACATTTTTATAGCCCTTTGGCCATAGTTCCAAATTGCTCTCCAAGTGGTTGGATCAGTTCACAACTCTACCAACAATGCACCAGTGTTCCAATTTTCCCACATCTTCTCCAACATTTATCATTTTCCTGTTTTGTCATGTTAGCCTGTCTGATGTATGTGATGTGGTACCTCAGAATTGTTTTAATTTGCATTTCTCTAATCAACTGTGAATTAGAACATTTTTTTTCATATGACTATAGATAGCTTTAATTTCTTCTGAACTGCCTGAATGTTTTGACCATTTATCAATTGAGGAATGACTTTTATGCTGGCAAATTTGACCCAGTTCTCTATGTTTTAGAAATGAGCCATTATCAGAGATGCTGGCTATAAAAATTGTTTCCCAGCTTTCTGCTTCCCTTCTAATTTTGGTTGCATTGGCTTTGTATGTGCAAAACCTTTTTAAGTTAATGTAACAAATTATCCATTTTGCATTTCACAATATTATCTATCTCCTGTTTGGTCATAAATGCTTCCATTGTCTGTAGATCTGACAGGTAAAGCATTCCTTGCTCTCCTAATTTGCTTATAGTCTCACCTTTTATGTCTAAATCATGTACCTATTTTGATCTTATCTTGGTATATGGTATAAGATGTTGGTCTATGTCTAGTTTCTGCCATACTATTTTCCAAATTTTTCCAAAAGATTTGTAAAATAATGAGTTCTTATCCCATGAGGGTTTATTAAACAGTAGATTACTATACTTTTGTGTCTTGTATACCTAACCTCTTCCACTGATCCAACACTCTTTCTTAGTCAGTACCAAGTAGTTTTAATGATTGCAGTTTTAGATCTGGTATGGCTAGGCCACCTTTCTTTTCATCTCTTTTCATTAATTCCCTTGATATTCTGGACCTTTTGTTCTTCCAGATATATTTTGTTACTATTTTTTCAAGCTCTATAAAATAATTTTTAGTAGTTTGATTGGTATGACACTGAATAAGTAAATTAATTTAGGTAGAATTGTCATTTTTATTATATTAGCTCACCTACCTATGAGCAACTAATATTTTTCCAATTATTTAGATCTAACTTTATTTGTGTGAAAGGTGTCTTGTTAACCCATTCATTCTTTAAGATTAAGTTGTTTAAACTCCAATTAATTTTTAATCTATGTTTCCTTGGTCCCTTATTAAATATAATTTTTATTGCATTATGATCTGAAAATAATACTTTTAATATTTCTGCTTTTTCCAAATTTGCTTGCATTGGAGAAGGACAAACTTCTAAGCATGTGCATGCATATGTGTGTGTGTGTGTGTGTGTGTGTGTGTGTGTGTGTGTGTGTGTAGCCATGGGCATTGTCTCAATGGGAAGCAGACATGAAGTGGCAAGCAGATGACCTGTTGTTGCTTCTGCCTCTATTATAGCCATTTTTCCTGCTTTTATGTGAAGGAAACAGGAGATAGCTATTGGCACTGAGCTTTGAAATACTGAGAAAGTGAGCCACCTGAGGACAAGAGCCCCTGCTAGGGCTTATATTCTGACAATCCAACAACGGTTTCCCAAGGTACAGCCTTCAGTATCTAGCCTAGCTGTAGCTGAGACAAGGACTTATCTAGTGGCTATGTTACATTTTTAATTTTTTTAAAGTTTTATTTTATTTTCAAAGATTAAGTGCCTCTCCTTCCCTCTTCCCTCTTCTCCCACCTTCAGAAAGCAAAAAAAAAAAAACCAAAAAAAAAACCAAAACCCTGTTAACAGCATATATTTTTGTTGTTCAGTCATGTCTACCTCTTCATGACCCCATTTGGAGTTTCCTTGGCAAAGATACTGGAGTGGTTCAACATTTCTTTCTCCAGCTCTTTTTACAGATGAAGAAACCGAGGCAAACATGTTTAAGGGACTTGTCCAGGGTCACACAGCTAGTAACTGTCTGAGGTGGGATTTGAACTCAGGAAGAAGAGTCTTCCTGACTACAGGCCCAACACTAGATCCGCTGCAACACCCTCCTGCCCCACCAGCATGTTTAGTCAGGCAAAATAAATTTCTGACCTGGCCATATCTAAAAAAATTATGTCTCAGTCTGCCCTATGGGTACATCACCTCTCTGTCAGGAAATGGGCAATATATTTTATCATAGTCTTCAGGAGCTGTGGTTAGTTGTTACGATGATCAGAGTTCCCAGGTTACACACACACACACATACACACACACACACACACACACATACCATACCATTGTATTTCTCTTTTCTTCTCTTTTCTATTGTTCTTTCCTTACTCATACTCCTTTGGACTCTCTCTCTGAACCCTGATGTTGCTAGAAACATACGGGAACACGTGTATCATCTTATCATCTCCCCACATTTGAAGGTTAGCAGTTTATGTTTATTTAGTCCTGCATGCATTAGTTCATTCATATTTGCCTTTTTTTTTTGTTTTTCTCTTTACTCCTGTGTGTGTACTTCAAAGTTTTACTGCAGCTCTGATTTTTTCAACAGAAATGCTTGGAAGTCGACTATTTTATGAAAAGTCTTTTTTTTTAACCTTGTAGCATGTATTGTCAATTTTTCCAGGTAAGTTATTCTTGGCTCTAAGTCTATATCCTTTGTCTTCTGGACCAAGTTCTCTACTTCCTACTGGGCTGCTAAATAGTGTATAATTCTGACCATGTCTCTTTGGTTTTTGAATTCTTTTTTCTGGCTGCTGTATTTTTTTCTTTGGCCTAGAAGCTCTGGATTTGAGATGTTCCTGGGGATTTTCATTTGGGGTTTCTTTCAGGTGGTGACCAGTGAATTCTTTCTATTTCCACTTTGCACTCTGGTGGTAAGAGACCTGGGAAGCTTTCTTTTAAGATTTCTTGAAATATGATGTCTATGTTCTTTTTCTATTTGTAGTGTTCAGACAGTCCAAGTGTTCATAAATCTTTTTTCCTCAATCTGCTTTCCATACATATCAAACTCCATACATATCAAACTGGGGAAGCATGGTAAATACTATTTGTTCTGAAAAAGATCTAGAAGTTTTAATGGACTACAATACATGTCAGCAATGTGATGTAGCTGCCAAAAAAGCTCTTGAAATCTTGGGCTACAGAGGCATAATTTACAGGAATAGGAATGTCATAAAACCCACTGTACTTTGTCCCCATCAGATCTGCTCTGAAGTATTGTGTTCAGTTCTTTGTGCCACAGATTAAGAAAGACATTGTTAAAATATTAAACTTATTTCGTTTGATCCCAGAAGGCAGAGCTAGTAATAATGGGTGCTTTGAAAACTAAAAACAGTCTGGCAGAAATTAGATTTAGATCAACACTGCATGGTACATTAAGCTCCAATGAATACATACTATAGATGGAAAAGATCACATCATAAGACAATCACAGGGGTGGACATGGGAAGAACTACTAACTAAATAAAGGATAGAGAGTTAACAGGAGTTGATAGACAATTTTGATTTTTTGAATCCAAAAAGTTTTTGCACAAAATTAATGCAGTCAAAATTAGAAGGAAAATAGTCATCTGAGGAAAATATTTTCAGCAAATTTGTCTGACATAAGTCTGATATCTAAAATATGTAGGGGATTGATTCATTTAGATGAACAGGAGCCATCCAAATGTAACCCAAGTCCCGAAGCCCAGTGGTATGGCATTCTCTCTTCACTGGGGAAGATCCATGTCCTGAAACTTTGTGAGGGACGAGGTAGAATTGATGAGAAGAGGAGAGAGGAGAGTTTCACTCTCTTAACTGTCCTTAAGTCTCTTCAGTCTCTACAATAACCTTGGGTGCTTTTGGCTTTCATCTTTGAGAGAGATGGGACAATATCAACCCCACTTCACATTGCTGAAGGGAGAATAAGACTTTGAGAAGAGGCCAACATCAAAATAGTTTGTAGTCTTCATCATGTCCTTGTCCCTAGCTTTCTACACCAGAGACTTCAGGGAAGCCTCACCCTTGGGTGAGATCTGGAATTTTCTTGGTTGAATTGAGTTACCTTACTCCCTTCATTCTATATTATCTGGCATATATCCTCCTATGTGTAATTTCTCTGATTTTTTTTTACTATTTACTTGGATAAATGAGTTTCTTTGCTAATTACTATTTGTGTTCATTGTGGAACTGGTATTGGGAGGGAAAGTAGTCAAGTCATGGATACAAAGTTTGAGGTCCTCCTTTACCACAACTAATGAACAGTGATCAGAGGTTTAGCTTGAACGTGAAAAAAACACATTTCCTAAATTATTTTTATATAAGGAGCAGATAGATGTAATTCTAAGCTAGTACCCCTCTTTCTGGGAAGAGCAAAAGAAACAGACTTTTGGCCCCAACCTCTTATTTCCCCTCCTAGCAGGAATTAAAGTCTGTCTTGGAGAAAGGTGTGAGGAAAAGAGGATGTCTACTCTGCCTCCCTTTGAGCCACACAATGACACCTCTATACTACATATTGAGTACATCCCTCACTAACAACACAGGTCAAAGAATATAAAAAGTCATTTCTCAAAAGAGGAAATCTAAGCTATCACCAAACAGATGAAAAAAAAAATCCAAATCACCAATAAGACACATACAAATGAAAATAACTCTGAAATGGAATTCATACAAATGAAAAGATGACAAAAAAGGAGAACTCTAACTGTTAGAAGAGCAGTGGGGGAGGGGGGAACAAGCACATTAATGCATCATTAGTTGACCTGTGAAATTATTCAACCATTTTGGAAAACAATTTGGAACTATACGCAAACTCATTAAACTGTGCATACACTTTAAGTCAGTAATATCACTGTTAAGTTTATATCCCAAGGAGATCAGTGAAGGATATCACACATATCAGCAAAAATGTTTAGTGCAGGACTTTTGTGTTGTTATTGTTGTTGCATAGAACTGGAAAGATAATGCATGCCTGTTAATGTAATGAGTGTTATTGGCTGAAGATATCATGAAAAGACCAGATTCAGAGACACCTGGAAGACAGATGCTGTGAGGTGAGCAGCATCAGAGAAACAATTTATACAGTGACTACAAGGGAATAATGGAAAAGAACTAAAAAAAACACTTAATAACTACGATCATGACTAGAACCATCCTAATCTTGAAACCACTAGAACCATCCTAATCTTGGTAGACAGGATAAAAGTGATGGGCTAGAAGAGCTGAAAGAGATACATATTTTTAGCCATGACCAGTGACCTCCTTGCTTGACTTTATTCTTTGTTACTAGAGAGAGTTTCTATTATTATGTATGCATGAATGGAGGGGGTGGTAGTCATGAGCGAGAGTGGAGGAGGTAGTGATAATGAAATTTTAAAAATACACAGAAGAAAGCAGAAAGTAGAGAACATAGATAATCTGGGCAGTGTTGCAATTACCATGAGAAATTTAATCAATACTTTAAAAAAAGGTGTGAGTCATAACAGAGATTCTTGGTATCATATACATATTCATATATACACATGTACATATACATATATGCATATACATACATATATGTTACATTTATATGTGTATGTATATATATATGTAAAGGAGTGATTGGGAAAATTGTGAATATGTATGTGGAAGGAAACTCCTAGTGCTCCAGGAAGGTTTTGTCCCTCTGTGTTGGGTCAAAGGGAAAAAGCTAGGCTTCCAGGTCCCTAGAACTAAGGATGCCAGAAATCCCAGGGCTTTGAGAACAATGGGGACCTGTGTGGGTGGAGGGAGTTGTCAGGCTCTATGGGGGAAGGTGAGGCTGTGGAGCTGCTCCCACCCCCCTCTCCCCACACTAGGACTGGAGCAGAGTACAATGTAAAGGAAATGCTCTTTCATCTAGGAGCAGGGCCTTGACCTCACCAGCTGCCACCAAAGACGAAGAATTTCCTCTCATTTGGAGAAAGCTTTCAATTGTTAAGGGATTTCTTTCTCTAGTTTGGCTGCTGCCCTGGGAAAATTATCCTTTCCTTATCGAGCTCAGTTGGGACAAATTGTAGGACTTTATCCCAGCAGCTTATGGGGCCTAGGCCTGGGACTTGAGTGAGAGACAGGGGCCGGCAGATGGGAAGAAAGGGCTGGACAAGAGCTGGGGCTGGGATGGCTAGAATGTAGCACATTTTGATGTCTCCTTTCCAAGGGAAGGGGAGATTCCAGAAACTGAACCTGGGAAAGGCACTTTCCCTCTACTATGGACAATGATTCTTTTCTTACAAGGGACCTTAAGAGACTGTAATTTAGTATGAAGAGAGATGGCAGAATAAAGAGCTTCATCTGCAAAGTCTCTGTTATAATAAGACTAACATAAAAGCACTATTTGGTTTGGTTTTTTTTTTTGAAGGGGACAGGGAGACTGTCCTTGAGATCTGACTGGAGGTGAGAGTGGGAGAGGGACTAGGGTTTGAATGAGTGTTGTGGCTTTTTCACCCATTCCTTCCCCTTCTCCTCCTCCCAACTCCCCTACAGGCATAAAGGATCTAGTCTGTGGGGAAATGAGGACGTCTATGGGAAACTGAGGTAGGATTCCCTACGAATATACCGGACAGCCAATTTCCTCAGCTGTAAAATGAGGACACTGGACCAGATCAGGGATTTGTAACTTTTTTCACATAATGAATCTCTTTGGCAATCTGGTGAAGTAGGGATCCATCTCAGAATAATCACTTTTTGCCTGCATTCATAAAAGCTAACATTTATATAGTGCTTATCACTGAGCTAAGTGCTTTACAAATGACTTCATCTGATCCTCACAGAAACTCTGGGAGGTAGGTGCTATTATTATCCCATTTTACATATAAGGAAACTGAGGCAAAAAGACATTAAGTGACTTGCCCAGGGTCACACAGCTAATAAGAATATGAGGCCACTTCTGAACCTAGTTCTACCTGAATGTAGGCCCAGGGCTTTATCCACCAGACCACAGCTGCTCTGATTGAAGAAAAGGGTTAAATTTCAGTTGAGACTAGTGAAAATAAAGATGCTAATTTTTTTTCTCCATCCAAGTTCATAGCAACTCCCTGTAGAGCACAGTCAAAGACTCTAGGTTAAGAAACTTGGTTCACTAGATCTTTTAAATCACTTCCAGATTTAAATTCTAGAATTGCATTCATTTCAAGAAGGGACATTAACAAGCTGGAGTAGGTCCAAAGAAGGGTATATAGGATGGTGGAAGGACTAGCGATATATTCATCTGAAGGAACAGGAGGTGTTTCCATTGCCTCAGTGTTTGCCCCAGTAAAGTGAGAGTAGTAATATTTGTAGTACCTTCCTTACAGGGTCGATGGATTTTTTTTAAGGTTAAAATGAAGTTTGTCAGTTTTTGGCAAGGTTTTTTTGGCCTTTTTTTAAAAAAAAATAAAGCTATTTGTGAAATAGGTATTTTTACCCCCGTGGTAGAGTAATCCCTGAAAGATGCATCATTATTCAGCCATATCCAACTCTTTGCAAAGCTGTGGACTGCAGCATGCCAAAGATCTTAGCAAAGTATATATACCCTGGCAAAGATCTTGCCAAAGACAATGGAATGCTTTGCCATTTCTTTCTCCAGTGGATTAAAGTCAAGGGGGTTAAATGACTTGCTCACTGTCACACAGCTACTAATTGACTGAGGCCAGAGGTGACCTTGGGAAGATGAGTCTTTCCGACTCTGCACTCTATCCACTGAGCTATTTAGTTGCCCTCAAAGATGCACTAACCCCTTCATAAGGATTTTTTTTTGGTAGGTTGTTTCTTTTATTTTTAAATTCATTTTGAAAAATTATACAATTTACAGAACCAAATTAAAAAACAACAGAAATAATCATAGAGCATGACACCCCACACCCTACCCCACCTTCCTTTATAAAAGCAAAGCAAAGAAAAAATATGGATTAAGTGGATTTTTCCTGGTCGGCTGAAGCCACATTGATAATTTAAGTATGGAACCTCCCTGTCCAAGGAGACAGAAAAATAAACGCTTTCCATTCTCCTCTGCTCAGCTTTTCAGAATATAGTGAAAGTGGAAAATACTTCTTATTGCCCCCAAAGTAGGCAGGGGCTCTCTTTCCCCCACCTTATAGTCACAGCTGACCTGAGGCTACTGGGGGCCTACTTGGGTGAAGACAGGACCACCTGTGTAGACAGTCTCAGTGGCAATCTGGTCTTACCAGTCTGGAGAATGACCTAAGGTACTGCTATGGGTTCTGAGGCTTCTTCTACTGTTAACTTGTCCCCCCCAAATAAAAATTTACAAAAAGAAATATTTCTTGAAATAAAAAAAATCATATATATGTATATGTGTATATATATGTATGTATGTACATATATATACACATATATTCTTGCATGTGTGTTTCTGTGTGTTTAAAAATCAGTCCCCACTCTGGAAAACATTCTCTGACATCAGTCCCCACTCTGGAAAACTTTCTCTGACATCTCCCCGCTCTCCCCCCAAGTTCCTCCCACTTGTAGACAAATTCACCACAAAAAGAATGGATTTAGTGTGGTTGGTTTTCTTTTTAATCTTTTTTTAAAAATATTTAAAAAATTTTCAGTTCTAAATTCTCTCTTTCCCTCTAACCCCTCTCCTATCCATTGAAAAGGAAAGCAATATGATATCCATTTTACATATGGAGCCATGGGAAACATATTTATATATTAGCTGTGTCACATAAAAGCAAGAAAAGTAAAGAGAAAATATACTTTAATCTGCACTCAGAGTTTATAAGTTCTTTCTCTGGATATAAATAGCATTTTTTATCATGACTCCTTTGGAATTATCATGGATCTTCATAATGATTATAGTAGCTGTCTTCCACAGTTGATTTTCATTACAAGACTGCTGTTATTATGTAGAATGTTCTGCTGGTTCTGCTCATTTCACATTGCATCAGTTCATATAAGTCTTCCCAAGATTTTCTGACACCATCCTCTTTGTCATTTCTTCTAACACAATAATATTCTATCACAATCATATGCCACAACTTGTTTAGCTGTTCCCCATTTGATGGGTATTCCCTCAATTTCCATTTCTTTGCCACCGAAAAAAGCTGCCATAAATATTTTTGTACACATGATTTTACTTGCCTCTTGGATATAGATCCAAATTGTTCTCCAGAGTAGTTGGATCAATTCACAACTCTACCAATTGTACCAACAGTCCTCTAGCATTTATCATTTTTATTTTCTGTCATGTTAGCCAATCTGATAATGTGTGGTGGTACCTTAGAGTTGTTTTAATTTGCATTTCTCTAATTGTTAGTGGCTTGGAGCATGTTTTCATATGATTATTGATAGATTTGATTTCTTCTTCTGAAAACTGCCTGTTCATATCCTTTGACCATTTATCAATTAAAGGATGGCCCTTACTTTTATAAATTTCATTCTAATGAAAACAATTATCACAGTAAGACAATAACTAAGTCACAACAATATATCAATAACACTATCATTTATCTGTCGGGAGATAAGTAGCATACTTTATTGTCTATCCTCAGAAATTATGTTTCATCATTGTATTAATCAAAGTTCTTATGACTTTCAAAGTTCTTTGTTTTTGCAATTATCATTGCATTAATTGTTCAGTTTCTGTTCATTTCACTGTGCATAATTCCAAATTGTTTTCCAGAATGGTTAGATCAACTCACAGTACCACCAAAGATGCATCAATGTGCCTGTCTCTTCACAACTTCTCCAACATTGATTATTCCTATTTCTTACCCTCCTAGCTAATTTTTTGGATGTGAGATGAAACTTCTGAGTTATTCTGATGCATGCCTATGAGCAACTTTGTATGATACTAGTAACTCTCTTGATGTGTCATAGACATAGGCTTTGAAAATTTATTTTTGCTTAGCCTCTAATTAGCTCTAGACAGACTCCCTTGTCTTGCCAATGTATTATGCATGTACATTTTTGATGTTTCTACGTATCAGATTACATCTTATCTGCTGCTAAAATATTTATACAAGTAAATGCAGGGGTCTTTTTCACTATATCAAATGACAGTCCTTTTGAATCCCAAAGATAAATAGAGTGGACTGTACTTTTTGGGATTTGGATTTTTTTTAAAAAAACTGCATTAGATGGTAAAAAGGACCCATATGTACAAAAATATTTATAGCACCTCTTTTTGTGGGGGCCACAAATTGGAAATTGAGGGGATGCCCATGAATTGGGGAATGGCTAAACAAGTGGTGGTACAGGAATGACATGGAATACTATTGTGCTATAAGAAATGGTGAACAGGAGGACTTCAGAAAAATCTGGAAAGACTTATATGAACTGATGCTGAGCGAAATGAGCAGAAACAAGAGAACACTGTACACAGTAACAGACACATTGTATGGTGACTAACTTTGATAGACTTAGCTCTTCTCAGCAATGCAAGGATCTAATACAAATCCAAAAGACTCATGATGGAAAATGCTATCCACATTCCGAGAAAGAACTTTGGAGTCTGAATGTAGATCAAAACATACTATTTGCTCTTTCTTTTTTGTTGTTTTGTTTTTTCTTTCTCATGGTTTCTCCCATTCATTCCTATTCTTTACAAGATGACTAATGTGAAAACATGGTTAATAAAAATGCATATGTATAACAACAATGCTACTTGCCATTACTGTGACTGTGTAATACCAATAATACCAGCATAAAGGAGAGCTGCTAGCACAGGTTCTTTGATCTGCTTTTCTAAGGAAAACAACTTTAAGGGATTTACAGTCTCACTTTAATTAAACATACACATATCATTCACTTAGTTCAGGGGGAAAAGTCAGCACCCTGAACTTCAGAGAAAACACAAACAGAAACTACAAGCCAAAATTATATAAACAGAGTAAATAGGCACAAATCAACAGACATAGCTTTTAGCTGCCTGACCAAGACATTACATACATAGTCACCAGAGAGAGAAGCACCAACATCTGGATTTTCAAAGACAGGGGCTCCTTAACAGCTACCCAGAGTCTCATCTGGCCAAATCACAGGAATGCTCTTCCAATGAATGAGCCCCAAGCAATATGCTAGAGTGCTAGAGTATATATATATACTCTCTCTCTATATATGTGTATATATATATATATATATATACACACACACACACACATATCCTTTTTCAGGGCCCAAGGGCTTCATATCTCTTGTTACCTAATTATCAGAAGGATATAGGCCTTCCTACAAACAAAGGAAAAATTCAATCAAAGGCATTTGATTGCCTTAATTCCAAGAAGTACTCCAAAAGAAAAAACAAGTTAAAAAAATCCCACTTTGCTTGCCATCTTGGGGAGGGAGAAGGGAAGGGTGAAGGAGAAAATTTAAAACTCAAAAGCTTACGGAAGTGAATGTTTAAAACAAAAATTAAACAAATAATTTTTTAAACTGCATTAGAAGGAACACTCCTCTAATATGCATATCCCTAGAATAGTTACCCTGGATTAAAGGTAACCTATGGGTCTATAGTCACTCAAAATGATAGTTTATGAGCCCAAACAATATGTTTCCTTTTTCCCTAGTCATCAAGAGGACACAATTAGTTCAAAGTAAAGTCATTTAATGAAAAATTATAGTTAGGGGGATTCTGGACCAAGATGGGAAAGGAATAGGAAACCATATAGCTTATCTCTATCACACCATTAAGCAATCAAATTGGAACTCACCCCTTAGACAAGCAGTCAACATGATCCAGATCCCCTCAGAGATGAAGGTGAAAGGCTTCAGCCAAAGGCCTCAGCTGATACTTGAGCTCCTAATGAACTGTAGTGAAATGGATAGACTTTAGTACTGCTTAAGAAACAAACAAAAAACTTCTACACTAGGGAAAAGGCAATACCTCTGCATGAAGAAAAGGAAGTCTCACCTCAAACTGATAGTTGATGTAAAAAAAACCAAACAAACATTGTCTACTACCTCAGCAGGAAGAAATCTCTTGAGGAATTGACATGAGGTTGGCAGACTTCAGCGGCTAAGGAAAATGGGCTCAATCATGTTTCCCATATCCAAGAAGGGTCTTTGGATTTAATTAAGTATTAAAAAAGGCAATTTTCTTTCAAAAGGCTTTTAACTAAGACTGATCCTAAGAGAGGAGATTGTTGGTGTCAGTAGTAAAGAAAAAGAGCCAAAGAAAGTTCACTGTGGTAAAGGAAAGGCACTCAGCCTGTTTTGTTTCCCAGAATAAGTGAGCTCAAGAACTCAATTCCTGGGATACTAGCAACAAAAATGAATAAACAAACCAACAATAAAGGAACTTTTACGATGTTAGGCACAAACCTGGAGGAGAATAACTCAATGATAAAAATAATTTGCTCACAAGAACAAATATAATAATTCAAAGAAATGATGCAAAAGTTTGTTTTAAAAGATATTATAAAAGAAATGAGAGTTATGGAGGAGAGAATTGGAAAAAGGGGTCAATAGCTTAACAGAAGAGGTACAAAACCATACCTTAATAATAAGTTCCCTAAAAATCAGAATGGACCAAATAAAGTGAATGATTATAGAAGACAACAAGAATTCTTAAAACAAAGTCAAGAGACTCAGAAAATGGAAGAAAATGGAACATACCTCATATCAAACACAACTGACCTGAAAAACAGATTAAGACAAAATAATTTAAGAATCACACACTACCTGAAATCCATGACCAAAGAAAGATCCTGGATATCTTATTTCAAGAAACCATTAAATAAATTTGTCCAAATATATTAGAACAAGAGGGCAAAGTAAAAATAAAAAGAAGCCACCAGTTGCCTCCTGAAAGAAACCTCTAAATGTTGTCCTCGGCAAAATCCAGAATCTCCAGACAAAAGGAAAAAATACTACTAACATTCAAGTAGAAAGAATTCAAGTGTTGAGAACCACAAGATTTAGCAGCTATCTCTCTAAAGGTGAAGAGAAGATGGAATAATCCTAAAAGGCAAAAGACAAAGGGCTACAATCCAAAATAATTTACCCAGAAAAACTGAGTATAATCCTGCAAGGAAAAAAATGGATTTTTATTGAAAAAGACAATTTCCAAAGATGGCCGATGAAAAAGCTGGAGGTAAAAAGGAATTTTGAAATATAAATTACTAGGGTCAAGAGAAAAAATAAAAAGGTAAATAGAATGAAAAATCAGAAGGGATTTTATAAGGACAAACCCTTTTGATTAAAATAAGGAAGGGGATATTAACAGAATTATTTTAAAATCCTATCATCCATCCTATCTATGACACAGGGTCATGAAACAGTAAATTGAAACAAAAGAACCATAAACAGTTTTGTCATTTTTTGAAAGATTTTATAAGAAAAAAGAAAAAGAGGGAGGATACGTTAAGGGAAAATGGAAGAAAAGATCTGTAACTTTTAAAAACAAAAAATTGGGTTGTGAATTACATGCAAAATGGAACAAGTGAGGAGCAGGGATCACTTGAATTTTGCTTTCATTTAAAATGGTCAAAAGAGGGCAGAACACACATACACAGAGACAATTTGGTGTACACAACAGGAATACTGGAATGAACAAGAAGAGAAAAAGGGAAATCTAAGAGGGAAGGTAGTTTTGGGGAGTAGTAAAGAAAAGATTATGAGAAAAATATGAAAGGGTAATAACTTGAAATAAGCAAGATAGAAGTAAAGAGTAGAGAAAGTATGAAAGAATAGAATGGAGGGAAGTAAATGATTAGTCATTCTAACTGTGAATGTGAATGGGATGAATGCCCATTCTACCATAAAATGGAAGATGTTAGCAGAATAGATTGGAAAGCATAATGCAAATGTGTTTACAAGAAACACACTTGAACAGACTTGCTCAGAATCAAAATAAGTAGTTGAAACAAAATCTACCATACCTCATCTGAACAACAAAGAAGAAGTAGCAGCTATGATTTCAAACAAGACAATAGCAAAAAAGAAAGACAATTTAGAGATAGAGAAACTACATTTTGGGGGGAAGGTAACATAGATAACGAATTGATTTCAATACTACATATATGTACCCAATGGCATAGTTTAAACATACTTAAAGGAAAAACTAAATGAATCACAAGAAGAAATAGATAATAAAATTATAAGAGTAGAGACCTCCATTTACCCCATGAGCTCTAGATAAATCTAATTTTAAAATAAACAATAAAGAAGTTAAGGAAGAGATTAGAAATTTATAAAAATTAAATACGTTAGACCTCTGGTAACTCTTGAGTGGGAATAGAAAGGGGTACATCTATTTATTATTTCCCTGTCTTTACTTTTGTATGGCCCTTAAGCTAGGAATGGTTAAAAAAAAAACTACAACATTCTTACCTGGCAGGCTGTACCAAAAAACAGGTGGAAGGGCAGATTTGACTTGTGGGCCATAGCTTGCTGATCCCTTTTCTAAGACATGATCAGTTTTGTAAAGGTGGCATGCATAGCAAAGATACACACACACACACACATATACATTCCTTTATATTCCCATTTAATAGTTGCCAGAGGTCATAACCTTAACCTCCATCCTAACTCTTACCTTGTCTTAGGACATAAAAACTTTGTAACTAAGTGGCACAATGGATAGAATGCTAAGCCTGGAGTTAGGAAGACCTGAGTTAAAATCTGGCCTCAGATACTTACTAGCTCTGTGACCATGAACAAGTCACTTAACCTCTGTTTTTGAAGATAAGAATAACACCTACCTTTCACGGTTGTTATGAGAACCAGATAATAATTTTAAAGTTCTTGGCACAAGGTAAGCACTGTATAGATGTTAATTATTATTATCATCACAAACAAATGCAGAAAAGTAGAAACATATAAATCCTTTACTGATCACAATGCAATAAAAATTACATAGAAAGAGGGCCACTGAAAAAAAAGTGTTAAAATCAGCTGGAGGGGTAGCACAGTGGAGAGAGCACTGGTTCGGGAGTTCAAATCTGGCCTCAGACACTTGATACTTACTGACTTTTTGTGACTCTGGGCAAGTCACTTAAACCCAAGTGCCTCACACAAAAAAGTCAACTGGAGAACAAATCACTTAATTCTAAAGAATTGTGCAGTCAAAGAATAAATCATAAAAATGTAGATAATTTCAATAAAGATACTAAGGAAGCAATATTCCAAAATTTTAGAAATGTAGTCAAAGTAGTCCTAAGAGGAAATTTTTTAGTTTTAAATACTTTTATGACAGAGAGAGAGCGCACACATATCAATGAATTGGGAATGCAACTAAAAATAGTTGAAAACCAACAAATTTAAAATCCAACTAAACATCAAAATAAAAAGTCTAAAAATTAAAGAAATTATAAAATTGAAGTTTAAAAACTCATTGAATTAATAAATAATTTAGGAGACAGTTTTTTTAAGAAAAAACAATAAAATATATAAACTATTAACTAGTTTGATTAAAAAGAGAGGAAAACCAAGGGTGGAGCCAAGATGGCAGCTGGAAAGCAGCGACTACCTGAGCTCCCCACCAAGTCCCTCCAAAAACCTATAAAAATGGCTCTGAACCAATTCTAGAACTGCAGAACCCACAAAGCGGCAGAGGGAAGCAGGGCTCCAGCCCAGGACAGCCTGGATGGTCTCTGGGTAAGGTCTATCCCACACAGAGATGGGAGCTGAGGGGAGCGGAGCTGAGCCGAGCAGAGCCCAGTGTAGGCAGTGCAGACCAGCCAGACCTTGGATCAACCAGACCAGGAGCCAGGCAGAGTGTGCCCTAGCGCCCTGAATCAGTGAGCTCTGCCATTTACCAGACCTCTCAACCCACAAACAGCAAAGACAACAGAGAAAGTTAGTGGGAAAAGCTGCGGAGACTGAGTTCGCAGTTCGGCCACCGCCCCTGGGGCAGCGGAGGTGGGGCAGCTACAGAACTACAGCTGCAGTTGCTTCTGGCCCAGGCACACCTGGTGGGAGGAATTAAGTGGCAGATCAGAGCAGGAGTGAAGAGCCTGCTGAAGATCTAAGTCCAGGCTGGGTAGAGGGTTCTTGGGGAAGGAGGACTGCTGGTGTAGCAGCGCATCCGCACAAGCATGGAACATAGAACTCTTTACTCTACAAGCAGTCATACCCCGCTGAAAAACTCAAGGATCAAGTAAGTTGGCT
>CM053625.1:21787135-21813656 GCA_028646595.1 Phalanger gymnotis
AACACTTTTGAAAAGGCACAGGGTCAAGGGAGAAAATTGTATAAAGGGGGACAGGATAGGAGGGAGCAAAATATAGTTAGTCTTTTACAACATGAGTATTGTGGAAGAGTTTTGCATAATGATACACATGTAGCCTATGTTGAATTGCTTGCCTTCTTAGGGAGGGTGGGTGGGGAGGGAAGAGGGGAGAGAATTTGGAACTCAAAGTTTTAAAACCAGATGTTCAAAAAAAAGTTTTTACATGCAACAGGGAAATAAGATTTACAGGCAATGGGGCATAGAAATCTATCTTGCCCTACAAGAAAGTAAGGGAAAAGGGGATGGGGGGAGTGGCATGACAGAAGGGAGGACTGACTGGGGAACAGGGCAATCAGAATATATGCCATCTTGGAGTGGAGGGGAGGGTAGAAATGGGGAGAAAATTTGTAATTCAAAATCTTGTGGAAATCAATGCTGAAAACTAAAAATATTAAATAAATAAGAAAAGAGAAAAAAAACAATTATGTACAAACAAGATAAACGAAAGGTAATTTGGAACTAATCTTGGAGCGAAGCCACTGGCATTAAGGGATATTGGGAAAAGCTTCTTTCAGAAAGTATGATTTTTCCTGGGACCTGAAGGAAGTCAGCAGGAAGATGAGGCAGAGAATTCCAGGTGTAGAAGACGAGTGAAAAAGTAAAAGGTTTAGGAGATTAAGTGTCTTGTTTAAAGCACAACAAGGAAGCCATTGTCACTTGATGAAGGAGTAAGATGTAAGGAAACTGGAAAAGGAGAGAAGAGAGATGGCAAAGTTAAGGACTTTAAAAGCCAAACAAAGGATTTTATATTTGATACTGAAGGTAACAGGGAGCTGTTGCAGTTTATCGAATAGGGGTTGTGACGTGGCCAGACCTATACTTTAGGAAAATTAATTTGACAGCTGAATAAGGTGATACACTAGAGTGAGGAAAGACTTGAGAGAAGGAAATCAAACAGAAGAAAAACAAAGTCTTTATAACAAATATATGAAGTCAAGTAAAACAAATTCCTGTGTTGTCTGAGTCAGGAAATGCATATCTCATTTGGTGTGTTGAGTCTATCAACTCTTTATCAAAAGGTGATGTCATCATCAGACCTCTGGAATTGTGGTTGGTCATTGCATTGATTAGACTTTCAAAGTTTTTTTTAATTTATTTTTTATTTTTAGTTTACAACACTCAGTTCCACAAGTTTTTGAGTTCCAAATTTTCTCCCTCTCCTTCTCTTCCCTTCTCCAGCTGCAGGATGGCATGTAATTTGTTATAGGTTCTATATATATACCTTTGCATTAAACTTATTTACACAATAGTCAAGTTGCAAAGAAGAATTATAACCAATGGAACATACCATGAGAAAGAAGAAACAAAACCAAAAAATAAGAGGAAAAAAAAGAGAGCAAATATTTTGCTTCAATCAGCATTCAGACTCTGTAATTCTCTCTCTGGATGTGGATACCTTTTTCCATGAGTCTTTTGGAGCTGTCTTTGAACCTTGTATTGCTGAGAAGAACCAATTCCATCAAAGTTAGTCATCACAGATACTGTGATCATCATGTATGATATTCTCCTGGTTCTGCTCCCCTCACTCAGCATCAGATCACATAAATCTTTCCAGGTTGTTATGAAACCCATCTGCTCTTCATTTCTTATAGCACAATAGTATTCCATTACATTCATATACCACAATTTGTTTAGCCATTCCCCAACTGATAGGCATCCCCTTGATTTGCAATTCTTTGCCACCACAAAAAGAGCTGCTATAAATATTTTTGTACATATGGGTCTTTTTCCCACTTGTATGATCTCTTTGGGATACAGCTTTAGAAATGGTATTGCTGGGTCAAAGGGCATGCACATTTTTATAGCCCTTTGGCATAGGTCCAAATTGCTCTCCAGAATAGCTGGATCAGTTCACAACTCCACCATCAAAGTTGTTTTTCTTTACAATTGGTGCTCTCTTTAAATTATCTCTCTCTCATTGGTGTATCCATAGCACTCAAATAACAACAACAACAACAAGAACAACAAGTGACCTGTTATGTACTAGTTACTATAGAGGACATGGCCAAAGAGAATAGTCTCTATGTCTTAATTTCTCATGATGCTCAGGGCCCAAAGAATATTATTCATTGGAGAAAATTACACTCTATTTTCAAGGAGGTTGTATGCCTGGATAAAAAACATGAGGTGAGGAGGTGGATTGAGGGGCATGGGAGTTGGTAGAGATAGAGAGGACACAGGCCGGTCTGTAGTTGAAGTGAGGTAAGTCTGCATAGGTATTCCTGAGCCTAGGATTCCCAGCAGAATCCAGATAACCCTGGAGCTACTAAGCATAACCTTACTTGAGAGGTACTAGCAATCTTCATGGGCTAAGGGATATTGTTACTAAGGCCCAGATTGGTAAAGAGAATGGCTGACCTTTCCTCTACTTCATATTCTCACAAAAGAAAGTTTTCTGATGTCTGCATGAGTTGAGTTTTCTGGGGAAATTTTCATGATTTGTTATGAGGGCTTCAGAATGAGTCTTCTGCTTCATTTTCCCTTGCCATTTACCTTGTGATTCTGTTTTAATCAAATAATGGGTTATTTGAGGTAAAGTTCCTCCATAATGCTTTGGAAACATGGTATCATAGAAACCACACTAGATTTGAAATCAGAGGATCTGAATTCAGCCTTGACTGTCACTGTCTGTTTGACATCAATTGCCTCATCTCCAAAACAAGGAGACTGTATTACATGTCTCGATATAAATCTAAGATCCTAATAGTGCACTGGGATGGGGGAATCAAGTCATGTTTGCATGGGGACCCCAAATACCCCACATGAACCTGAAGAAGCAAGGAGTTAGATCCACATTAATATGAAGTCTACTTCATATTTTCTACCTGTTTTAGTCCCCTTGGTAAACAATTAAGTTGTCTAAGGGTAGGGGTCCGGGTCATATTTCAGGGTTCAAGAGCATACCGGTAAATATTTTATAAATGCCTTCCCGTAAAAAAGGTACACACAACACACTTGTAAATTTAATCTATATTATTAACATATTTTCCATCACTTTCTTAAGCCTAGACAATCAATAAAACAATAAATCTGAGCCCTGATCTGTGGCATTTGCTAATTCTTGAGGTATAAGTGCTTACACTGAGAGTTTAACCATCTGCTATCTCTAGTCTCCCCCTCAGTGGAGCAAGGCAACTATTTTAGTTACTCAGGAAATGTGGTAATTAATATATGTTAAGGGGTTAATTATGGATTAAATTAGGATTAAAGATTTAGAGCTATAAGAAATCTTAATGGTCAAGGAATCTAATTTCCCTCGTTTTTTTCAGATGAGGAAATGTGAGGGTCAGAGAGGTCAAAGGACTTGGTCAAGGTCACACAGGGAATAGCAGAGACTATAATCAAGCTCAGCCCTGAGGATCAGAGATCTAGACGGATAAGGAACCTCAAGGTCCATCTAGTCCAATTCTCTCATTTTACAGATGAAACTGATATCAAAGGAGGTCAGGACTTGTCCCAGGCCATAAAGGCAGAACTCATCCCAGGAAGAATTTGAACCCAGGTTCTCTACTTCCAAATCCAACATTCTTTGCACTTCACTGTGATGTCTCCCAGAGGAGGCCAAACTTCAGTCTAATTTTGAAGGAGGAGAAGGAAATGGATTGATGGAGAGACAAAGGAAAGCTCTCCAGATGAAGGAATAGCAGATGAGGGAAGGAGGACTTATGGGGCCTAGCTGCTGAAGAGCCAATGGAATTAACTTTCCAGCATTACCTCCTCTGGTCCTCCACAAACTCTATACTCATCCAGCTCATTTGGATTCCTTTGCTGTTTTCTTACCTCTGTTCTCACTCTGGTTCTTTTGCCTTAAATGTTCTCCTCTCTGGTTTCACTTGAGTTCTCCATCAACTTTTGAAGCCAACTGAAATTCCACCTCCTCACTGATGATGAGATCACTGATCTCAGGATAGCTTAAAGAAACAAAAAGAGGAGAGCCAGTGTCCCTTCCTTCCCTCTCACCCATCTTCCAGTGGACAGCCTGCCTAGGTACTACACTATACACAGTTCAGGGCTTAGGGGTCATTATTATTAACTAACTCATCCTATAGGCTGGCTGAGCTCTTAGTTGGTTAGGGATAACTAGGGCTAAGAAGGGTATGACCAGCTTTAGGGCTTAGTCCCTAAGGAATGCTAAGACCTTTATCAGGAATACTTATTAATGCAGTAGGACTGAGGACTGTCCACAAGACAGACTGGGAGGAAAAGAACACTGTTCGCCAGACTGGGACAGACAAAGGAACATGAGCTGATGATCCCCAGGTCATGCACCTAGCCTCCTCCATCCTCTGGCTTCCTCGCAGCTCCTTCCCTCAAAAACAAACAAACAAACAAAAAAAACCAACCCAATCATTCTGCATAATACTATAGTGGAGGGAATACTAAATTTGGAGCAAGGATTGTAAATTCAACTCCTTACTTCCTCTCTTTGAGTCCAGCTTCCTTCTCTCTAAAACAATAATAATAATCTCGGCAATTTCTATTCCATATTTCCATAATTTTTTTTAAGTTTCTAAAGCACTTTCTATACAGAAAAGCTGCGAATTGCAATTAAGCTTCTACCCATACCAAATCCCAAAGCAGGCACCAGATTTCAGGTGAAACACCCCACCTGGGGCCTGTCTCAGCAGGTCCCTCCCCCTAGATGAGCCCTCTACTTCCGCTGCACCAGCTGTGCATGGCCACCTGCCTGGGCCTGTATGCGCAGGACTTCCTTCTGCTTTTGTGTGAGGCAGTCTGTTTTATGTGAGCTCAGACATGGTCCATGCATTCCCCACTAGCTAGTCAAAAGACCTTTCTTGGTGAATTCATAGGGTTTTCATGACAAGTCTGGAGTCAATATTCTGCCTGGATTACAGGGATCAGGGAAAGAAAGAAAAAAAAGTTGCAGCTTCTTTTTGTTCTGTCAGGAGTGGTGGGCCAGGAAAATCCCAGAATCCAGGATCTTGGGGCTGGAAGAGGCTTCAGAGGTTCTCTAGTCCAATTCATAGCTATATAGATATTCACTCTGTGGCTAACTATAGACATCTTAAGCTAGCCTCCAGTTAAAGATTTCCAAGGAAGGGAAATTATTGCCTTATAAGGATACTCATTCCACTTTGAGTCATTTCTAATCAGAATCTCAATCAAACTTTTATTAAGCACCTACTATATGCCAAGCACTCTGCTAAACGAGGGCATACAAAAAGAGGGAAAAAACAATACCTGCCCTCAAAGAGTTTACAATTTGATGGGGGAGAGAACATGCAAACAAATATATAAAAAACAAGGTATATTCAGGATAAGTAGAAGGTAATTAATTAATAGAGGAAAGGCACTGGAATTAAGAAGGGAAAGCTTCCTGTAGGAGATATTTTACTTGAGATAGCAAAGAAGTCAGGGAGGTCAGCTGGAGCATAGGAGGGGGAGTACTTTCTGCTATCTAGGGTAAGCAGTGTTAGGGATGGGGTAGAGGTCCACTGATTCTGGGGTGAGTGAGTGTACCCCAGGAAAATCTAATATGTTGCTGAATGACTGACCACTGCCCTGCGGGAGAGGGAACAAAGGTATAGATGTTCACCAGAAAGGAGAGTTAGGTCCTGGGACAATGCTGATGTGGGTGGTTAGGCTAGGCAGGGGAGAACATAGTGGAAAGCAGAAGTTTAGGATGTTGCTCTCTGGGACCTCTAATCCTAATCCTGAAAAGCTAATCCTAAAAAGGAAAAACCCAAGGTAGGCAGAGGCCACTATAAGGGAAGGGATAGACAAATAAGATCTAGGAATGTGTAGGAAGCATGCCTCAGTTAGAGCTGTCAGTGCCCAGTAAATTTCATAACCAAAGAATCCAGTAAACATTTATTAAGTACCTAATATATACCAGGCACTGTGCCAAGCATGGAGAATGTAATTTAAAAATAAAGATAGTCCCTACCCTCAAGAAGTTTACAATCTAAACACACACAAAAAAGGCAGGAAAGGAAGAGATGGGAATGGTGAAGGGAATGAGACACCAGAAGACATGGCAGGCAAAGCAACAACATGAACAAAGATGTAAGAATGAATGAGAGTCTTGGGGGGTGGGGGAAGGTGACAGTATGATGTGGTAACCATAAAGTTTCCCTAGGTGAATTCAAGGCCTCCTAGATAGTATATTCAAATACCTTTAGTATATTTCTATTGTCTCTAGGATAAAATATAAATTTCTTGGCCTGGCTTCTTTCTGGATCCAGTGGTTCTAGGAGCACTCCATGCCTTCCCTAGCATTGTTTGGTTGGGTTGTTACTAATGGCTTAACTAGAAAAGGAATGCCAATGGTACCTATTCCTCTGCAGAAGGTTACCTGCATAAAGCAGAGAGGGAAATTTGTTGGACTTTACTACATATCTATATTACTCTATCTAGATTCTTGTTGCTTCTAGGTCCTGGCCACAGGTCATTCTCTTCTTCCTCAAGGAGATCAACACCTATCTCAGTGTTCCACTCCAACTCAATTTCTACCTAGGGACTTCAGTATCCACATAGCTATTAAATACATGGTCTACTGGTCCATCAAAATACAAAATTCCCATGATCTATATTTTCAAACCACATCAGCCACCCAAAGAGGTAGTTATACCTCAGACCTCATCAACACCCATAGCTACGCAACAACTATGCCCTTGAATTCCCCTCTCTGACTATCTTCTCTTGTCCTGTCTCTCATTCTGTCTCACTCCTCCTAAACTTATTTATCTTTACCACAACCTCTAATTCATTGGAAGTTAAATGATGCATAGGGTGTTCAAGTAGAACTAACACCCATGGTATGTGGGCCTGCCGAGTCCTTTTCAGGGCTGTTCATCCACCTCTGGTGTCTACCTGGCACTCAACTCTCACCTGTGGTTCCAAGAAACTATAACACGCACAGTGGCCACACCTAAGTAAACCACTTCAGAGATGGGGTTACCAGGTTGAGGGTAACCCACAGTAAACCCATCAATGATCTGGGGGAGGGAGTGGCTATCCAAGCATGTGAAGACTTCTCCTGGAGGAATGGGCACATAAGAAAATTTGTTCCAATGGCCATGAAAGCAGCTGAAATGGGTGCTATGGAGTCCTTACAGCTTAGTCAGACACTGAAGACACCAAGGTCATCCACAGCATCCTGGGCCATCAGAAGCTGTCTTGACTTTTGTCTTGCTACTAGACTTCAATGACTCTGAAAGAGAGAATGAGGCTGGCAGCTGTGGCGAACATTGTATACAACCACAGACACATTGCTTCTGTGATGACTAACTTTGATAGACTTGGCTCTTCTCAACAATGCAAGGTTCTAAGACAGCTCCAAAAGACTCATGATGGAAAAGGCTATCCACAACCAGAGAAAGAATTATGGAGTCTGATTGCAGATTGAAGCAAACTATTTGCTCTCTCTTTTTCTTTTCTTTTCTTTTCTTTTCTTTTCTTTTCTTTTCTTTTCTTTTTGGTTTTGTTACATCTTTCTCATGGTTCATTTCATTGGTTATAATTCTTCTTTACAACTTGATTACTGGGAAAATAAGTTTAATATGAAAGTATATATAGAACCTATATCAGATTACATGGTATCTTGTCGGGGTGGGGGAGAAAATTTGGAACTCAAAAACTTGTGCAACTGAGTGTTGTAAACTAAAAAAATTAATTAATTAACAAAAAATCTAATTCAAGCACTAATTCACCTATGATGTCATTGGTCCCTTTCGAAAACGAAGGAGAAAAACAATAGGTGGTGTGATGAATAGAACACTGGGTCTGGAGTTAGGACAATCTGAATTCAAATCTAGCCTCAAATGATAGCTATGTGACTCTGGGAAAGTCACTTAACCTCTATCAACCTCATTTTCCTCAACTGTAAAAAGAGAACAATAAGAACACCTATTTCTCAGGATTATTTTAAGGATTAAATGAGATTTTAAAAAATAATTCTACTTTATTTTAACATTTTAAAATTTTGAGTTCCCAGTTTTCTCGCTCCCTCTCCTTCTCAACAGAAGGCAAGCAATATGATATCAATTATACCTGTGAATTCATGCAAAACATATTTCCTAAATGAGATTAGACTTGTAAAGCATTTAGCACAGTGTCTGGCATATAGGAAGCATTTAATACCTGCTTATTCCCTCCCTTCTCCCTCATCCCCTTCTTTCCTCTTTATTCTTCAAATTCTCCCACAAATCCTCCCTAGAGGATCTCTTTACATTATATCAGTACTGATAGAACACATCTACTCTCTGTTGTTTTGCTGTCTAGCTACGTGACTGACCCATCTTCTTTCCTAATGATTCATCTCTTTCAATGTTATCTTTTACTCAACTTTGTGCAAATTATTCATGATTGGCAATCAGTTACAGGATATTTACATGAACCCTACATCTCTCCAATGGTACATGACCCCCAATCCTGATTTCTTAAAAATTGTGGTATTCTATGATTCAAAGTCATGTAGTATTACTGGAAGACTAGTCCTTTTGAAAAGATGAAATTTCATTTCAGGAAGAAGTTTGAGGTCATTGAAAGGGGTACATAATTTCCCAAATGCAATCCAAACCTCTCTCTTCCAAATACTGAATTCTAACCTAGTTTTCTGTCTATTTTCAGGGCCAGTACAACCATATGTTTGGTCTGTCCAGTTGAGTACCAAAGGACTAAATTAAAATACCAAATCAGATTATTATTAGTTATGTGACCTTGTGTAAGTCATCTCACTCTCTTGGGTCTCAGCTTCCTTATCTGTAAAATGTAGGAGTTGGACCACTATAAAGAGATATAGAGTTCATGAAAATAAGCTGTATCATATTGCCAATGATGAATAATATAAATATAAATATAATATAATATATATTATATAATAATATATATAATATAATATATATATAAATATAATATAAAAATGACATTGAAAAAGATGATCTACTAATAAAATTCCTTCACAATCTTGATCTGGGATCCTGTAGAAATTCATGATATGCTTTGTTTTTTATGATTAAGAATCTCACTTAAGAAGCTTTGAAATATTTTGGGGCTTGATTTAATCAGCACAACACAATCCATAAAAAGAACATCTGGAGAACCTTGCTATTTATCGAGAATTCCTCTTCAATTTGGATTCTGCATAGGACATTTTCCATGACAGTGGCAAATACCTTTGAAGATCTTAGGCCACCCTGTTGCTTAATATTAATACTCAGAGGCTCATTAATGTTATCTCTTTTTCATCTGTCAAGGAATCTTGTATAATTTGAACATTACACACACAGAAAATTGTACACTCCCCCCTGTAGGAGGATTAAGACTACATTCTCTTTTGGCCAGGAAAACCCTGAGGGCCTTCCCCTCTCAGTTTGATTTTTTTTTTGAGTTTTTTCATTAAAGGGGCCATCCCTTGATTAACTTCTTAAAGAGGCCTATTCACTGAATGGGTGTTACCTCACTCACAGTGAGCACCTGAAAAGACCTTAGCCTAAAAGGGCCAGGGTCTCCCAATGCATCCTGGGCCATCTCCAGTAGACATGGTGAACATCAGGCCACTGTACTCAAATGTCTCAGGAGGAGAAACTGAGGCAGGTAACCTTCTACAACCCTCCCTAACTCAAAGCAAAGTCAACTGCAAGTCATGTCATCATTTCCCTGATGTCATGGTCCTCTTCGAGAATGAAGGACAAACACAACAACCTGCTCCACCAAATCAAATGCTTGTTAATAATCAATATGAAATAAACTCATTGGGATCTTGCCTGCTTTGCTTAACTATATCTAGAATTTTTAATCTGGTCCCATTGCAGTTATGTTTGCTACCTTCCACAGGCTTAAATTGATATTAATATTCTGGGAAGGTCTCAAATTGTCCTTGAATATCAGCCTTCAACTAGTCTTCCTCGTTGAGTTATGAATAGGTCGTCAAATATGAAATAGCTTAATTTTTCTTCTTTTTTATAATAAAGTTAACAATCAAGAACAAAAACAAACATTTCAATGTATAAAGAAAGTGATAAAGGTTGTCTCTTTTATATACAACTTCTGATGTATTTTTAAAAAAGTGTCTACTATATAACCCCTGTCTCAAACTCCTTTAGTATGGGAATGTCTCATTGGTAGAGATGGATGACCTTCATGAGAGGCAAAATATGGTTGGTGAGAGTGCAAGATGTTCACTGTCCTCGGTATTCTTCAGGATTCTTCCTCCTTTGAGTAATTTTATGTGCTTTTAGCTTCTAGCTTTGAGATGGAAGATGAAGAAGAGAACCTCACTTCAGGATGCTGAAGGAAAGGACTGGGAAAACATGAGCTGGCAGTTTCCATCATGTCCCTATCCCTAGTTTGCTGCATTAGAGACTTCAGAGAGTTTCTCCATAGGGGAGATCTAGGACTTTCTCTTGGTTGAGCTCATTTTCTTGCTTACCTTTCTCCCAGTGGGAGAGATCTTCCATACTGGATCTTCTGGTATATGTTCTCCTTTGTATACTTTCTCTTGTTTCTGTTTTGCTACTGATTTAGATAATGGATTTTCTTTGATAATTGCTCTATCTGTGTTCATTGTGGAACCGATATTTGGTGGGAAGGGAATAAATCCTTGGATATAAATCTTGGGCTTCTCCTTTCCCCCAAGTAATGACACACTTATCAGAAGTTAGATTGAACTCGATCATATCCCATAGATTGACAATATTTAAAGGAGCAGATAGAGATAATTCTAGCCCAGTACCCTTTCTCTCTGAGGAGGGCAGAGTAATGACTTCTTGCCCCAACCTCCTAGCAGGAAATAAAATTTCCCTTAGAAAAGGGTATAGGGAGAAGAGGCTAAAGGTGTCTATTATGCCTTCCTTTGAACCATATGAGGATAGCCCATGCCACACAGAAGAGCTCTCTACAATTAAATTTAAGAAGGCAGTAAAAAAAGTCCTATATGTGTCCCTATTTGAACTACATTCTGTCTTCTGTACAATTTTTAAAAGAAAGTGAGTAATAATTAAAACCATAAATATCTCTCATTATTACAGCTTGGAGCCACCAGTTAAGAGAAGGAAACCCTTATGTATTGGCTTAAATCATTTGCTTGGCTGAATTCTGTGTATATCTGGTTAGCTACTATCTTTCTCTTTTACCTTTCATCTGCCTATAATTCATATGTACACATGCATCACAAAGGAATTATCACTGATCATGGTTTTATGTAAAGGGTAGGAAGAAAAGCAATCTATCTTTTTAAAACACAATTCCTCTTTTGTCTGTGGCACAAATATAGAAAGTGTCTGATCCCCCCTTCCCTACCACTGACAGGCTTCCTCCTCAAATTCCATGACCTACTCTTCTACTCCACTTTAGCCAAACTTAGGGGTGGTTCTTCCCCCGATGTCATCATTATCCATAAATGTTTTATCTCCCCTGACATCTCTTCCTCTGCATCACCCTTTCTAAACCTATTCTTCATGCTCATCTTGACCTTGGATCCCTTTATCCCTCTACTTTCTCAGTTCAAAGAAATCTTCTGAGATTTCCCTAAAATTAGTTAACCATAGTTAACTAATCTACCATAGTTAAGCCATTAGCCAATTAATGGATACACTCTTGGTTTTCAGTTCTTTGCTAAAATAAAATGCCTTGTTATAAATTTTGGAGGAACATAATGGCTTTTTCTTCTTTCTTTGATTTTTAAGGGGCATAAGTCTAGTAGTGATAATATGAGTCAAAGAGTATGTATAGTTTTTTTTTAACTTTTTGGGTACAATTTCAAATTGCTTTCCAGAATAGCTAGGCCAATTCATAGCACCATCAATTTATAGCTCATTAGTATCCCTGTCTTCCCACATTACTTCCAGCAATTGTCCTTTTCCTTTATCTGGTCATCTTTGCTATTCTGGTGAATATAAAGTGGAAGCTCAGAATTTTTTAAATGTGCATTTCTCTTTTTAGTTATTTGAAGCATTTTTAAAATAGGACTTTTAATAGCTTAGATTTCATCCTTTGAGAAGTGCCCATATGCTTTAACCATTTATCTATTGGGAAATGGCTCTTGTTCCTGTATATTTGAATCAGTTCCCTATATATTATGGATATCAGCATGCTTTGGTTTGCTTGATGTCATTTTGTTGTTATTTTCAGGACTAGTCAATCAGGACAACGTGTGGAGACTGGAAGTCATATTCTGTGAGAATGGAGATACTTTGTCCTGGAGAAGAGAGGACCTGATGGTGGGAAGTGGAAGGAGATAATAACTATTGAAAGGTTTTCATGGGGAGGATTTTTTTTAAGGATTATGGTTTGAAGAAAGGATATATGGGATCAAGTGGATTATAATAGCACTTATATAGTGCTTTAAGGTTTTCAAAATACCCTACAAATATCATCTTTTTATCTTCACAGCCACCCTAGGAGATAGTTATTATTATCTATCCTCTTTTGACAGATGAGGAAACTGAGGCAGATATAGGTAAGTAACTTGCTCAGGGTTGAACCAGAAAGTATCTGAGGCTGAATTTGAACTCAAGTCTTCCTGACTACAGACCCAATACTTTCTCTACTGTGATACATAGCTGCCAATAAGACACAGAAGCCAAAAAAAAGTGATCTTAGGCTTCATTAAGAGAGATATAGTGTACTGTCCCCTGGTCTCAATGCTGGGCACCGCGTTTTAGGAAAGACAAAGACAAACTAAATTTTTATGTCTAGAAGATGGTGTCCAATAAAGCAAGAGGACCAGAGGACATGACATTTGAGTAATTAGCTGAAGGAATTTAGGTTGATTAACTTAGGGGAAAAGATAGGGGTGGAAAATGGGAACATGGTAGGGGTTTTCCAGTATTTGAAGGGCTACTATATGGATTTCTTCTGCTTGGCCTCAGAGGAAAAAATTAAAATAATTGACTGAAGTTGTAGAGAAGCTGATTAAGGCTTTGATATAATGAAAACTTTCTGACTATTAGAATGATCTGAGAATATATTGGGCTGTTTCTGGACACAATAAATTCCCTCCTCATTGGAGCTCTTCAAGAGGAAGCTGGATGTTTCATCTGTGGGGATATAACGGGGTGAATTTGGAGTAGACGTGGATAAGACTAGACAGCTTCTAACATTCCTTTCCAGATCTCAGATTCTGTGGTTTGTTCTACTGGACACCAGCAGACAGAGCTAGGTGTAATGGGTGGAAGCTGCAGAGAGACAGGTTTAGGCTCGGTGTTAGAAAAAAAAAAACATCCTAATTAAACCTATCTAAGAGTAGATTGTTGTTGTTGTTCATCATTCTTGAAGAAGACTAATGATATCAGGAAAGTGATATCTTGACTTGCAAGAGAATTGGATTTAAGTGAGACAAAGCTATGCAAAGTCATCAGCTTCACTCTCTCCTCCAGGGTCATCAGAGTCCAATGGCAAGACACAGGTCAAGACAACTGGTGATGGCTCCAGATGCAGTGGAAGACCTTGGCCTTTTAAGTTAAAGTCTTTTCCAGGTCTCAGTTTGTCTGAGGTAATGCCCATTCAGTTATTAAAGGCTAGGGAAGAATTGAGGCCCGAAACGGCCCACTTTGCCTTCATAAAGTCATACAGAATTTTTAAGTAGAAGCTGGATGACCCAGGGCCAGAGTGGAGTAAATTCCTGCCCTGGGTAGAACATTGGACTAGAATCTAATCACTAGTATTTGGTAATCTTTCAGGATTTTCTCTTTCTGGCTCTATCATCTTATAAACATAGAAAGGGAGAAAAATTGAAAAAGAGGAAGAGGGAGAAAGGAAAAGAGATAAATTGAGAGACAGAGAAAGAAAAAAAGAGAGAGAGATAAAACAGAGACAGAGAGAGGTGAACATGGTCTAATCTGGGGTAGCTAGACTCCATTTCACCCTCAGAGGGAGGGTTATCAGCAGTGGCAGCTGCTCCAGTCTGTTACTGGCAAACATAAAAATTGCCAACCCAATTCAATGCATATTGTTTGCATAATGGAGTTTGTTTAGAAGTCTGTCTCTCATAAAAATGTAATTTCCTGTAGGGGCTGAATAGGGTAAGACCACAGGAAACACCCAGAAGGACTGAAGGCCAAGATAGTTACCTCCTTACCAAGGCCTGAGGTCCCCAGTTCTGCTGTGTCCTGTCTAGCCTTCATGAGTCCAGGGTTTGGCATGCCTGGCCTTTCTCTGTAAAGTCTTCCCTGCCCTGATGTCCACTGCTCACCTAAACCCACCTTACCTTTAGTGTCTATTTACCTACCACATAAGAGCTAGAAGCAACTGCTAAAATCATGTAGTGCGACTTGGTTATTATACACATAGGGAAACTGAGGCCCAAAGAAGGAAACAAACTTGCTCAAGGTCATACAGGGAGTTAGTGGTAGAGACACTGGACTAGAACTCAGGACTCACACTGTGCTTCTCTTTGGGGAAATCTTCCCTGGTTTTGCTCATCTCCCACACCACACCACTAGTCTGATCTCCCTAAGGTGCCTTTTTCTCTATAGTTAGTGAAGGGTACTTTGTTTATTTCGTGAATGTTCTGTCTCTTACATACATACATATGTATAAATATACATAGACAAAGTATATACATATATATGTATATATACGTATATTTCTTGTCTCCTTAATTATACTATAAATCAATCAATCTGTAGGCATTTTCCTGCATTTGATTTGTGGTGAGCACAATCAGGCTGTAGCATATTTCTAAAAATGAACTACTTTGGAAGAGTTGTATAATACATAAATTTCATGACTGGAAATTGTCAGCACAATTACTGGACTGGTATTTATAAATAACTAGGGGAAAAGTACTCTAGCTTGTTGGATGTATTTTTTCAAGAAATTTAGTCTCAAAGGGCAGAAGACATAAACAGTATAAAAATGGAAGGATTAAATGAATTTTTTTTGAGGATAGAGAGACGTGGACTTGTTTGCAGACAGTAAGAAAGGAGTCAATAGGAAAGAGTGAAAATAAATGAAAAGAGTAGGGATGACAGAGGGGCAATCTGTTGGAGGGAAGAAGATTATTTGCGTAGGTAGAGGAATTAGCTTTGATAAGGAGTGGGAGACCTGGGCCTCATGTGAGACAGAAGTGAAGGAGGAGATAGTAACTAAAGAAGGAAGAGGAGGGAGCTCTCAGTAAATGACCTCAGATTTTACTGTAAAATATGAGGCAAGGTCTTCAGCTGAGAGAAGGTGGGTGTGGGGAGCCAAGGGAGGCTTCAGGAGAAATGGAAAGGTTTGAAAAAGTCTTTGTGTGGAGAGGGATAGTGAGTTAATTTAGAAGGTATAATAAGATTGCCTTCCAACTGTGAGGGCCCAGTTGAAGTTATGTAACATAAATTTGTAATGGATCCAGTAAATGTGGTTGTATGATTTTTGCCACCTTTATTTGGCAATGCATATGTAGGAGCAAAGGCAATGGATGGTGTATCCTAGGCTGAGGCTTGGAAGAGCAAGATCAGTGATCTGATAAGTGGACAAAAGACTCAAGAAAAGAGGACCATGTAGAGTTGAATTTGGTTCAACAAGAGGTCAAGATAGGGAGAAGAAGAGAGAATATAGTAAAGGGATAATGGCCTGGGAAAGAACTATGGGGTCAAGGGTTTGGAGGTCATGGTATGGATGAAGAACAGGGTTCAGGGTCAAAAGGGAGAGAGAGAAGGCAATAGATTGTGGTCAGATAAGGGAATTTCAGAATACGCAAACCCATGTTCATGAATTCAAGTGGTATGTTTGTGGGTGATTGCAAGATGAAGGCTATGACCAGCCTTGTGTGTGACTCATGCAAGGTGGAAGAGTAGGTCATGGGAAATGAACAACTTTAGGAACTGAGTTTGAGAAAGTATCAATATGTATGTTGAAGTCTCTTATAATAAGGGGAGGAGTCGAGGAAAGAAAGATTGTGAGACAGGCACTGAACTCATTAACAAAAGTTGGAGAGATCTGTAGACAATGGCTACCAAGATTTTAATTGGATAGTAGATATGGAATGCATAGGCCTTAAAGCAAAAAGAGCTTATGAGTGATGGTGGTAGAGGGAGAACCTTGAAGTGGCAATGAGGAGCAAGGAATATTCTAACTCCTTTACAATGAGTAAAAAGTGAGGCCAGTACTGGAAATGGTGGCCAGGAGTCTGTGTCATCAGTGGGAAGCCAGGTCTCAGTAAGAACCAGAGTGGGAAAGGAAAAGATATAAAATGAAAGTAAGTTTGTTACCTATAGAGCAGCATTTCAAGGAGTGAAGTGGAAGAGTGGGTGAGGTGGATGGCTTTGGACTGGAACACTGAGGAGGGAAATGGGTTGAAGGGAATAGAAATAAGGGATCAGATAGTGGGGAGTGGCAGGGGAAAGGAAGGGGTTTTGAATAATAACCAATGCGTGTTCAGAATTACTTGGATGTGGAGGTTATAACCAGAAGTGAGTTTGTTAATCATTAAGAGAAAGTCTTAGGAAAATTTTATTTATATATATATATATATACATATATATATATATACATACACACACACATATATACGTGTATAAATGTATACATACATATACACATTATATATATACATATACATAAATATATGTGTGTATACATATATACATATGTATGTGTGTGTATATATATATTTTTTATTTTTTTTAGTAGCAATGCACTTTGCAACAAAATATGACCATAAAATTCTGCCTCTCTCACAGGGTTTTTGTAAGACTCAAGCAAAATGTCTAAGTAGAGTGGTTCAGATGGATTTGGAGTCCAAAGACCTAAATTCTAAGTCCAGCTTTTCCATTTATTGCCTGTTTGACTTTGAACAAATTGCTTCACTTCTTTAGGCCTCAGTTGGACTAGATGCTTTTTAAGATTCCTTCCATTTTACGTCTGTTATTTTATGACCCTATGTGTTATCTTCCCTCTCTCTATCTTTGTTGTAAGTGTAATAGGCAACTAGTGAATGTGCACATTCCAAAAATTTGCTAAAATGCCATCATTCATGTAGAAGATGCTGGATATTTGCCTTTGGGATCAGCCAGCCTAGCAACTATGCCCTGGGAAGCAAGAAGTTAGCAGCAATGCCAGCTTTAGACATGAAATTGGTGGTGCCATTTGTATGTAGGAACTGAATTAATTTATGAGCTTATTTCCCCACAAAGATCTCTGAGGTATCATGGAGCGGGGAGTGAAGGAAAGGGATTATACTTCTGGGGTGCTGGAGAGTGGGGAATATTTCTTTCTTTCTTTCTTTCTTCCTTTCATTCTTTCCTTCCTTCTTTCTTTCTTCTTTTCATTCTTTCCTTCCTTCCTTCTTTCTTCCTTTCTTTCTTTCTGTCTTTCTTCTTTCCTTCCTTCCTTCCTTCCTTCCTTCCTTCCTTCCTTCCTTCCTTCCTTCCTTCTTCCCTCCTTTTCTTTCTTTCTTTCTTTCTTTCTTTCTTTCTTTCTTTCTTTCTTTCTTTCTTTCTCTCTCTGCCTCAGTCTCTCTCTCTTTCTTCCTCTCATTCTCTCCCTTCCTTCCTTCTTACCTTCCTTTGTGGGGATTAGAGAAAATGTCTAGCCTGCCATCTTCCTACTCACATGACCTAGAAGTCAGGTTTGGACATACTAGTCACTTTATTTGCATAATTCCAAATTGCTTTCCAAAATGGTAGTACCATTTCTCAGTTTCATCAATGGTAAGTTTAGTGTGGCCAGACTGAGTAAGGGAGATTGAAGTCTCCTATCTATGTTGTTTGTAGCTCAGATGCTTCCTTTAATCATACACGTTTCATATAAGTTTGTTGTCCATGGGCTCCTTTCAGGCATAATATAATTTTCTTGTTTGTTCCTTCTTATTTTTGGAATGTTTGTTTTTTCTTTGTTGGATAGTGTGATTGCAAAGTGAATTTGGGGGATTCACTTGATGCATAGTAAAAAAATTGATATAGATTAGATATAGATATAGATATAGATATAGATATAGATATAGATATAGATATAGATATACACACATACATATATCTCAGGACCTTCAGAACCCCTGGACCTGGGGTGCCCCAATCTGAGCACTTGATCTGGACTGATTGTTCTTGCTGTCCACACTTCTCAGAGGAGCCCTCTGCTCTTTATTGCCTCTAGATGCAGTGCTATGCAGGCTACACATGGCTATGCTCACAGCAGGAGACAGAAGTCTTGTTGGCCTACACCGGTTTTGTTGCCTGTAGGTTTCAAAATGATTTTTTGGTCCATTTTAGGGGTAGAAGACATCATTTACTATAGTTTCTCATTAGATTTCTTCATTATTATTCACTCTGGTGCTATTTTTTGTTTTGCTGTGATAGAAATGTGGGGGCTCAGCTTCCTATCTCTGCTCTAGTTGGAAATCAAGCTTTGTTACCTTGAATGCCTCTTGTCCTTTCCTGTCATTCCATAAATCCCCATGAGAAGAACCCTAACCCAATTGACTGAAGAACTTAGACTGAAGAACTCCCCAAAACATGCAGGAGGTGAGCCCTAGTCCTGTCACAAAACCCCAATTCAGGAACTAAGGCTGGTGAGATGACAGTTGGAAAGGACATTAACCTCTATCAATAATAACACATTAATGCATACTTATTAATTATTTCAGAAGTTCAAATCCATCACAGATATTTTGGGACACGGAGTGTTTTGCCAAAGAGTCAGACAGGCCAGTAATGTATAAAGCCAGAGGCCTTTATTGTGTCACAATTTAAACAAAACGAGGAAGGCTCAAAGACAAAAATGAAACTAGGATTTGGGGAATGGGACAAGAGAAGGACAACACCATTTATGGCATACGAGGGGATCAGGAAGACAATCCTGGCTGTAGGGAGGCACCCTCTGCAGCCAGCTCTACTTCTACAAGGCTTTTCCACCACCTGGGCACTTTCCCTCCCCCTTCCCACCCATACACAGCTCCTGATGCCCTGAAATAATCCAGCTGAGGACAAATTCCTGTGAACAATGATAACTTACCTCAGTGATTAACATAGTTCTACCCCATTATATAGAGCTCATGCCAGTGATTCTGAATCCCCTGTTGCCATTGTTCAAACTCTGTTCTCCATCCTTTATTGATGGCTCCCTTTTTCCTATCCTCTTCCATCCAATCCCATTCCCAACCTCCCATTCTAAAGTTGGCTCAAACTTGTGTTCTCTAGAACATCTAAAGATGACAAACTAGATGTAATTTTAAACTTTTCCCTTTCTTGTTTCCTCCATTTTCCTGCACTCACTATGACTGAGATTGCTCCTGATGACACAGCTTCTCTGATTACCCCTTCCAGAACTGGCTGCATACACCAGTTCAGGTGTAGAGTGTGTTCAGGGAAGACTAGTACCTCTGTAGGTGTGAGGGCTGCCAAGCTCTCTTCAGGGCTGCTTTCCACTTTTGGTGTCTAGCTGACTTACTCAAATCTTCCCTGCAATTCTAAGAAGCTATAGCATTATAGTGGCCACATCCTCTGGTGTAAACCATTTCGGCAGAAGGGCTAAACCAGGTTAAGGTTAACTGATGGTTCTTAATGAGGGCCTGTCGATGAGTTAGCCCAAGCATGTTAAAAATACCCCTGTAGAATGGGCAGATGAGAACAATTTGTTCTGGTGGTCATCTACCCAAGAGCCAGTGTGGCTTCAGAAAGAGCTGAGGGATGCTTGACACGGTGTTTGCTGCCCAATTCCAGGAGAAATTCCAGGAGCAGAACAGAGATCTCTACAAAATGTTTGTCAACCTGGCCAAGGCCTTTAATACTTTCAGTTGTGAGGGCTTGTGGAAGATTATGGAAAATTTTGATTTCTCAGAGAAGCATGTCATTTTATGATGGAATGCTTGCATGAGTTCTGGATGATGGATGATGCTCTCAAGCTTTCCCAGTCATCAATGGAGTGAAGCAGGGCTGTATGCTTGCTCCCATGCTTTTTAGCATGATGTTTTCAGTGATGTTATTGGATGCCTTCAAGGAGGACAAAAAAGGCATCAAGGTCAGCTACTGCACTGACAGGAAATTATTTAATTTGAAAAGGCTACAAGCCAAGACAATGGAGGGACAGTTGGTGCATGACTTTTCGTGCTCAGATGATTGTGCACTCAATGCAGCCTCTGAAGTTAGGATGCAACAAGGTATGGATCGATGCTCGGCTGCTTGTGCTAATTTTAGCCTAACAACACTAACAGAGATTTACATCAGCCATCCCCAAACCATCTATATATGCTAGCTTAGTGTTTGGAAGACTCCAAAGGAAAAGGAAAACGTGGGAGAGAAGAGGTATTGGACTGACTACCAAACTGAAGATCTACAGAGCCATTGTGCTGACCTCATTGTTGTATGCCTGTGAAACATGGACAGTATACTAGAGTCATGCCAGGAAACTGAATCACCTCCATTTGAATTATCTTAGGAAGATTCCGAAGATCACCTGACAGGATAAGGCACCTGACAATGACATCGTTTCTCAAGCTGGACTTTCAAACACTTAAACTCGACTGCAGAGAGTGGAACTCCAGTTGGCTGACTACATTATTCATATGTCAAATGGGCATTTGCCTAAAAGACTATTTTACAGAGAACTCACACAAGACAAGTGAGGTCAGAAGAATTGATACAAGGACATTTTCAAGGTCTCCCTGAAAAACTTTGGAATCTATTGTAAGATATAGGAGACGCTGGCACAGGACCACCCACCATAGTGTGCCTGCATCAAAGAAGGCACTATACTCTATGAGCAAAGCGCAGTAGTTCAAAAGAAACATGAGATGCACAAATTTATAGACATCTCTGCTCTCAGTGTCATATGGACTATTTGTGCCCTGCCTGTGATAGAGCCTTCTCGAGATCATATTGTTATGAGCAGCCACAGTTGTACACACTGTACCTTGACCCCAATATAGTATGTCATTTTGGTCCTTTTCAAGAATGAAGGACAACCAACCGTCATACACCTGACTTATTGGTGATGGTGGAAAAGATGGATTGCTCCTTTCCTCCCACTGCTACTTTCAAGTTCTCCCTCTACTTCCATCACTCAGGACTTCTTTTCCTTTGAGGTTCATTCAATAAAATATTGGTCACCCAATCTGGACTCTGGTAGCTGTTGTTTACCAATATCCAGGACACATTTTTTCCTTGCCCAATGAGTTCAATGCCTAGCTCACAGTCTTTCTCTCCTCCCCAAATCCCACTCTCATACTAAAGAACTTCAACACACATATGTGTGTACACACATATGCACACACACATACATGTATGCAAATATACATACATACATGCATACGCATAGATTACTCTCTCAGACGAATTCATTAACTCACTCAATCTCATGACCTATTGCTCCACTCCATTACAGCTACACACTGATATGGTATACTCTTGATCTTGTCATCACCCTCAAGTGCTCCACTTCCAAGTTCATGGAAACTGAAATTCCTTTATCTACTCACAATCTCTTGTCAATTCTCCTCTCCCTCTGCTGTTCAATCCCAAATTCTGTTCTTCATCCTCACAATAACCTCCAAGACCTCTACCTCTCAGTTCTTTCCCACGTTATCATCTCTGTACTAGCTACACTATCCTCCCTTCTCCATATTGATCTCTTAGTGAATCAGTTTGATTCTACATTACCCTCTAGGGTACTTTGCCCCTTATTCTATAGAAGAATTTGCCCTTTTAAATTCTCAGCTTTGGTTTATTTCTACCATTTTCTGCCCTTGCAACTACTTGCTGCTGAACAAAGTTGGTAAACGTCATTAAACCATATTGACTGGGTCTACTATAAGTTTATTTTACATAATGTCAACCGGACATTAACTATAGCAAAGTAATCCTTTTATAACACCTTGCTTGATTCAGCATCCTCTCCACCACAGGGACCTTTCCAAACTTTTCATCTTTCCTTTAATCTCCCCACACCTATCCTCATCCTTTCAGCTGAGGACCTTGCCTCATATTTCACTGAAAAAAATGAGGCTATTTGCCAAGAGCTCCTTCTTCTCTCCTTTTCCAGATCTCACATCACCCTTTGCCACTATATCCTCCTTGCCTTTCTCTTGGCCAGGGAAAATTTCTCCACATGACAAAAGTATCCCATCTCCTCCTGTCTTCTCTAAGAGACTGCCTTCTCCATCGCCCTCACTCTCTCATTCATTTTCATCTATCGGCTGCTTCCCTACTGCCTATAAAAAACCTCATCCTCAAAAAACCCTCATTTGATTCCTTAATCCCCATTAGCTTCCATTGTGTATCTCTTCTGCCTTTTGTAGCTATACGTACCCTGAGAAGGCCATCTACAGTAGCTGCTCCCACTTCTTTTTCTCTCACTCTTCTCTCTGCACTTTGGCTTCTGACCTTATCCAAGCAAAAGTTGCTACGGACCTCTTATTAAATCTAATGGCCTTTTAAAATTCCCCTTTTTCTCTCCGCAGTCTTGACACTGTCAATCATTCTCTTCTCTTTAGTGCTCTCTTTTCTCTAGGTTTTTGGGACATTCCTCTCTCCTGATTTTTCTTCTGACCTGACTACTCCTCAGTTTCTTTTGTTAGATCTTCATCCGGGTTACATCTATTTATCATGAGTGCCCTACAGGGCTCTGTCTTGGGTCCTTTTCCTTTCTCCCTGTAGATGATGATTTTATTTGGTGATCTCAGCACCCACAGATTCAGTTCTCATCTCTACACTGATGGTTTTCAGATCTGTTTATCCAGTCCTAATCTCTCTCCTAACCTCCAGTCTCACATCTTCAACTGCCTTTCAGACATCTCTAACTAGATGTCTCATAGACATCTTAAACTCAATACGCCCCAAAATGAACTCATTATCTTTTCCTCCAAACTCTTTCCTTTTCTTAACTTCCCTATTACTATTGAGTATACCATCATCTTCCCAGTCATCCAGCCTTACAATCTAGGTTAACACCTCACTTTTTCTCATCCTTCTTATCTAAGCTGTTACTAATGCCTATAGATTTTTACCTTTTGTAATATCTCTTGCATAATGCCCCCATTTCTTTCCTCTGACACTGCTACAATCTCAAACTGTCTGTTCGAACTGGATATCTTAAAGTCAACATATCTAAAATTGAACTCATTTTCTTTTCTCCCCCGAATCCTTCCCAATTCCTTATTATTATTGAGGGGACTACCATCCTTCCAGTCACCTAGACTTGCAATCTAAGTGTCATTCTCTCTCATCCTCTCATATGCAATTTGTTGCCAATATCTGTTGATCACAGCATCTCTCATGTATGTTCCTCTCTCCCTTGTGACACTGCTGCCACATTGATATAGGCCCTCATCACCTTAACCCTGGACTATTATAGTAACTTTCTGGTTGGTCTCTCTGCCACAAGTCTCTTCCTATTTCAGTCTATCTTCCAATTAGCTACCAAAGTGACCTTCCTAAATCACAAGTCTAACCATGTTTCCCACCCCTACCGCTACTCAATAAACTCCATTGACTCTCTATCACCTCTACAATCAAATACCAAATTGTTGGACTGATTTTCAAAGTTCTTCATAGCCTGGTCCTCTTCTCCACCTTTTCTTATACCAAGCCCTTCTCTCCTATCCTCCCCTCCCGTCTTTGATCCAGTGATACTGGCTTCCTTGTTCCTTGAACAAGATAGTCCATCTCCCAACTCACTGACTGTCCCTAATGCTTGATATGCTTTCCTTCCTCATCTCTGCCTCCTCATTTTTCTGATTTCCTTCAAGTCCCAGCTAAAAGTTGCACTTTCTATAGGAAATTTTATCCAATCTCTTTTAATTCTAGTGCCTTCCTTCTGTTGAATATTTCTAATTTATGTTGTATATAGCTTGTTTGTGTGGAGTTGTATATGTGTGAGTAGGCCACAGTAGTTGGATTGTAGAATGTGTGTCAAGGAGCTAAGAAAGACTAGAAAAGTAGGAAGGGGCCAGGTTATAAAGAGCTTTAAATGCCAAACAGTGGATAATAGGAAGTCATTATAGTTTATTGAGGAAGGCGCACAGTGATGTGATCAGACCTGCACTTAGGAAAATAAGTTTCTTAGCTGAATGTAAGAAGATTAGAGTTGGGACACTTGGGCTAGAAAAACCAATGAGAAAGCTATTGCAATGGTCTACGTGAGAGATGGTAAGGACCTTCGCTAGGACTGTGGCTATGTTAGTAGAGAGAAGGGAACACATATGTGAGATGTGAATATATAAAAGACACAATCTAACAACAGATTGGATATATGAGGTAAGAGAGAACAAGTAGTCCAGAATGATACCAGAAGTGGGGTGAGGGTAGTGTTAATGTGTACTATTTTGTCTATAGTCTATCTAGTTTTGAGATGTCCAAAAGTCAGTTGGTACTGTGGGATTAGAGCTCAAGAAAGAGACTAAGTATGGAAATATATTGGGGGATCATCTTCATTGAGATGGTATATAAGTTCATGGGAGCTTATGAGATCATCAAGAACAACCCATCTATGTCATCTCAACCTATAAGACCTTTGTCAAAATCTTCCTGTACTTGGACCTTTCTTTAGAACTCTTGATAGTGTGTGATTTTTCCCAGAGGAGAATGGGAGATTGTCCATTGCTCTTGCCATATTACTGGCCTGCTTCTCTAGGCAAACATCTCTTTGATGACATCCTTTAAGGTGCTTTTCTTGTGTAATTTTTGGTTAGTAATGTATTTTACAGTCTACTGTGCTATGGGTGTCTCTAAACAGTAATTCATTGAATTGTAGTCTTCCCATACTAGGCAGTCATACAACATCACTAGAAAAATATTTTTGTTAAAGAGAATATCAACATAAGTTTCTTTATTTTTATCTTTTTATCCTGAACTCAACAAATACCAAATAAAATGAGCACTTCCCTATAAAAGCAGAACAGATGGAGAAGAAATGCCATTTCATTACCCATTAGTATCCTGCTTTTGGAGAAAAAAGAGAATTCTCAAGTCTTTTTCCCTTACTACCTTTGGGGTAAGGTTAGAAACATTATATTTGACTAAGTAATAGGATGTAAAAATCTCACAAAAATGTGGAAAATATTAAATACATCCTTTACTGACCACAATAAAATAAAATTATATTCAACTGAAGGCTTTTAAAGAAAGAAAAATGAATTGGAGACTGAATAATTTAATGGGTTAAAGAACAAATTCAAATATTGAGGGCTTTCCCTGAGAGCTCCCTCTTCTCCCCTTTTCCTCATCTCATATTACTCAGATATCTTCTGCTGCTATTTCCTGCTTCAGACCTATTTCACATATAGAGGTTGCCTTTCTCCTTATCAAGGCTAATTCTCTACCTGAACAAATGATCCCATTCCATCTGGTATCCTCTAACAGACTGTTTTTTGTCACCCCTATTCTCTTACTTATCTTCAGTCTCTCTCTGTCTCCTGGATGCTTCCCTATTGCCTACAAACATGCCCATGTCTCTCCATTCTCAAAAAAAAACCCTCACTTGATTCTTCCATTCCTACTATAGTCCTATAGCTCTTTCATCCTTTGTGGCTAAACTCCTTGAGAAGGCTATCTACAATTGTTGCCTTTACTTCCTCTCATTGTCCTTAAGTCCCTTCAATCTGGCTTCTGACCTCATCATTCCATAGAAAATACCATCTCTAAAGTTATCAGTGATCTATGAACTGTCAAATCCAATGGTCTTTTCTCATTCCTCATTCTTCTGGACTTCTCTGCAGACTTTGACACCAGGAATCACTTCTACTTAATAATCTCATCTCTTTAAGTTTTTAGGATGCTATTCTCTCCTGGTCTTCTTCTTACCTGACAGCTGCTGTTCAGTCTTCTTTGCTGGATCTTCATCCAGGGCATTCTTATGAACTGTGTACAACACACAGGGATTCACCCTGAGCCTTCTTCTCTTCTCTCTCTTTACTACATCACTTGATGATTTTAACAGCTCCCATTATCATCTCTGTCGTAATGATTCTTATATCTACCTATCCAGCGCTAACTTCTCGACTGACCTACAGTCTTGCATCTCCAACTGCTTTTCAGAGGTCTTGAACTGGATTCCAGTTCACATCGTAACTTCAATAAGTCCAAAATTAAACTCATTATCTCCCCCCAAGCCCTCTCCTCTTCCAAACTTCTCTATTCATGTCAAGGACACTATTAATCCTCTAGTTCCCCAGGCTTGCAACCTAGATGTTATCTTTGATTCCTCAGGATTTTTCATTCCTTCCCCATATCCAATCTTTTGCTGAGGTCTGTCATTTTCACCTTTGCAATATCACTTGAATATACACCCTCCTCCTCTGACACTGCCACCACTCTGGTACAGGCCCTCATCAACTCATGCTTAGACTATTGTAGTAGCCTGCTAGTTGGTCTGCCTGCCCCAAGTCTCTCCCCACTCTAGTTCATCCTGTATTCAGCCACCAAAATAGTGTAGTAGGAAGGCCGAATTTATGATCTCAAATATAATCATGTATATGTTTGAATGGTCCGAAATCGCAAGGTATGAGAGATTCTCTAAGGAGAAAACAACAAGAAATTTATTTAGGCCCCACCGCAGCAAAAACTTG
>CM053625.1:21814156-21837306 GCA_028646595.1 Phalanger gymnotis
CTCGCACTCGGGTAAGCCCCGCTTCCGCAGCTTCTGACTTCCACACCTTCCGCCGCCGCCGCCGCGGCCGCTGAAGTCCGCAGCCTCCTGCCTCCGCAGCTTCTGGCCTCCGCAGCTTCTGGCCTCCACACCTTCCGCTGCCGCTGCCCACTGCTGAAGTTGTCTCCCGGCTCACCCCTCCTCGCAGCCGAGCTTCCGGCGTTCTCAAGCCCCGCCTCAATGACCAGAGACCATTGGTTCCCGAGCTGGCCCCTCCTAAGTCACCAATCCACACCCACACAGGTTTCACACGTGACAGGGCCCTGGGCCTGGGGCTTAGCACTTAACAGCTGAAAGTACTTCCACTCAAAAGAAACAAAAGCCATGCTAATGAGACAATTTTGCTTAACAACACAAATAGTTTTTCTAAAGTTTCCTAAAGTCAGTTCAACTATGTCACTCCCATGCTCAGTAAATTCCAGTGGTTCACTATCACCTCCACAATCAAATGCAAAATCTTCTATTTGGCAAGGACTAGCAAATGGCATGATTGATTTTCCGGGATCGCTCCTTTTAGTAGGATCAATGACCTAGCACCTCTTTCCTTAGTGTGCTCTTCTTCCCCAGATGGCCTTACCTGTAGGGAAGGTATGGGATGCATCTGGTAGGCAGAAGGGCCAAACTACATAGCTAGACTAGATGGATTTCTCTGGCTCTACACAGTAATGCCATAGTCAAACATTGAAGGTTGCGTGTCTGATGATCTCTTTAAATGGTCTTTCCTATACCCCTAGGGAACTGTGTTTACACTGGTCATGCAGACCTAGGTAGATCTATCCACATAGTGGGGTCAGGGTCTCTGAAACCTGACTCACCAATGAAGCAAAGGGCTGCAGAGACCAGCCAAATGGTGATTATTGATGCTGCATAGTTACGACCTTGGCCCTGTGCATGTCATGGCCCTATCCTTCATCTGAGTCCAGGCCTCTTTTGATCCTTGACTGTCTACTGAATAACTTGAGCCCACAATCACAGTCCTTTTCGTGTGCCATTGCTACAATCCTTCTTCCTGACACATTCTGAATTTCCCTTGCTTGTATGTAATCAGTTGTAGCACCTATATGTGTGTTTGGTGCAAGGGATAGTTCAAATACTACCTACCACACTCAGCTTAATCATTTTTATCTCCACAGTCATTCTGCATAGCACATTTGTGAATCTTAGAGATGCATTTCTGATTGTCACATTTGAAGGTCCAAGCAAGACAGCAACGTTTGTTCTTGCAAGTGAACTGGTGGGTTGAGACACATACACTGGAGTTAATCATTGAAGTCTACACAGTCAGTCTAGCCATCACAGTGCAAGGTGGTACACACAAAGCATTCCATTTTTCCAGTGAACATATCAGGGAGGAGAACACTGGAGTTGTAGGAGAGATACAGGATAAGGAATCTTGTGGCAGTGGGGGACTCATTTGAAGGAAAACGGATAGTGTTCCTGCTACTGTTGACAGAGACAACAAACTGAGGCTTCCTTCTACAGAACCTTTCCTCACTGGTTTCCACCTAGTCCTTAGTTCAAGTGCCCAGGGTTTTATGGGGCTCCATCAGATAGAAGAGTTTGAAATGAATCTTGACATTTTGGTTACTGGGGACTTTGGTTACTGGGGACTCCATGTGCAGTCAGTATTGGGGGAGAGGGGTGGCCTGGGTAATAGCCGAGATGACTGCATTCTTTTTAGGTAACTTCCACAGCTGGTCAACTTGGGCAACTGTAAGAACTTGGCCTCAAAATCAGAGTGGTAGTGGATAATGCTGGTAATGAGTATGACAAATAGGACATTCTGAAAAGAGAGGAAGGTCGAGTTAAAAGAGGACAGATAAATACCACAGAGTAAACCACATCTCACAATTCTACAGGGCTCAGGGAGTCATTTATCAGGACCACATCACTCTCAAGTTTATCATATGGTATGACATCAACACCAAAGCTTTGGAAGGTAAAGCTCAGTGCCAGGTTAATACCTCTTGACATGCTCTCTGACAATAAGCAGGGACTAAGTAGTGGCTGTCTAGAAATCCTGGGATATTGAAGTGTGTCATCTCCCCAACTCACACATAGAGGGAAAGGCTGTCACTCCTCTCTGTGCTATTCTGAGCTCAGTGGGGAAGGGCGCATTTGAAACTAGGTTGAAGGGACTGTGAGATCCAGGACCTGAGACATATTCTCTGGCTATGGCCTGCTCAGCCTCCTAAATCTCATAAAGAGAATCCTAAACTCTGACATATGGTAGGAACTGACTGACCTCACAGAAAGGCATTACTCCAGATTCCTTGCAGAAGGACCCAAGGGCTGGTTTCACATTGTATAACACTTTTAGTGCTTCCTTTATGTTGATGGCCAGGTTTGAATTCCACAGAACTGGAGTTTTTATAGTTAGCTATAAAGTCCTCCTCTGCAATCTTCAAATAACCTGTACATTCTTATCATTAAAATACCATGCAAGATCCCAATCTTGAGAGAGAGCAGGATAAAGGTCATCAACTCCAGCAGCACAGCCAAGTTCTTTGGCCCTCACTTTTCCATCTTCCTTGAATTGTTGGCTGGCAAGAAATCCATTCATATTGTGGGACTGGTGACTGTACTTGAGTTTGGTGCTGCCTCCACCCTCAGGGACAAGTTCCTCTTCATGGTAGGGCTGCCTTACTGACAGAACTAGGTGCTCCTGATAGAGAGCCAGCACTCATAGAGGCCAGGACTGCAGTTTCTGCAAAAACCACCTGATCCAGTGGCATGGAGGAAAGGGAAAGAGGATAACCCCAAGGTTTCCAGCCCCAACTACAGCTCCAGTCCCCTTCCCCAGGGGCCTGCACTACAGGGGTCCCCTCCAAACCCCAACAACAGTGATGAGCTATCTTTCATTCTCATTCTCACTTTCGCTCTGATCCAATTCTTAAATGAAAAGTTAATTAAACTGCAGAAGGCATTAATGTTGATTATTTAAAAAACTAACTTTCAATAAACAAAAAGATGTGAGAAAAGTTATAGAACTTAACAGAATGCCTTAAAAATATACTTACTAGATATCTGAAGAGAAATGAACAGGTTTCTTAGCTAATTTATTTTTTATTCAAATGTTCATTTACAACACATTTAAAAATTGACCAGATGACCATAATTTAAGTGCAGGAAGTAAGAAATCTTAGGCAGGGAATTCAGGGGCCATCAATTCTGATGCTTAGCTTTACAGATCAGGAAAACAAGATCTAGAGAAGGGACTTAAATGACTTATTGAAGGTCACACTGGTAGTAAGTATCAGAGTGTGATTTCAACCCAGATCCTTAGGAAAAGCTGACTTACAGTGAGAGGTTCAGGTCCTCTGAGTTTTCCCTTGAAAGAATTGGAGATATTTAGTTTAGAGAAGACTTAAGAGGGCCATGGTTGCTATCTTCAATGATCTGAAGAGCTACTTGTGGAAGAGGCACTAACTTGTTTCATTTTGATCCAGGGTGTAAAACTATTAGAAATTAATCCAAGGTATAGAGAGGCAGATTCAGGCTTGATTTAAGGGAAAAGTTGCTTATGATTAGAATGACCCCAAAGTGGCCTGAGCTGCCTTGAAAGGCAGGGGGTTTTCCCTTCACCAGGGTTACTCAGTCAAAGTCTGGACTGTTGGAGATACTATAGATAAGATTATTGCTCCGGTATGGATTTTAATAGATGGAGTCTGAGATGCCTCATAATCCTGAAATTTTGTAGTTTTATGGAAATGGTTGTGGTGCCAGTGATGTGGATGATGACAGAGGTGGTGATGATAATGATGATAGGGATGATGGCAATGGTTAATGATGGTAGTAGTGGTATTGGTGTCGGTGGTGATGTTGGCAATAAATAACATGATTTCCATTCTTAAATACTGTACATTACATCCTACAAAACTGCATAACACTTCAATGTTTAAAAAATGCCTTCATAGTCATTATCTGTCTGACTCTTACAAAAGTCCTATGAAGAAAACAGGGAAAGACCTAGAGTGACTTGTTTGATATCATATAGATAAATAATACATCTAAAGTAGATTCTATATACATCTGGTAAATTCTATTTATATCTAAAAGTAGATTCCATGTCTCCTAAGGCTCAGTCTAGAGTGTTTTGCAGGGATCCATGTAACTTGCCTATCTTAAAGCACTGGGCAGTATCACTAGAAAAAGGCCTCCTGTAGGATGAAGCTGGACCTCAGCCTTGGGGTTCCAGAAGCTCAGCATAGAGGGAAGGGGTGCCTTGGTAGCAGTATGTGAATGGTGGCTGGGGGGAAGAGACAGGGAGGGTGGCGTCCTGAATAGAGAATTTTTATTTGTGCAAGGCCTCCTGATGAATCATTCTTTCAAAAAAAAGTCACAAATGCAGGAAGTAGCCTTTTGAATAAAGCCTATTTTTTTTTCTTACTAGCAGGAGGGAAATACCCTAAAATGGGGGTAGGCTATTCTCAGTTGAGTGTTTTCTAGAGGAGGGAGAGGTAAGATTGGGGTGGGGCTATCTGCAAACCAGAAAGCTTTTTCCATAGTTGTGAAATCCCAGCCCAGCTGTTTCTCCAGTTCCTGTTGAATGGAAAGACCAGGGTCCAAAGTTCCAACAGACCTTGAGTTTAGGTTTAAGTGGATATGAGGACTCAAAACTTCCAGGGAACATACATCCAATATGTCTTTCCTGAATGCAATATGCATACTGCCCTTATCATGTGCCCAGACAGACAGACATTTTCCCTGGCCTAGGATGGTCATATCTTTTATTGTAATCCAATCTCTAGATTGTATGGAGGCTACCATGTGCCCAGCGCCTGCTCTAGTACATCTGTATTGAATGAGTTGTGCAGCTGGCAACAGCTTAATCACATCCATAATGAATGCCCTATGTGACTGACCCCAATTCAGCCATACCTGTGTTGAACTTCCTGTTAGACCCAGGTTAGCTGTGTCTGAACTGAGCCTGATATGTTTGGTTTCCTTATTACCCCTTGTCTAGACTATTGCAATAGCAGCTTCTCGATTGGTCTCTCTGTCTCAAATTTCTCCCTTCTTCATCTTCTGAAACACTGCCAAAATGACTCCCAGAATTTAGATCTGGTCATGTCATTCCCCTCCTTCAAAACCTCTAGTAACTCTCTATTGCCTCTGGGATAAGATACAAATTTGGCTGTTTGGTATTAAAAGCCCTTCACCACTTGTCTACCTTTTCAGGATTATCAGGCAATATTCCTTGGCATTCACTCAACATTTCAGCCAACATGGCCTATTTGCTAATCCTCATGCACAACTCAACTACCTCCTTAACTCTTACTTTTAGAATCCTTATATCTTTTCAAAGACTAGGCAGAGTTTTACTTCCTATATGAAGCCTTTCTTGACACATCCAGGTTCAAGTACCCCTAAAATTATTGCACATTTTTATATTATTATTATATTTTTATTTGCATATCAATTAGTCAATAAACTTTTATTTATCAGGCACTGGGTATACAAAGACAAAAGTAAACCATTTCCTCCCTTTGAGGAATGTTTAGTCTAGCCAAGGGAGACAACATATCACATAGGAGTAACCCCTGTTTCATATGCCTGTCCCACAGAGACTACAGACACTATTATTGTGGCTTTAAGGACTATTGAAGAAAAACTCGACATGCTATATTTTAGGCACCATCTACCAAAGGAAAATTTATTAATTAAATAATTTTAAGCATCTCTGCTTAGAGAGAAAGAAAAATCCAAAGGGACAGAGATTGTCAATGTCAATGAAGATCCCTCCGATACAAACTATTAAGGAACCTAAATCTTCTTGACTCAGGCCAACTCTCTATCCACTGCACCAGAGCTATCAAACACACTCCAGAGGACTGCAAAACCAGATTAAAATGTAGTTGGGAAGTACTTAACAAAATAAATGAAAATAAAATATAGATAATGTTAATATGAACTTTCACTGCTTCCAAAATGGTTGGATCTAGGGCAGAGTCTATTTGCTGCTCCTTGGTCTGAGGTATGCAAGTTTCTGACCTGAGTTTGGACCTGGACAAGACTAGGCTGCTGCTGGATTCAGGCTCTCTCAGCCAGCTGGGAAATTCTGTTGGTTCAGAGACAGAGAATTATAGGGTCCCTTTTGATTTGGTATTTCCATCCTGGTAATACCTCTGTAAGCTGGGCTAGACCTAGAAGTGAGACCCTACTCTGAAGTTACTTCTACAATTCCTCCTTTCTCCATACACAGCCTATATTTTCCCTACATGGGGAACCTTCTCCCTTGCATAGGTCCCCTTCTTAGTTTACTCTAGATCTGTGACCTGGATCTGTGACTTGGCCAGAGTATAGAGGACAAAGTACGCTATACTCTACAAGCAGTCATACCCTGACAAAAAGCCTAAGGGTCAAGTAGTTGTCTGGGAACATGGCCAGGCAGCAAAAATGGACTCAGACCTTAGAATCTTTTTTTGGTGACAAAGAAAATCAAAACATACAGCCAGGAGAAGTCAAAAAAGTCAAAGAGCCTACATCAAAAGCCTCCAAGAAAAATATGAATTGGTCTCAGGCCATGGAAGAACTCAAAAAGGATTTGGAAAATCAGGAAAGAGAAGTAGAGGAAAAATTGGGAAGAGAAATGAGAGTGATGCAAGAAAATCATGAAAAACAAGTCAATGACTTGCTAAAGGAGAACCAAAAAAATACTGAAGAAAATAATACCTTAAAAAAATAGACTAAGCCAAATGGCAAAAGAACTCCCAAAAGCCAATGAGGAGAAGAATGCCTTGAAAGGCAGAATTAGCCAAATGGAAAAGGAGGCACAAAAGACCACTGAAGAAAATATTGCCTTAAAAATTAGAATGGAGCAAGTTGAAGCTAGGGATTTTATGAGAAATCAAGACATTTTAAAACACAACCAAAGGAATGAAAATTGGAAGACAATGTGAAATATTTCATTGAAAAAAACTGCTGACCTGGAGAATAGATTCAGCAGAGTTAACTTAAACATTATTGGACTACCTGAAAGCCATGATCAAAAAAAAGAGCCTAGATATCATATTTCAAGAAATTGTCAAGGAAAACTGTCCTGATATTCTAGAACCAGAGGGTAAAATAGAAATTGAAAGAATGCACCAATCACCTCTTGAAAAAGATCCCAAAAAGAAAACTCCTTGGAATATTGTTGCCAAATTCCAGAGTTCCCAGGTAAAGGAGAAAATACTGCAAGCAGCCAGAAAGAAACAATTTGAGTATTGTGGAAATACAATTAAGATAACACAAGATCTAGCAGCTTCTACATTAAGGGACTGGAATATGATATTCCAGAGGTCAAAGGAGCTAGGATTAAAACCAAGAATCACCTACCCAGCAAAACTGAGTATAATGCTCCAAGGCAAAATAGGGATTTTCAATAAAATAGAGGACTTTAAAGCTTTCTCAAAGAAAAGACCAGAGCAATGACCTTTTATTATCTATTTGTAAAGAGGGAGATGGGAGTAAAGAAAGAAAAGGGACAAGAGGAAAAGATGGAGGGAAATGTAAAATCAATGATTATAACACCAAAGATGAATGACATGGACTTATCCATTAAACAGAAGATAACAAAATTAATTAGAAAATAGAATTCAAAAATATTTTGTTTACAAGAAAGTCCTGTGAAACATATAGATTCATGTAAAGTTAAAATTAGGGGTTGAAGCAAAAGCTATTATACTTCAGTTGAACTAAAAAAATAAGTGTGTGTGGGAGAGGGTAGAAATTATGATTGCTAAGATAAGGCTACAGAAAATATAGATATGACAAAATAGACCAGCAGGTAAATTACATTATACTTAAAGACACTACAGATAATGAATCAATATCACTTAATACATAACATATTTAGTAACAGAGCAAGTAAATACTTAAAGGAAAAAATCAAATTAGAGGGTGAAATACATAGGAAAAAAACTATAATAATGGAGGGCATTAATGTATTCTTTTCAGACCTAGACAAATTTAAACAAAAGATAACAAGAAAGAACATCTAGAGACTAAAAAATAGACATGAATGGAATTTACATGCTGCTAAGCTACATATGGCACCTTTACAAAAACTAACCACATATTTAGGCATAAAAACTTCACTAAAAGTGCCAAAAAAGAAGAAATACTAAATGTTTATTTACTAATCATAAAGTAATGACAATCATTCAATAAAGGGATCTTAAAGAAGGAAAGAATTAGAAAGAAATGGGAGACTAAAAATATAAAGAATTGCTGGATCAAAGGACAAATTATAGAAACATTAGGAAATTTCATCAAAGAAAATGACAATAACAGAACAATTTATGCAGCTGAAGAAAAAAAGAACAAATAAATAAATGAAATATACACTTTTAACAACTCAAACAAGAAATAAAAAATTCCCAACTAAATAACAAAATAGAAATTATAAAAATCAAAGAAGAAATTAATAAAATTGACAACAAAAGAATATTGATTTATAAATAAAACTAGGGTTTTTTAATTCAATAACATAGTTAGCCGATCTGCTTTTAAAAGAGAGAGGAAAACCAAATTGTTTATATAAAAAATGAAAAATGAGCATTGTCAATTGAAAACAAAGAAAATTATTAAAAATTATTTTGAGCAATTATAGCCTAAGAAAACTGACAACTTCTAAACAATAGATGAATACTTACAAAATATAAAACACCATATTAACAGAAGGAGAAACAGACTACTTAAATTACCTACTGTTAGAAAAAGAAACAGAAACAGCCACATATAAAGTCCCCTTTCCCCAAAAATGTCCAGGACTGGATGGACTTATATGTAAATTCTGTAAAACATTCACAGAACAATTAATTCTAATGCTATACAAACTATTTATAATAACAATAATAATAAAAATAAATAACACAAACTTCCAACCTTTTCCTATGATGCAAATATGGTCTAGATACCTAAAACAGGGACAAAGTAGAGGGAGAAAATTGTAGAACAATATCCCTAATGAATACTAATGCAAAAAAATTGATGATGATGATAAAACATAAGGTACAGCAACATATTAAAAAGATCACATACTTTGATCAGGTTGAGTTTATCCCAGGAATGCAGGATTCATTCATTATAAGGAAGATTATAAATATAATAAACCATGTTAATAATACAAGTAATAAAAACCACATAATAACATCAATAGTGATGAAAAGGTTTTTGACAAAACTTTAGAGATCAAAGGAATTAGTGGATTAATGTAGTAAATAGCATTCATCTAAATCCAAGAGCAAACATTATATGTAATGGAAAAGAGATGAAGACCTTTTAAATAAGATCAGGGATAGAGCAAGGATCCTCATTATTACTATTATTCTTTGTCACAGACCTAAAAATTCTAGGCACAGAAATAAGAAAAGAAAAAGAAATTGAGGGTATATATATATATATGTGTGTATGTGTGTGTGTGTGTGTGTGTGTGTGTGTGTGTGTGTGTGTGTGTAGGAAAGGAAAGAAAATTACTTCTTTTTGCAAATGATAGGATGGCATACTTAGAGGAACCTAAAAAGTCAACTAAAATTAATTGAAATAATAATTATGGTACAGTTGAAAGATATGGGATAAATCCACAGATATTACTAGCATTCCTATATATACACAACAAAGCCTAGCAGGAAGAGGTGGAAAAAGAAATTTCATTCAAAATAACTACAGAAGCTATTAAATATTTGGTTCTTTATATACAAAGATTCACCCAGTGACAATATGAATCTAATTATAAAATACTCTTTACAAAATAAAAAATTGGAGAAACTAATTGCTCATTAGTAGGTCAAGACAATATAATAAAAATGACAGTACTGATTAATTTCATTTACTTATTCTGTGCTGTACTAAAATACCAAAAGATTGTTTTATAGACCTGGAAAAAATGGTAACAAAATCCATACAAAGAACAAAAGGTCCAGAATTTCTAAGGTAGTAATGAAAAAGTGTGGAAAAGAAGGGGATCTATTAGTATTAGATTTCAAACTATATTACAAAGTAGAAATCATTAAAAATGATTTGGGACTGGTAAAAAAAAACCTGATGTCTATCATTGATACCAATTAGGTACACAACATATAGAAATAGAGTAACACAGCAATTGATGAATCCAAAGACCATAGTTAGTGGTTTAAGGAATCACTATTTGGAAAAAGGAAAAAAGGATCTTGGGAAAAACTGGACACAAATCTGAATGAAATTAGGTTTAGAGCAATACCATATACCAATATAAACTCCAAATGGATACATGACCTAGATATAAAAAAAATAGAGAAGGAACCTTTAAGATGAATGGAAAGGGAAAGAGTTTGTGACTAAATAAATGATAGAGAGGATCACAGAAGATAAAATGAATTTTTTATTATATGTGAATGTGAAATTGAATTTGTTTTTTCACAAACAAAAACAATGCAGCTAAAATTGGAAAGAAACAGGTAATTTATTTGCAATAAATTTTCATGTTAAAGCAAAAGTTAAAGTCTAATATCCAAGATGATAAAGTAACTGATCCAAATTTGCAAGAATAAGAGCCATTTCCTACTAGACAAATTGTGAAAGCATATGAAAAGGCATTTTTCGAAGAAATCTAGGCATTAGCTATTATAAGAAAATTAGCTCTAAATCACTAATATTTGGGGAAATACAAGTTAAATCAACTTCAAGGCTACATCTCATACTTCTCAAACTGACTAAGATGACAAAAGATGAAAGGAACAAATGTTGAACAGGCAATGTTCGTCTAGCTGTTTTGGAAACAAATTCGGAACTATGCCAAGAAAATTGTCAAAATTGTGCATATCATTTGACCTAGCTAAATCACTACTAGGCCTGTATGCCAAAGAAATGAAAGAAAGAGGAAAAGCATCTATATGTACAAAAATATTTGTAACAGCTGTGTACATGGTAGCCCCAAACTGGAAACTAAAAAAGTGAACACCTATTGTGTTAAACAAATTGTGATACATAAATATAATGGAATATCATTGTGCCATAAGAGATAATGAGATGGAAAATTTCAGAGGGAACTGGAAAGATATCTATGAACTGATGCAGAGTGAAGTGTGTAGAAGCAGAACAATTTGTAAAATGAAAACAACACGATGGAGAAAAACAATTTGAAAGATTTTTAGAACTCATATCAATGTAATCATAAACCAGAAATCCACAAACACTGACTTCTTGACAGAGAGATTAGGAGATAGTGAGATAAATACGTTTTTGGACAAGGTTAATGTTTTGACAGACTATATCAAAATATATGACATGCTATGTCACGTATGGAGGGATTTGTATTTTGTTTTTACTTGATTAATGGAAGGGAGGGGAAATGCAGTGGGAGAGAAAGATTAATTTTAAAATACTTATTACTTGCAAAATTAAAAAACAGAAAAGAATAAAAGAAAGATATAGTGTTACACTGTGAACTCACTTTCAATTACAGTAAAAACACTAACACAAACATTAGTGAAGAAAACTAAATTAAATTAAATATTCATTAAGGTTTTATTGGTCTATAATTTTCTTTTTTTCTACATTTCCCTGGTTTAAGACATGAAGACCATATTCATATCATAGAAGGGAATTTAACATATTGTCTTTCCCCTTTTCCATACACAATTTGCGTTGAAATGAATTATTCTTTGAATGTTTGCTACCATTTGCTTGTCTTGGGAGTTCATGTGAAACTTGTTCAACTTCTTTTTCTGAGATTGGGGTAAATAGTCCAAATCATGATGTCATATCCTGTTAATTTGGTAATCTTATGTTTTTTGTAAATAATCAACCATTAAATTATTAAATAAATTGTTGGTTTTACTGGCATTTGTTGGGCAAAACGATTTCTAAAAATTGATTCTTCATTTGTTGTGAATTTTCCATTTTCATTTTTAATGCTAGTTATTTTTTCTTTTAAAAATTCCATGAGTATGGGACGCCATGCCTTCTTGGGGAGGGGGGGGAGGGAGGGAAGAAAATCTGGAACCCAAAATTATGTAGAACTGTATGTGGCAATCTAAAAATAAAAAAAAAATGGAAAAAAAAATTCCATGAGTTTATAACTTATTTACTTTATTTTTACAACCCAGATTCTACTTTGATTTATTAATGTGGTTTATTTCTTTTCAATTTTGCTAATCTCTTCTTTGATTTTAAGAGTTTCTGTTTTGATGCTTAGGTTTTTTTTAAACAAAAATTATTGACTTTCTGGGTTTTCTTAGTTTGGTGGTAAATTAATTATTCTGTTCTTTCTATTGCTGATGACAGCGTTTTTAGACACAACATTTTATCTAAAGATGGCTTTTGTTGCATCCTACAAATTTTGTTATTTTGTATTATCATTGTTATTATCTTTAATGAAATGATCTACGCTTCTTTAGCACCAAATTATCTAGTCTCCAATTATTTTAAAATTTTTCTTCATTGGCCCTCTTTTGAATATAACTGTTATTGTGTCGTGGTCTCTAAAAGACATATATTTTATTACCTTTTATTTTTTAAAATAATATTTTATTTTATCCCAATTACAAGCCAACAATTTTTAGTATTCATTTTTTCAAGATTTTGAGTTCCAAATGTTTCTTCCTCCCTTCCTCCTCTCCCCTTTTCTGAAAATGGTAAGCAATTTGATATAGTTTATATATGTGTTATCATATAAAATATATTTCCATGTTAGTCACAGTTGTGAAAGAAGCAGATCAAAAGAAAAAAAAAACATACAGAAGGAAACACGAAAAAGCTGAGTAGCTTTGAAAATGATGTGTACTATATATTAAACAGTTTTTTTTAAATAAATAGTCTGAAATGGAAATTTATATTGAATCCTCTGTGTTCTGCTGTGTAACATGAAAAATATTCTTTTTTCTCTTATTTAGTATTTAAGTTCAAAATGAATAAAAAATTAAAATTAAAAAAGAGAAAATAAATAAAAAGTGAATTCAATCCATTCACATTCAGAGTTACCATCATTGTGTAGTTCCTTCTGTCCTATTCACTTATACTTTTTCCTCTCCTCCATCCCTTTATGAAGAAGAGGTTGCTGAGAAAGGGGTGTGCTCAATACCAACGATCTATATTTGATAATACTCGTTAATGTGCTTTTGTCTTCTATCCTCTTTTCTTTCCCTAACCCAGATTATAATCACAGGTTCTTATCCTTTTTTATTGAAAAGTATTTATTCAGTAGCCACTCTGTTGATGAACTTTTCCAAACTTAGCTAGACCAGTCCTTGCATAACAGTTTCCATTACCGACATACTTGAAGACTTTACAGCTTGGTAAGACTTGCCAGAGCTTGTGCTCTCTTGGCATAACCTTTGAGGACCTAGAACAACCTCTAAGCCAAAAAGGAAGGATTATCTGTAGCAGGACTACTTTCTGTAGACTGAATAAATGATATGTCTTACACACATGTGTATTACTATCTTTCAAGTTCTAGGTGTTGAAAGGGTCTGAAATCCAATAGTGATCTTGGTTCCCTTAGGAAATAGAGAAGGAAGTGGGAAAGATCCTGTCACTAGCTGGTTCTAGGGGTCCTGGAGGTGGGAAAAGAGGAAAGAAAGTACCCTTACATCCCTAGCAGTATCACTCTTTTGGGGTTCTGATTCATCTAGGAAAACATCCTAGCATGAAGTCTTCCTTAGTTTCACTTCCCCTGGAGCTGCATTGGGACATTTTTCTAAACCTCTGCCTATAGAACCTCTATGAATGTAATTTGGGGGTGAAGTTTCTAAAGAAGGGATATATTGTGGGATAAGCTGGGCTTCACACTGGTTACTAAAGATTCTTTCCATTTCCTGATCCTGGCCACTCCGCCTCTTAGCCTTGGAAAACTACCTGACTCTCCTCTTCTGCCTTCCCTTCTCTAAGATCTTACGGATTGGGATGAATAGCTCACAGAAAGTGACTTTATAGGATCATAGGATCCTGACCACAGCGCTCAGGAACCTGGAAACGACAAGCCCCAAACATCATCAAAGCCTACTTCTGGGTCACACCAATCAGCCTAGATTCTCAGGCCCCGCTTTTGCTCAGATCATTTTTCCCATATGCAGTGCCCTTCCTTCTGCCTCTCCTCACATGCAAGTCATCTGAAGTCCATCTCACGTCTCCTACAAAAAATCTTCTTTGAAGACTTCTCCAGCCTATAGTGCTCTCACTCAATCATCCATTCATTCACTCAACAACTATTCATTATCATACTTAGTACCACTCATAGAAACCTTTCCCAACACTGTCTAGTAAAAAGAATACTGATTTTAGGTCCAAAAGACCCAAGGTTGAATTCTAGTTCTGAGGGAATCTGAGAAGTATCATGGTGTAGAAAAGTGGTTCTCAAACTTTTTGATGTAAGGTCATATTTACACTTTTAAAATTTTATTATCAAGGACCTCCAAGAGCTTTTGTTTATGTGGGTTACATCTATCAAGATTTATGGAATTAGAAATTTAAACAAATAAGTTTTTAAAAATATTTATTAATTTATTGAAAATAATAAATTCATTATGTTAACATAAATAACATGATTTTAAGAAAAAAACTATTTTCTTAAACAAAAAGTTCCCTGAGAAAAGTGGCATTGTTTTACACCTCTTTGAAAATCTTTGTAATATCTACCTTAATTGGATTCTCCTATCTACTTCTGCATTCAATCTGTTGCAATATATTATTTTAGTTGAACTATATGAGGATAGTCCAGCCTTACACAGATATGTAGTTGGAAAAGGCATACTACTCACCATTTCCCTTCAAAAGTCTCAGCCTTTCTACAGTATACTAAGAGAGGAACGCATTTACAGAAAGCAGCAGTTAGCTATATGACTCAAACCCCAAGAGCAGGGTGGGTTCTCGGTTCTAGCCTCTAGCCTAGTGTAAAGCCTAAAGAGGAATAACCAGGGCAGGAATCCCAGACCAAAGGGAAATCTGAAGTTCTGTCACTCTGGACCAGAAGATCTTCCCAGCTGGCTGAGAGTAGCTGAGTCCAGCAGCAATCTACAGTTGCTCAGACCCAAATCAGGTCGGAAACTTGCAGAGTTCATACAAGGGGGCAACAAGCAGACTTTGTTCCAGATTTGACTAGTTGGGGAGCACTAAAAGCTTTCAGGTCCCACATCTGAGCTGTCCTTGAAATACTGGAAAAACACAGTATTCAATACCCCCCAAGAAAGCAGCAACAGGATCAGACCAGACCTTCCGTATAGGAGTGCACAGAATTTGGCCCAAATACCAAATCCAAAGTCAAGAAGTAAGCTGGAAGAAGGAGTAAACAAAAAAAAAACTCTTATCCTAAAAACTATTATGGTGAGATGCTCAAGACACATAGAAAAAGAAAATGACTCAAAAAAAAATCTATAGGCAAAGCCTCAAAGAAGAATACAGTTCAACACAAATTGTACTAAAATTCCTACAAGAAATTACACGTGTCAAAAAACATTTTTGTCAATGAAATAAGAGTGCTAAGAAGAAAAAAAGGAAAAGAAATGAAAGTTATGGAAACAAGAATTGGAAATGGGAATTAACAGCTTGACATAAGAGCTTCAAAACCTTGCCCAAGTAACAAGCTTCCTGCAAATTAGAATAAAACAAATAGAAGCCGATGACTCCATGAGACAAGAAGAAATATTAAAATAAAGTCAGATGATTGAAAAAAATAGAAGAAAATGTAAGATATAGCAACAATAACTGATCTGGAAAACAGAACAAAGAGAAAAAAATTTTAAGAATCATTGGACTGACTGTCATGACCAAAAAGAGAGCCTAGACATCATATTTCATGAAATCTTAAAAGAAAACTGCTCAGAGCAGTGATAATAGCAAAGTGATAATAGAAGAAATCTATTAGTCACCTCCTGAAAGAAACCCCAAAATGAAAACTCCCAGGAATACCAAAGCCAAAATCCAGCTTCTTGATCAAATTTAAAATACTACAAACAGCCAGAAGGAAAAAAAAATCAAGCACTGAGGGGTCATAGGATCATATATGATTCAGCAGCCACCCATACAAAGGGGCAGATAGTTTTGAATATGATATTCCAGAAGGCAAAAGATATAGGCTTACAACCAATATTAACTTACACAGCAAAACCGAGCATAATGCTACAGGGATAAAAATGGACTCTATTTAATGAAATAGAGGATGTCTAAGCATTCCTGATGAAAAGACCAGAACTGTGTAGAAACTTTGCAGTTTGAACAGAGAAATTAAGAGATATATAAAAAGGCAAACATGAACAAACAAGGATAAATTGCCTGCATTCTAATGTGGGAAGATGATCCCTATCATCCTCAAGGGTCATAGAGATTCTAATTAGACAGAAGGTCTGGGAGTGGATCTTTTATGTCTTGATGATCTTAAAAGAAGAAAGGGAGGACAAGAGGAATTATCTTGCATAATCAGGGAACACTAGTAGACATCTATACAAAGAGGAGAGCGTAGGAAGGAATGGTTGACCCTGGAACTTAGCAGTTTTCTGCTGAAAGGAAGGAAGAATACAGGGAAAAAAGAGAGACAGAGACAGAGTTGGGTACAAAAATCCACTTCCCTCCTATTTGAATGGAAGGGAGAGAAAGGAGAAATGATAACTAGAGGGAAGGTATATCAAGGGAGGGATTAGTCCTAAGAAAAACAAGCCCTAAAGATGTTAAAAAATATTTACAGCTCTTTTTGAAGGAGTAAAGTATGGGAAGCTGAGGGAATACCCATAAATTGGGGAGTGGCTGAATAAGTTATGGTTCATAAATGTGATGTAAGAAATGATGGTTATAATTTCAAAGAAAGATGGGAAGACATATAAACTGATGCAGAGTAATATCAATAGAACCAGGAGTATATACATTTTCACAAAGACAACAACATGGTAAAAATAAACAACTTTAAAAGAAATAGGAACTTTGATCAGTGTAGTGACCAACCATAATTCCAGAGGACTAATATGGAAACATGCAACCTACCTTGTGATGGAGCGGTGCAGGATTCAGAGAATAGAATGGGACATTTTTTTTTACATGGCCAATATGGAAATTTATTTTATTTGACAATGCATGTTTGTACTCCACAAGGTTTTTATTTTTCCTTCATTTTCAATGAGAAAGGAGGCATTGGAGGGGATGCAAAGAAGACAGATCTTTGCTGATTGAATAAAATAAAATATAATTGAAAAAGAAATAGAATGAGAGTTATTGTGTTTTTTGTGTGTCTTATATTCCTGCCAGATTTTGAACTCTCCAGGGAAGAGAACTTGTCTTAATTTATCTATCTCCCCAGCTATGCACAGCATAGGGTTTTCCCTCTATTCTTTTATCTCCTTTACACACACTGGTCATAGCCTCCTGCCAGTTATTATTTGTCCTTATACCTTGCCCAGCATAACTTTGCAGGCAGGAACTATTTAATTATTATTTATTGGATTGAAAGGAATTTAAGATCTCAGTCATGCTTGCCTTCCTGTCAATACCCTGAAGCCAGGTGCCTGTATGTGCCTTTTGGTACTTGAACACTCAGTACCACCTTCTGCTGAATATCAGGTCTGTATGAGGGTGAGAGAACGTTGGTGAATACATTTCATTGTCCTAAGAGTTAACTCAAATCTACCTCTAAAGTCTGTTCAAAAATAGAGGAAGAGAATAATGAAACTTGTTTTTCTCACCAAAGCTCCTTAGGCCAGTAGATTAATGAACTGGAAAGGGACTGGATAGAGAGAAAGCATGGAGTTGTGCAGTGGTATGATTTCATGCAAGTCAATCAGTCTATGGGTTTCAGTTTGCCCATTTGTAAAATGAAGAGATAACTCTAACATTAGAATTTCTAAACCCAAATCTCATGATTTTTTTTTTGTTGTTGATCCATGAACCAGGAGCTAGGAGAGCCAGAAAACCCAGTTCTAGCCTTAGTTCTGTTGATAATAGTTCTTTGTGTCCCTTGGAAAAATCACCCATCTTCTCTGAGTCCCAATTTCTTCATTGTAAAATAATAATAGTAATCCTTGCCTGATCTCCCTCCTTCTCAAGACTATTATAAGGATGCAAAGGATGGGTGGGAAAATACTTTTCAGGACCAATCTTGGTCCCATAAAACATGACAGAACACAATTCACTCTTCTTAGTGGGTATTGGGGGGTAAGGGTCTATAGGTATAGGATTATGTGTGTGTCTGTGTGCACACATATATATGCATATAATTTTGCTATGCTTAATATTTTTTTATTTTTTAAATGAGAAAGTTCAACATATATGCATGGGTGGTGGGGATGGTGAGTATATTGGGAACTTATTGATGTAAGAAACAAAAGAAATCAATGCAATTAAAAAAAAAGAAAGACCCATTCAAACAAAAGATATCAATGCAATTAAAAAAAGACTCATTCAATTAAAAGATTTTGTGATTCTATGAAAGTTTTGTTTGTGTTCCACTACCAGAAACTTAACTCACACTATACTTTCATATGTGCACACATATACATAGCTGCATATACACACATTTGCACATATGCATATGTATACATGTACACATATATAACACATAATTAGGAAAAATTCCTAATTGTATCTGCTCATAAAAGGCTGATAAATGTGAAATCTCCCAAACCCAGTTCTTGGAGAAATCCAGGATGCTACCCATACTAGTAACCTCTGAAACCTTCCTTTGCCTATACCAGCAACAGGAAGATAGTAGGAGTAATCTTGCCTGGGCAAATGGAATTGATGAATAAAATATTTATTAAGGGCTTACTATGTGCAAAGCACTGAGGATACAAATACAAAAGTAAGACAATCCCTGCTCTCAGGCAGCTCCTATTCTAATGGGGAAAATAGTAAACAGGGAAGGTCAGCAGACAGCAAAATGAGGAACAGAGGGGAAAAGGAAGAAGGACAACTTGGAACTACGAAATATATATGTAGCCCTTTCCAAAGAAGGAGGAGCTAAACTCTCTGAGGAAGAAGCAGCTGTTAGAACTCCAAGAAATGATAGTGTGGAATAACATAGTGGCCTTGTCAGTAGAGAAATTGTCTAGTAAAAGTCAAAGGAAGAAGAAGCTACTCAGGGTCTTTGGTGGCTCCCTGCTAAGAGCGACTGAAGCAGTTATTGGTAAAGCTGACATTAATTAGAAGATCTGCTATCTTCTGCAAGCACAGGTGTGACAGAGTACCTCCTAAGATGACTAGCCATTTCTAGTGATACATATAGGCCCAAATGATTATCATTTAGCAGGAGGTCTCTAGAGAGCATCACATAGTTTAGAAATACCTTTGAGTGTTTTTTAAATTAAATTTATTTTTTTTCAATTAATAACATTTATCTTTTCCTCCCTTCTACTTCTTAACTCCTCCCCTCAACTAAAAAGAAAATCAAAACTCTTGTAAAAATATGCATAATCAAGCAAAACAAATTCCTGCATTGGCCATGACCAAAAAACAAATGTCTTATTCTGTATTTTGAGTCCATCGCCTTTCTGTTAGGAGGTGGATAGCAGGCTTCATGATCAGTCCTGGAGAATCATGGTTGGTCACTGCACTGATCAGAATTCTTAAGCAAAGACTTATTGTTTTTCTAGTTTACCCTTTCTCTGTCCAACAGACTATTTTTCCTAGTCGTATTCCCTTATACCTATACCTCTTCCCTTCTGCCCTCTCTCTTCTCTGGAATCCTTCATATCTGGAAAATTCTATATCAGGAAGATTATAGGCTATACATTTTCAATTTTCTACCCGACTGGCAGAGACCTACTTGAGTGGAACCCCTCCCATTCCACCCCCAGAGCAGTTTTGAGCCAGGAACTGCCATAACCTTTGAAGATGCCATGATCTCAGAGATGCTATAATCCCAGAATTGAGCAAGCTCTTCTGAAGCATGCACCTAGTAATCCTGGACCATTGCAGACTCACTTTTCCTGCGATGCGGGCCTAAAGACCATCAGACCCCAGACTCTATGGTGACAGCCCCGGTTGCATCTTGACATTTCACAGTCTTACTTCATAGATATTAGTCCTGGCCCCAATATGAAGGAGCTCATTGGAGGTGTTAAACCTATCCAAATTTGTGGGAAGCATTGATGACTTGCCCTAATTTGGATAGGTAAAGAGAAGATCTGCCCTAGTATCCTGTCCTTGTCTCCTGTAAAATGAATAAATTTTTCTTATTAGTCCTTCCCTTAAATATGTCAAATAAAAAAGCCTATTGCTTTCCTGAGATTGACTAGCCATTTAATTTTTCTACAAAATCCTTTTGGTCTTAGTAGGAGGCCTAACACATCATGAAGTCTTTGGCAAGAAACTACCAAGGTTAGAAGCATAGTTGATATATTCATCACTGGTGTGAATAGCAGACAAGGGCTTCAGAAGAAAAAGGCAAGTCTGAGATGAGAACACCTGGTTATGGTAAGCAGTGTAGCCAGAGGAAAGTGTGCTGAATCTGGAATCAGAGGATCTGGGTTCAAAATCTTGGCTATTCCATTTACTACTTGTATGCCCTTGCATAAATTACTTAATTTATCTGGCCCTTAATTTCCCCACATGTAAAATAAGAGGATACAATTAGATAAACTCTGAGGTCCTTTACTACTCTGTTTTGTGTTCCTATGATCAGGTGTATGAGCTTTGGAGTTTGGTATGTAGCTTAAAATGTAGGAACAAGGTGCTCTTGGTCAATGATGGAGGGATCTAAAATTTTATTTGCCTAGTATCTTATAAATCTAATTGGAAGGTTGTTAAAGCAAAAAAAAGGGGGGGGGAGAAAACTATATATTTATCAAATTAGAAACTATCAAGAGTAGCTACAATGTAGGGAAGAATGAAAATGCACCAATACAACTGATGCTGAGCCCAGGAGGTCTGAGATTCTCCTTCTTCCCCTAAAGGGGTTCCTCTTTCTGGACTTATGTGCTCAAGAGCTAAGTTCAGGCCTGGGGGAACCCTGGCCTCTAAAGAGGTCAGACTTTTATTTTCTTTCTCTCAAACTCTGCCTTTTTTCCCTTCCTACCCTAGAGCACTGGGAAGAATTGCTTAAAGCCAAGATTTGGCTCATGTTTAAGGTCTGACTCAAAACAAGTAGAATAATGTTGAAGGTATAATGCAGATCAGGGACAGCTGGTATGGATCAGTGGTTAGAGCACTGGGCCTGGATTCGGAAAGACATGAGTTCAAATCCAGCCTCAGACACTTCCTAACTGCGTGACCCTAGGCAAGTCATTTACCCTCTGATTGCCTGACAAAATGGATCCGCTGAAGAAGGAAACAGCAAACTGCTCCAGTATCTTTGCCAAGAAAACCCTCAATGGGATTACAAAAGGTCAGACATCACTGAAAAACATAAATAATGTAAATCAGGCATAGAGTAGCTATTTATTTCTTCCACACAAAAGAAATGCTCAAAACAAAAAAGATTAACAAGCACATGTTGAAAAAGACTGGAATCGGTAACATGAAATAGTCAATGATAACTCCTGTAGCCTCTGGGAAAGTTGATACTTCAAACATCAAAACACAAAACATTTGAAAGTCTGCAGAAATGGCATTCTATCTTGATGCTACACTCTTGGAATAGTCCCCTCAAGGTAAATGTCTTCTAGCAAGCCAGGCCAAGGATTGGGTTCCCTCTCCTGTCATTGCTCCTCTTTTTCAAGAAGTGTTAGAGAAGTCCCATAAGAGGGGTAGGATATACCCCTCCACCTCCTGGAATATAGAAAGTACCAACACAAGAACCCAGGAACTCAGAAATGGCCACCTCTCAGGGTCACTCTTTGGGGACTTCTGCTCAAGGAAAGGAGCAGAAACCAGGAGAGGTGGCCTAAGGTCCAGGCTTGAGATAGCCCTAGCATCAAATGTGTTTGAAACTAACAGTACTGCTGGGAATGGGGACACCATTGTCCATCCCTCACAGGAAGTACCAGAAAGAAGAAGTTCCACACTATACATTCTGGAGAGACAGAGAGAAACAGAAAGACAGAGAGAGACAGAGAGAGACAGGGAGAGACAGAGAGAGACAGAGAGAGAGAGAGAGAGAGAGAGAGAGAGAGAGAGAGAGAGAGAGAGAGAGAGAGCGAGAGAGCGCACCATACCTGGACAATCTTTTCTAAAGAATACCCTGCTCCACTCTCCGACCTCCATCAAGTGATTTCCACATCAGCCCAAAATCTCTAAGCATTAATCCAGTGCTGATTATCGACTGGAGAGGGTCAGAGAAAATGTGTCCAGCTCCAAGGACATAATAGATGTTTAATAAATTCTCATTCACTCATTCATTCTCTTGCCTCAATTCAATATAGTATTATATTGATGTATTTGACTATTCAGTAGTTTGGGACTATGATTTTTTGGGGGAGCATCATCACCTGTATTCCTTGAGATAAAATGCTTATAAATATAAACATATATAACAGGGGGAGGAGCCAAGATGGCAGCTGGAAAGCAGGGACTAGATTGAGCTCCCTGCCAAGTCCCTCCAAAAACCCATAAACCTATACCAAAGCCATTTCGGCTTTGAACCAATTATAGAACTGCAGAACCCACAGGGTAGCAGAGGGAAGCAGGGCTTTAGCCGAGGACAGCTTGGATAGTCTCTGGGTAAGGTCTATCCCTCACAGAGCTGGGGGCAGAGGGGAGCAGAGCTGAGTGGAGCAGAGCCCAGTGTGGGCAGCATGGACCAACGAGACCAGAAGCCAGGCAGAGCACGCCCTAGTGCCCTGAATTAGTGAGCTGTAGCAGTTAGCAGACGTCTCAAACCACAAACACCAAAGACAACAGAGTAGGTTAGTGGGAAAAGCTGCTGGGGACCCGGAGTTTGTGCTTCAGCCACCTCCCTTGGGGCAGCAGAGGTGGGGCAGCTACAGAACTACAGCTGCAGTTGCTTCTGGCCCCAGGCACACCTGGTGGGAGGAATTAAGTGGCAGATCAGAGCAGGAGTGAAGAGCCTGCTGAAGATCTAAGTCCAGTCCAGGTTGGGGGTTCTTGGGGAAGGAGTGCTGGTGAGGCAGAGCTGGCGCATCCCCCCAAGTGTGGAACATAGAACTCTTTAGTCTACAAGCAGTCATACCCCGCTGAAAAACTCAAGGGTCAAGTAAGTTGGCTGGGAACATGGCCAGGCAGCGAAAACACACCCAGATTCAGTCTCAGACTTTGGAATCCTTCTTTGGTGA
>CM053625.1:21837806-21877091 GCA_028646595.1 Phalanger gymnotis
CCTGGCCATGTTCCCAGCCAACTTACTTAACCCTTGAGTTTTTCAGCAGGGTATGACTGCTTGTAGACTAAAGAGTTCTATGTTCCACGCTTGGGCGGATGCGCTGCCTCACCAGCACTCCTCCTTCCCCAAGAACCGCCTTCTGGGACTGGGCTTAAATATTCAGCAGGCTCTTCACTCCTGCTCTGATCAACCACTTAATTCCTCCCACCAGGTGTGCCTGGGGCCAGAAGCAACTGCAGCTGTAGTTCTATAGCTGCCCCACCTCCGCTGCCCCGGGGCAGTAGCCGAACCGCAAACTCCATCCTGTCCCGCAGCTTTTCCCACTAACCTTCTCTGTTGTCTTTGCTGTTTGTGAGTTGTGAGGTCTGGTAAATGCCACAGCTCAGTAATTCAGGATGCTGGGCACTCTCCACTCGACTCCTGGTCTGGTCGTTCCGTGCGCGCATGCTGGGCTCTGCTCCGCGCAGCTCAGCTCCCCTCAGCTGGGAGCTGGGAGCTCTGTGCGGGACAGACCTTACCCAGAGACCATCCGGGCTGTCCTGGGCTGGAGCCCTGCTTCCCTCTGCCACTTTGTGGGTTCTGCAGCTCTAGAATTGGTTCAGAGCCAATTTTTTATAGGTTTTTGGAGGGACTTGGTGGGGAGCTCACGCCAGTCACTGCTTTCCAGCCACCATCTTGGCTCTGCCCCCACAGCCATGTAGTTCTGGGAACTTACAGAGCTCAGACCAAGAGGGCAGTGATTAGATGACTTGACTCATACTACTTTGAGAGCACTGAAAACTTGCAAGTCCCCAGCCTCAACTGTCTTGGAGATGTTAACATAACATTCAATATCCTGAGAAAGTAGTAGCAAGATCAGTCCAAATATTCCCTGCAAAAATTCAAAGATGTTGTGCTAACAATGGCCACCATTTGGCAGCTCAATATTCTAGTTTTTCTCCATTTGTGGTTTCAAGGGGACAGGGGCCCCACCTGAGGACAGGTTGCAGTTCCAGGGAGCAGAAGAACAGCAGCAGAAGAGAGCAAGAGCCCTATTTGGCTAAAGACCAGGAGAGCAGTGACTACACCTCTACCAACAACACACCACCTTAGAAGCTTCAGAAATTTACAGGTTCCCCAGAATCAGCGGTGAAAAAAGCAGGGCAAGAAAAGCCTGAAGCTTGAGACAAAATAGAAATTGAAAAAATCCACTAACCATTTCCCAAAAGAGATCCCTAAATGAAAAGTCCCAGGAATATTAGAGCCGGATTCCAGAGCTCCCAATCCAAGGGGAAAATGTTGCAAGCAGCCAGGAAAAAAAATCCAAATACCATGGAACTGAAATTAGGATCACATAAGATTTAGCAGCTACTTTTATAAAGAAACAAAGGGCTTAGAATCTGATATACTAGAAGGCAAGGGAACTAAGATTACAACTAAGAATAACCTGCCCAGAAAAAGTGAGTATAAAAGGATATTTAGTGAAATAGAATACTTTCAAGAATTCCTGATTAAAAAAAAACAGAGCTGAATAGAAAATTTGATAGTCAAATTTAAGACTCAACAGAGACACAAAAAAGTAAATATGAGTGAGAAATCATGAAATTTAACAAAATTAAATTGCTTACCTTCCAAAATAGGAAGATGATACAGGTAACCCCTGAAAGAACATTATCATCATTGGAGCAATTAGAAGGCATCTACTTGGACAGAGGGCATAGGTGTAAGTCTATTATGTTGGGATGATCTCAAAAGAAAAAGGGAAGGGTGAGAAAGAGGAATGAACTGGGAGAAGAGGGAAATGAGAGGAAGAATGGAGAAAATTATCTCATAAAAAAGGCATGCAGAGAAAAGCATTTGCAATACACAATTACACAATTAGCAATCATAACTGTGAATATGAGTGGGATGAACTCACTGATAAAATGGACACATATCAGAACAGATTAGAAATCACAATCCAATAATATGTTGTTTACAAGAAATACACTTAAAACAAATACACAAACAGAATAAGAGGCTGGAGCAGAATCTATTATGCTAAGCTGAAGAAGCCATAAATGAGGGGAAAAAATCCCCAGTACCAGATGGATTCATAAGTGAATTCTATCGAACATTTAAAGAAAACTTAATCCTAACATTGCATAAACTTTTGGGGGAGATCGGGGAAGAAGGAGTCCTACAAAACTTCTTTTATGATACAAATATAGTACTAATACCTAAACCAAGAAGAACAAGAAAAGAGAAAAAAAAATATAGACCAATTTCCTTAATAAAAACTGCTGCAAAACTTTTTTAAAAACTAGTAAAAAGATTATTAAAAAACCATAAACCTACAATTTGTTGTTTACAAGAAACACATTTGAAGCAGAGAGACACACGCAAAGTAAAGTTAAAAGGCTGGAGTAGAATATATGATGCTTCAGCTGAAGGAAAAAAAAACACGGGTAGCAATCTTGATCTCAGATAAAACAAAAGCAAAAATAGATCTAATTAAAAGAGATAAGGAAGGAAACTACATCCTGCTAAAAGGCAGCATAGACAACAAAGTAATATCATTACTAAACACATATGCACCAAGTAGTATAGCATCCAAATTCTTAGAGGAGAAGTTAAGGGAGTTACAGGAAGAAATAGACAGCAAAACTATACTAGCGTGGGGCTTCTACCTCTCTGAACTAGACAAATCTAATCACAAAATAAACAAGAAAGGGATTAAGAAGGTAAATAGAATTTTAGAAAAGTTAACTATGGTAGACCTCTGGAGAAAATTGAATAGGAATAGAAAAGAATATAGCTTTTTCTCAGTGGTGCATGGCACCTACACAAAAATTGACCATGTATTAGGGCATAAAATCCTCACAATACAATTCTGGAAGGCAGAAATATTAAATACATCCTTTTCAGATCACAATGCAATAAAAATTGCATTGGAAACTAAATAATCTAATCCTAAAGAATGAGTGAGTTGAACAACAAATCATAGAAACAATCAAGAATTTCATACAAGGGAATGACAATAATGACACAATATACCAAAACTTATGGGATACAGAGAAAGTGGTTCTTAGGGGAAGTTTCATATCTCTCTATGTTCACATGAATAAAATAGAGAAAGAAGAGATCAGTGAATTGTGCATGCAACTAAAAGAGTTAGAAAAAAAAACAAATTTTAAATCCCCAATTAATAACAAATTGGAAATACAGAAAACCAAAGGAGATATTAATAAAATTGAAATTATGAAAACTATTGAACTAATAAATAAAACTAAGGGTTGGTTTTATGAAAAAACCAATAAAATAGAAGAAAACCAAATTACTAGTATCAAAAGTGAAAAGAGTGAATTCACTACCAATGAAGAAGACATTAAAACATTAATTACAAGCTATTTTGTCCAACTGTATGCCAATAAATTTGACAATCTTAGTGAAATGGATGAATATTTACAAAAATATAAATTGCCCAAATTAACAGAAGAGGAAATAAAATATGTAAATAATCCTAGTTCAGAAAAAGAAATTGAACAAGCCATCAACGAACTTCCTAGGGAAAAATCTCTAGGGCCAGATGGATTTGTAAATGAATTCTATCAAACATTTAAAGAGTAATTAATTATAATGCTATATAGAGTATCTGGGGAAATAGGTGAAGAAGGAGTCCTATCAAATTCTTTTTATGATAGAAGCATGGTACTGATACCTAAACCAGGAAAAGTGAAAACAGAGATGTAAAATTATAGACAAATATTCCTAATTAATAAAGATGCAAAATTTTTTAAAAAAAAGCACTAGAAAGCATAGGAATAAATGAAGCCTCCCTTAAAATGATAAGTAGCATCTACCTAAAACCATCAGCAAGCATTGTATTTAATAGGGATAAGCTAGAAATATTTCCAATAAGATCAGGGGTGAAACAAAGATGTCCATTATCACCACTATTATTCAGTATGGTACTAGAAATGTTAGCTTTAGCAATAAGAAAAAGAAATTGAAGGAATTAGAACAGGCAAAGAAGAAACAAACTATCACTCTTTGCAGATGATATGATGATATACTTAGAGAATCCTAGAGATTCAAGCAAAAAACTACTTGAAATAATAAACAACTTTAGCAAAATTGCAGGATATAAAATAAACCCACATAAATAATCAGCATTTCTAGATATTATTAACAAAGCCCAATAACAAGAGATAGAAAGAAAAATTCCATTTAAAGTTATTATAGACATTAAAAATTAATTGGGTATCTACCTGCCAAAACAAAGCCACAAGTTATATGAACACAATTACAAAATACTTTCCACACAAATAAAGTCAGATTCAAATAAATAAAAAAACACCAGTTGCTTGTGGTTAGGCTGATCTAATATAATGAAAATGACAATTCTACCTAAATTAATTTACTTATTCAGTTCCATACCAACCAAACTACCAAAAAATATTTTATAGAGGTAGAAAAAATAATAACAAAATTCATCTGGAAGAACAAAAGTTCCAGAATACTAAGGGAATTAATGAAAAGAGATGCAAGGGAAGGTAGCCTAGCCATACCAGATGTAAAATTGTATTATAAATCATCAATCATCAAAACTGCTTGGTACTGACTAAGAAATAGAGTGGTGGATCAGTGGAATAGATTAGGTGCACAAGAGACAGTAGTTAATGACTACAGTTATTTACCGTTTCATAAACCCAAAGATTACAGGTTCTAGGATAAAAACTCACTATTTCACAAAAACTGCTGGGAAAACTGGAAAATAGTATGGCAGAAACTAGACATAGACCAACATCTTATACCATATACTAAGATAAAGTCGAAATGGGTTCATGATTTAAATATAAAGGCTGATACTATAAGCAAACTGGGAGAGCAAGAAATAGTTTACCTGTCAGATTTATGGAGAATGGAAGAATTTATGACCAAACAAGAGATAGAGAACACTATGAAATGCAAAATGGATAATTTTGATTACACTAAATTGGAAAGTTTTTGCACAAACAAAGCCAAAGTAACCAAGCATAGGAGGGAAGCAGAAAACTGGGAAAGAATTTTTACAGCCAGTGTCTCTGATAAAGCCTCATTTCTAAAATATATAGAAAACTGAGTCAAATTTATAAGACTACAAATCATTCTCCAATTGATAAATGATCAAAGGATACGAACAGGCAGTTTTCAGAGGAAGAAATTAAAAATATCTATAGTCACATGAAAAAAATGCTCTAAATCACTATTGATTAGAGAAATGCAAATCAAAACAACTCTGGGGTGCCATATCACACCTATGAGATAGGCTAACATGACAAAACAGGAAAATGATAAATGCTGGAGATGTGGGAAAATTGGGACATTAATGCATTGTTGGTGGAGTTGTGAACAGATCCAACCATTCTGGAGAGCAATTTGGAACTATGGCCAAAAGGCTATGAAAATGTGTATGCCATTTGACCCAGCAACACCACTTCTAGGTTTGTATCAGTAAGACAATAATCACAATATAGATGATGATTGTCAAAATGCCTATGTGGTTCTGTATCACAAAATATACAAGACTTTCCACATAGAAGGTAGAAGAAGTAAAACATTTATTCAGACAGCAGAGGATCAGATCCCATAAGCCATACACCCAATCCATCATAGCAGCAAAGAATTCGATACACAATATCACAGCATTAAGCCTTGCCTTCCTAAAACCATCCGCCCCTTGCTGGGACCTTGTCACCAACAAGCAAACTTATAGTACAGCACATGTCTGCTTGCTCCTTAAGCTCTGTCATAACTGCTTTCTCAGCATTTCCTGTGACATAATTTCCTTTTCCTCTCAGCAAGCTCCTCACACCACATGTGACTTAGGCTTTCTGTGACATAAGCAGGTCATGTGGCCTTTTAATGGGTGGGAAAGATGTTCAAATCTATATTGCTATTACAAGATCTGTATCCCAAAGAGATCATACGAATGAGAAAAGGACCCACATGTACAAAAATATTTATAGCGCCTCTTTTTGTGGTGGCCAAGAACTGGAAATTGAGTGGATGCCCATCAATTGAGGAATGACTAAACAAGTTGTGGTATATAGATGTAATGGAATACTATTGTTCTATAAGAAATGATGAGCAGATAGATTTCAGAAAAACCCGGAAAGACTTACATGAACTGGTGCTGAGTGAAGTGAGCAGAACCAAGAGAGCATTGTACACACTAACAGCCACATTGTGTGATGATGAACTTTGGTAGACTTATTTCTTCTTAGCAATGCAAGGATCTAAGACAACTCCAAAAGACTCATGATGGAAAATGCTGTCCATATCCAGAAAAAAGAATTATGGAGTCTGAATGCAGATTGAAATATATTATTTGCTCTCTCTTTTTTTGTTTGTTTTTTCTTTCTTGTAATTGCTCCCATTTGGTTCTAATTCTTCTTTACAACATGACTAATGTGAAAATACATTTAATATGAATGTATATGCAGAGATTATATCAAACTACATGCTGTCTTGGGGTGGAGGGAGGGGAGACATGGGAAGAAAATTTGGAATTCAAAATCTTATGGAAGTGAATGTTGAAAACTAAAAATAAATAAATAAATTTTAAAGAAAGAAAGATGAGACTAGCTTATGTGGGACAGTAATAAAAATTTGAACCTTGGCAGAAAAAATAGATTATAGCAATATATCACAAAGATCATGCTCTATGACCAGGTGAGAGTTATACCAGGAATACAAGGTGAGTAAAACTACTATATCAGGAAAACTATTTGTTATGGGATGGGTTAGAGCCGACCCCCATGTATCTCTGGACCCCCGAGCCCTGAGGCACTTTGCCAAAGGCAAGGGTGGAACAAGATGGTGCTGGGAGGAAGGGTCCTGCCCTGGTTGACAATGTGGCAGTTCCGGGTGTTTGTCTGGACTTGTGCAAATCAGTGGGGAGAACAGGCTAGTTGAGGGAGTGCCAGGAGGAGGGGACTGGGCGGACCAAGGGTGGACCCCTGCCACATCATCACCTCTATATAATGCTCTTGCACACCCCCAATAAACGGAGTTGCCACCATCTTGCCTCCTGTTATTCATTGTCCATGAGATTCTTCCCTTCTGCTGGTCAGGAGCGGGAGGTGGGTAGTGGAGACCCCCAACAAGTGGCGTCCAACGCGGAGCGAGGCGTGTTGCCACTCACGTACCCCGCGTCCCCAGGGTGCCCAATTAGAAGCATGGCGCGAAGAAAGCGCTCTCCCAAAGCGTCTTCAGCCCCGGGAGAAAGATAAGCAGGCAGCACGGAAGTGCGTTCCACAGAGACCCCGGACTGAGAAGGTGAGTACTGTTGCTCATTATGGGGCTTAGCCAGTCAGCAGAAAAATATAATAGGGAGCAGTTTCTTAAGATAATATACAAGACAGCCAAGGAACAGGGATGTACACTGCCCCCAAAGACAATTAGGAGTTTCCTAAATATTGTGGAAGCAGCCTCCCCGTGGGTATGTGACCGTCCTCTGGTCACTGGGGCATCATGGCAGATAGTGGGGGAACAGCTGACGAGCTATGAAGACGCACAGCCTGGCAGTTTTGAGCCTAGCGTCTTCTTTCTGTATAACATCATAAAGGCCGCTCTACGGAGCGCTGAAGGGAACAGTGAGAAGCAGCCGAGGGTTTTCACGGCCTCTACACAGACTACCCCTTCTAGCAGTTCGGAGCCTAGTCGCCCGAGTTCTCCCGGACTGAAACAACCATTAGAGAGAGAAAATGAATGGTTATGGCAACGGCTAAGATTGTTGAGTCTAAAAACCAAAGAGATAAAGAAAGTTACCTTTGAGAAAGTTCCAGAGGGAGGAAAGGAGGAATCTTTCCATCCTCCTCCATTTGATTGGCTTGATGCCCAGAACAACTGGCCTGACTCCCAGAAGAATGAGGGAGCATGGTCTGAGAGCACACCTAGTGCGCCCCGTATGGTAGCAAGCACTGTGGCCTTTCCTCTGATAACAAAAAGGGTCCCCCTGAAAAATCAGCTATACAGCAGACTTTAGAAAGTATGACTCTAGCTGGTGAGGATCCCAGAGAATTATTTGGACCTACAGCTCTCTTCCCTGTCATCGAGACAGATGGAGAAAGGTTCAGAGCTAATGCTATTTAAGAACTAAAATGGGCCATTACAGATTATGGCTTGAAATCTCCGTACATTAAGATTAGACTGAAGAATTTGGCTTCTCATGTTCTCACCCCAAATGATTAGAAACTGGTTATGAGAGCAGTTCTGCTTCCCTCCTATGCTTGGTTGCTTACTGACCTGCGTCAAGTCAATGCATCCATGGAGACTATGGGGTCCCTGCAGCCTTGACTCCCTTCTCCTAACATGGTCCCTAAAGGTTCTCAATTGTGGGTCATAGATATTAAAGACTGCTTTTATAGCATTCCCTTACACCCTCAAGATAGGTGTAGGTTTGCCTTTTCCATCCCATCTGTCAATCTGCAGGAGCCTTATGTTAGGTATCAATGGAAGGTTTTACCTCAAGGAATGAAAAATAGCCCTACTCTGTGTCAATGGTATGTCCAACAGGTACTTCATCCTGTCCGCATGCAGTACCCTGAAGTGCTGCTGATCTTTTATATGGATGATCTTCTTCCTGCCCATCCTGATGCAGACCTCTTAGACGAAGTCCTCCAGGCTGTTATCCATCACCTGGACCTTTATGGCCTTTGTATAGCCCCAGAGAAGATTCAAAAGGGGCTGCCTGTTGATTACCTAGGTGTTAAGATAGGAGAGACTCACATTCATATGAAGATACCACAATTAGATCCTTCTCCAGTAACCACTTTAAATGACTTCCAAAAACTTATTGGGGATATTCAATGGCTTCGACCCCGTCTAGGTATCACGACCCAGCAACTTGCCTCTCTTTATGGTCTGCTTTAGGGCTCCCCTGATTTGAAATCACCCAGAACATGGGCACCAGAGGCCTTGCAATGTCTTAAGGACATGCAGACAGCTGTTCTTACACACGTCACCATCAGGGCTGACCCTCAGTTGCCACTATCCATTTCTATTCTTCCCACTCCTGCATTACCCACTGGCATCCTCCATCAGGCTGATGGCATCATTGAGTGGGTTCACTTAGCTCAGATTAAAAATAGGACATGTTCCCCTTACTCTAATTTGGTAGCTCAAGTTATCTGGAAATCCATCACCAGGACAAGAGCCCTTAGTAGGCATGAGACTGAATACATTTATACCATGTACTCCACTTCTCAACTTCAAAAATGTTTCCAAGAAGACCCTGATTGGCAATGCCTTTTAGCATTTACTTTTCTCCATGGGGTCCCTGTGCCCCTGGCCCCGCAATTCACACAGTGGCCATGGACATGGGGTACTAAATACTCGTGCACCCCTGTGCATGGGCCCAATGTCTTCACGGATGCTACAAAGCTGCACCGTGTGTCTTTATACATTCCTTCTCAAAATTCACTCAAAGTGTACACTACACCATTCATTTCCCCTCAACAGAACGAACTATATGCTGTCATTCAGGCTATTCTCCTGACTGGTCCCATCAACATTATTACTGACAGTCACTATGTCTCGGGACTGGTGCCTCACATTGAAACTGCCTATGTGCCTTTTTGTGAGGATTCTCTCACTCAGCTCACTTTGGAATTGCAGTCAGCGGTCAGGAACCGTACTTCTCCTTTTTATATTACACACATCCAGTCTCATTCCAGATTGCCTGGATCCCTTGCAAACGGCAATGCTGTGGCAGATGCTGCATTGCAGGGCGTGGCCCTTGCTCTCCTGCGCAGTTAGCCCATGCCAAACTCCATCTTTCTGCCCATTCCCTTCACCACCTCTATGGTCTTACCAAGGCCGAGGCTCACAAGATTGTTAAATCTTGCATTAGTTGTGCTCCTTTTCTTCCCCCTCCTGCAATCAAGGTAAGTAACCCCATTGGAGATGCCCCCAATGACATTTGGCAAATGGATGTCACGCATTATTCCCCTTTTGGTCGTTCCTTATACATCCATGTCTGCGTTGACACTTTCTCTGGCTTTACTATGGCTACTGCTCGTACTGGTGAGGCGGTTAAAGATGCCACTGCTCACCTTTTAACTTGCTTCGCCGCTCGCAGTGTGCCTAAAATCCTTAAAACAGACCTGCATACACCTCTCGGGCCTTCTCTTCCTTCTGTCTGGAATGGGTTATCTCCCATGTCACCGGGATCCCCCACAACCCTATGGGTCAGGCTATTGTGGAGCATGCTAATCGCACCCACAAAATATATTTGCAAAAACAGAAAGGGGGAGATTGCCCTAAGGGGCCACAGTCCCGGTTGAATATCACCCCGTATACCATGAATTATTTGAAGTTTGATGATTTGTCACTGTCTCCAGCCATGAAGGCTGCTTTACCATGCGGTGACCAACGTTCTCAGGTGAAGAACCTCCCGCATAGGGTTGGGAGGCGTGCCATGTGGAAAGACCCAACGGGACAATGGCATGGACCAGGTATAATAACTGCATGGGGTCGAGGGTATGTTTCTATCTCCACAGATGACGGGCCAGAAGTTTGGGTCCCATTGTGGCGCATACGGATTCTAGAAGATGAGCCCCACAATGGGGAAGCGGAAGCACACACGGTCCCAGGGCTGGCACCAGAGACAATGGCGGAAAGTGAACCAGTTGGCAGCACAGCTGCAGACAGCATGTCCCCATCATGTGGGAAAGGCTGATAGTCTGGCTGATAGTCACCATCCCTCTCATCCCACTCCTTTGTGTGAGTAACCTGAGCAGTGACCAGAGATGGGCTTACATCACCCACTCGCCATGGGTGCGGGTGACCACCTGGAATGAGGACTTTCCTAATCCGGACTGGGTAGGGAACTTGTCTCAGATGCACTTAAGTGCTACAGTTTGGACATTTAAGGGTCAGAATAACACCAACCCTAGAATGAATTTCACAGGACTGGTCACAGGACTTCCGTTGTGCCTGCAAAAAGCAGAAAGAGGACAATGGAATACAACTAACCATGCATTTAGCTTCACGACCACTTTTGTGTCCTGGTGTGCCAACATTACACATTACCATTCCACCTTACCTTGGGACAGCAACCCCCACTTCTTTCATATATGGAGTTGGGTGTTGCAGGGCACCATGGACACTCCACAGCATGACGTGGGTCATTTGCAACATCGCTCACGGCCCTCCTGCCTGCACAGCAATGACCCTAATGTGTCTACTTATCACAACTACACTGGCTTTATACCATTTATTGATCGTCATACACACTGGTGTAACACTACTACTCTCGCTTATCACGGCGCTAATGCCACCCTCACTTCTTGTCATGTATTGGACAAGCACCCCCCTGATCACTTTGCTGCAGGTTATCCTCTTCCCTATTATGTCACCACTCAGGGCCTCCCCATTAAAGGGCTGGGAAAGATTGTCACTGCCCTTGGAGGTCCCACGGTGCAGGGCTTTGTACACCCTGCCGTCATACCCCTTTCTTTGTAACCAATGTAACCTTGTATGCCCGTGCTTGCCTTCACTCTGATTATGCATTCCTATGGGATTGGGAGGGTTCGTCCATTCTTGAATGCCATCATAACCTTACAGGTGTGTTTAACCTCACATGTATGAATTGTACATTGTGCACATTGTGCACAGTTGTGCACAGTTGCACGGGGCGGAACTATGACAGAGGTAGAATTTTTATCATCACAAGACCATGGTATGCCCTTACCACAGTAAAGGCTGATGGCTGGCACCTCACACCAGCAGACCACACCTTGTCGATTGGCCTAGCTGAGTCCATCAATACTGCTTCAAAGGACAACCTTCTACCAGACAAAACTGCCCAGCATATTTTAGATTTCTTTCACCACATTGACCCCTTTGAAAAGCTTTGGCAGTGGGCTTACCCCTTGGTCATGACCTTTGTTCTCATTGTACTCCTGTGCCTCCTCCTGCCTTGTCTCCTCTGCTGTTTCGGTGGTCCCACTACCACTGCTGTCCAGCGTTTGACCCGTGATATTATGGTCCTGAGAGACCAGATCAATCACCCCATGTGTAAAACAAAAAGGGGGAGTTGTTACAGGACAGGTTAGAGCCGACCCCCACGTATCTCTGGACCCCCGTACCCTGAGGCACTTTGCCAAAGGCAAGGGTGGAACAAGATGGTGCTGGGAGGAAGGGTCTCTCCCCCCCTCCCGTCCCCGTTGACAATGTGGCAGTTCTGGGTCTTTGTCTGGACTTGCCCAAATCAGTGGGGAGAACGGGCTAGTTGAGGGAGTGCCAGGAGGAGGAGACTGGGTGGACTGAGGGTGGACCCCTGCCACCTCATCACCTCTATATAATGCTCTTGCACACCCCCAATAAATGGAGTTGCCACCATCTTGCCTCCCACCTCATCCATTGTCCGTGAGATTCTTCCCTTCTGCTGGTCAGAAGCAGGAGGTGGGTGGTGGAGACCCCCAAAAACTATTGGCATAATTGACCACATTAATAACAAAAACAACAAAAATAATATTATCTCAATACATACAGAAAATACTTTTGACAAAATACAAGACTCATTCCTATTAAAACACTATTTTAAATAAATAAGAATTAATGGAGTTTTCCTTAAACTGATAAGTAGTATCTATCTAAAATCATCAGCAAGAATTACCTATAATGGGGATAAGCTAAAAGCCTTCCCACTAAGTGCAATGGTAAAGTGAGGATGACCATTATCACCACCATTATTCAATATTGTACTAGAAATGCTAGCAATTGTAATAAGACAAGGAAAAAATCAAATGAATTAGAATTGTCAATAAAGAAACAAATTATTACTCTTTGCAGATGATATGATAGTATACTCAAAGAATCCTAGAGAACCAGCTAAAAAATTAGTTGAAGCCAGCAAAGTTGCAGGATACAAAACAAACCCATATAAATCATCAGCTTTTCCACATATTAGCAAAAAAATTCAGCAGGAAGAACTAGAAAGAGAGATTCCATTTAAAATAATTGCAGATACCTGCCAAGAAACACCCACAGGAACTATATGAACACAATTATAAAATACTTTTTACACAAATAAAGTTAGATCTAAACAACTGGAGAAATGTAATCGCTCATGACTAGGCTGAGCCAATATAATAAAAATTACAATTCTACTTAAATTAATGTACTTATTTAGTGCCAGACCAAGCTACCAAAAATTATCTTGCAGAGCTAGAAAAAGTAATGATGAAATTCATCTAGAAGAACAAAAAGTTCAGAATATCAGGGAAATTAATGCAAAAAATGTGAAGGAAGGTGCCATAGAAGTACCAAATCTCAAATGGTAGTACAAAGTGGTTAGTACAAATCAAAACAATCTGATTGTGGCTAAAAAATAGAGTTGTGGATCAGTGGAAGAGATTAGGTACATATTACACAGTAGTAAATGACAACAGTAATCTATGAAATTGCACATATTCTTTGACCAAACAATACCACTACTAGGTCTGTATCCCAAAGAGATTTTAAAAAAGAAAAGGACCTATATCCTCAAAAATAATTATAGCTAATATTTTTGTAGTGCCAAAGAATTGGAAATTCCCCATCAATTGGGGAATAGCTGAACAAGTTGTAATATATGATTGTTTTGGAATACTATTGTTCTATAAAAAAGGATTGCGAGATGGTTTCAGAAAAACCTGGGAAGATTTAAATGAATTCATGCAAAGTGAATTGAGCAGAACCAAAAGGACATCATACACAGTAATAGCAATATTGTAAGATGATCAACTGTGAGCAATTTAGCTATTCTTATCAACACAATGACCCAAGACAATTCTGAAGGACTTATGATAAAAATGCTATCCACTTCCAGAGAAAGAACTGATGGAGTCTGAATGCAGAACAAGGCATACTTTTCTTACTTCCTTTATCTTTCTGGCTAATATGAAAATATATTTTGCATGACTGCATATGTATAATCTATACCAAATTGCTTGCTTTCTCAAGGAAGGGGAGAAAAGTGAGCAGGAAGGAGAGAACTTGGAACTTAATATTTTAAAAAATGAATGTTAAAAATGTTATTAAAAGTAATGGGAAAATAATATCTATATTTTTAAATAATATATTATGCTTCATCTCAAGTAAAAAAAAAGGTAGGGATAGTAATCATTATCGCAGACAAAGCAAAAGCAAAAAAAAAATAGACCTAATTTAAAAAGATAAACAGAGAAACTACATTTTGCTAACAGGTACTATAGACAATGAAGTAACAACAATGCTAAACATATATGCACCAAATGGCATGGCACTCAAATTCTTAAAGCAAATAGTAAATCAGGAAGAAAAAGGCATTAAAACTGTATTAGTGGGAACCTCAATTTGTCCTGCTCAGAACCCAAATAAATATAACCATAAAATGAATAAGAAATAAGTTAAAGAGAAGAATAGAATTTTAGAAAAGTTAGATATAAGACACCTCTGGAGAAAATTGAATGGGCATAGAAAGGAGTACACCTTTTTACTCAGATGTATATAGCACCTTCACAAAAACTGACCATGTATTAGAACATAGAAACCTCACAAACAAATGCAAAAGAGCAGAAATATGATATGCACTCTTTTGGAACAAAAATGCAATAAATAGTATGTCCAATTAAGGGCCTTGGAAGCATAGAATAAAAACTAATTGATAATCAAATCATCTAATCCTAAATAATGAGTGGGTCAAAGAACAAACCATAGAAATAATCAATAATTTCATTAAAGATAAAGACAACAATGAAATAATATATCAGAATTTATGGGATGAAGCCAAAGTAGTGCTTAGGAGAAATTTTATAACTTTAATTGCTAATATTAATTTTAAAAAAGATAGTATGTTAACAAATTGAGGATAAAACTAGAAAAGTTAGAAAAAGAAGAAATAAAATTTTCAACTAAATACCAAAATAGAAATCTTCAAAGTCAAAGGAGACATTAATAAATTTAAAAGTTAAACAAAACCACTGAACCAATAAACAAAACCAGGAGCTGGTTTTATGGGGAGAAACAGTAAAATAGATAAAACATTTGTCAATTTGATTTAAAAAAAAAAATTCTCAGTGTCAAAAATTTTAAAAGCATGAATGCCCCACCAATGAAAATGAAATTATAGCAATTATTATGAGCTATTTTGCCCACTTATATGCTAATAAAACTGACCATCTAAATGAAATGGATAAATATTTTAAAAACATAAGTTATTCAGATTAGCAGAAAAAGAAATAGAATGTTGAAACAACCCTATTTTTTTAAAAAATAAATTGAACAGTCCATAAATAAAGTCCCTAAGAAAAAAATCTCCAGGACCAGATCAATTTACAAGGAAATTCTACCGAACATTCAAAGAAAAATTAATTCAATTCCATATAAACTATTTCCATTATAGGTAAAGAAGGAGTCCTACAAAATTTCTTCTATAACAAAAATATGGTTTTGATATTTAAACCATGGAGAGCAAAAAGATATAAAGAAAACCAATTTACCAAAAATGTATCTAATAAATATTGATCCAAAATATTTAAATAAAATTCTAGCAAGGAGACTATATTAACGTATCAAAAAGCTCATATGCTATGATCAGTCAGAAATGTAGGACTGGTTCAATATTAGGAAAAATTATAAGCTTCATTGACCATATCTTTAATAAAAACCGCAAAAATCATACGATTATTTCAATAGATGTAGAAAAAACTTTTGACAAAATATAATATCTATTTATATTAAAAACATTAGAAAGCATAGGAATAAATGGAGTTTTCCCTAATATGATAAGTAGTATCTATCTAAAACCATCTAATGGGGATATATAGGGAGCTGAGCCAAATTTATGAAAATAAGAGCCATTCTTTAATTGATAAATGTTCAAAGGATATGAACAGCAGTTTTCAGAAGGAAGCAAAGCTATTTATAGTCAAATGAAAACAGCTGTAATTACTAATAATTAGAGAAATATACATTAAAACAACCCTGAGGTATCACCTCACACCTATCAGATTGGCTAACATGACAGAAAAGAAAAATGACAGATGTTGGAGTGGGTGTGGGTAAATAAGCAGAACAATGTGTTGTTGGTAGAACTGTGAATTGGTCCAAGCATTCTGGAGAACAATTTGAACTATGCCCAAATGGCTATAAAACTCTGCATACTCTTTGACCTAGTGATATACATATCAAGTATGTATACCAAAGAGATCAGAGGAAAAGGAAAAGGACCCATTTGCTCAAAATTATTCATAGCGGCTCTTTTTGTGGTGTCTAAGAATTGTTAACTGAAGGGATACCCACCAATTGAGGAATGACTGAGCAAGTTGTATTATATGACTCTGATGGAGTACCATTGTGATATAAGAAATGATGAAGGAGGTCATTTCAGAAAACTTGAGAAGATTTATATGAACTGATACAAAGTGAAGTGAGCAGAAGTAGGAGAACGTTATACACAGGAACAGCAGAATTGTAATGACAATCAACTACGAAAGACTTAGCTACTAAGGTACTCTGTACTTAGTATAAATGATAGAGATTAAGGCCATTGAAATAAAAAAAAACCATTGAATTATTTTATTTTATTGAATATTTAATTTATTTATTTTTAGTTTTCAACATTCACTTCCATAATTTTTAAAATTTTCTCCCCCTCCCTCCTGCTTCCCTCCCCAAGATGGCATACAATCTAATATGGGCTCTACATATACATTCCTGTTAAACATATTTTCACATTAGTCATGTTGCACAGAAAAATCATAACAAACAGGAGAAACCATGAGAAAGAAAACAAAACAAAACAAATGAGAAAAGAGTCTGCTTCAATTTGCATTCAAACTCCATAGTTCTTTTTCTGGATGTCCTCTGGAAAAAAAATTGAGGCTCTTGCATTGCTGAGAAAGGCCAAAAATCTATTAAAACGAGTCCTCAAACACTGTCTGTGGCTATTACTGTGTACAATGTTCTCCTGGCTCTGCTCTCCTCACTCAGAATCACTTCATATTAGTCTGTCTAGGAAAAACCATTGAATTAATAAATAAAACCAGGATACTCTAAATCACTAGTAATTACAGAAATCCAAATTAAAACAACTTTGAGGTGCCACTTCATACCCAACTACTGGCTAAGATGACAGGAAAGGAAAATAGCAAATACTGGAAAGGATGTGGGAAATGGGCACACTGTTGGTGGAGTTGTGAACTAGTCAACTATTCTGGAATGCGATTAGGAATTATACCCTTAAATTCAACAAAATTGTATATTCTCTTTGATCCATAAATACCACCATTAGATCTACATAAATACCACTTCAAAGAGATCAAAGAAAAAGGAAATGGACCCATAAACTCAAAAATATTCATAGCAGCTCTTTTTGTGGTTCTAAAGATTGGAAACTGTGAGGATGCTCATTCCACAGTAAGTGCTTAATAAATACTTGTTAACTGACTGACCTCCACACAGCTGCCACAATGATTTTTCTGAAGTATGTGTTTGACCATATACTTCTACTGAAAATAAAACAAAACCCTCCAGATGCTACCTGTTGATGCTAGGATCAAGTATAAAACCCTTTGTTTGGTATTGAAAGTTCTTTGCAATGTGGCCTCTTCCTACCTTTCCAGTCTTCTTACACATTACTTCCTTCCATTCAACTCTAGGGTCCAGTTATCGTGGTGTACTTGTTGTCACTCACACATGGCCCTTTGTTCTTTCTTTCTTCCTCTGCACTGGGATAGCCTTATGCCTTGAATATACTCTTTTCTTACCTCCGCCTTGGGGAATCCCAGATTTTCTTCAAGAAAGGAGTCCATCAAGCCTGAGGAGCCCTGATTCCTCATACACTCAGTTTTTATACTTATATGACCAGAAAATGACACCAATGGTTCTAGTTTTAGTTGCCTAGATTAAGGAAGTCGTCAGTATGGGTTCATTGCCATTTTGGTGGGGGGGTGGCGGGAGAGAGGAGAGGGGGGTGTAGCCAAGACTGGGTAGAATAGATGTTGTCCTTACAAAACCTCACCCTAGGGTGGGAAAGTCTTCTAGGGGATCTCATACCTCATAAATTGCCTTAAGGCTATTAATGGACAGCCCTAACCTAGGAAATACAAAAAGCTTGGCTTAGGGTGGTGCTGAAGGAAGACTGTGGAAAGACAAAAGAAACAGTAAGCAGTGTAATAGCATTCTGAAGGACTGTAGTAACAAGTTGATTGAGTATGAAGGAAAAGGAAGACCACAAATCCTAAGCTCCACCTTCTTGCTTCAGATAGACAAAGTCCTAGATCAGTTATGTGGCAAGATATCAGGGTAGTTCACAGTGACTTTCTCAATGTCAATAAGTAGAACAGTGCCATAAACACCAAGACTACAATTTATATAATGACACTTCCATCACAGTAACCTATCTTCACCTTGGGTTAGAGTCATCTTTAGTAAGGAAAGATGAGCAGTTATTGCCTTCCTCCAAGTAACCTATCCAGGGGCCAGCCTCAGTACTGAAACTTGTTCTCTACCACCTCCCACTCAGTGTTGCCTGATTCCTTAGCCAGAACCTCCCTCTCCATGGCAGCAGATACCAAATCTTTGCTTTTTTAAAGGCCCTATTAAGGGGCTCTCCCCTTTATCCACAGAGGCTTGGTAGTATTGAAGCAACAACTTCACCTACCTCTCCAATGTCATTAAAATCAAGGCATGTCACAACTCCACTCCATGTTAGATTGACCACTAGGTACTGGCAGCAATATAGAGGGGCTTCATCGATTCTAGATTACTGTAAACAAAGGACTATGATGGGCCTGCCTGCATCTATGCCCATGTTGCTGCCCACTCTGTTGGGCCCTATCAAGCTGCCCATTCTATCAGTACCTATAGTACAGACGAGTGCCTTGTGCTGGTACTGATTGTGCTACATACCTTCGGTGTGCTTGCTTTCTACTGACCATACAGGGTGTCTGCACTATCTGAATTCCCTCTGAGTACATTTCTTTTAGTGTTCTCTTGATGGTGGTATTCTTCTCTGAGAAGTGACACAGTAGCCCAAAATAGAGCTAGCAATAACTGAAGCATCTAGGAATTCACAAGGTGACTGACCACTCACCAAAAATACGTCTCAAGATTGCTGCTTGGGTGCCTACCCTATGCTTAGGGAAAGAAATACATAACAGAAGAGGTACATAGAGCCACACTTACCTAGATGAGTAACATCTTTAACAGCCTTGTATGAGCAATCATCAAACCTACTGACAGGTCTCACCTCTCACAGGAAGAACAGAGAGGTAGTATTCTAAGCCACGTGTTCTGGATTAAATGTGGAAATTGTCTCTCCTTTGAAGTTTAAGCTGCCTCAAACTACCCACCACTGCAGTCATGGGGTTTGGAGGTGGGTGAGAAGAGACCACCTGAGATTTGCTGCATCATTCCAAAATTCCAAGGCATTTATCACAACTTCATATGTGGTCCTCAGATAGTGACTCATGGTCCCACAAATAGCAGGAGTGCAAGTGATTACTTCCATTATATTCTCTCCTCAGATTTCTAAGCTCAGAACCTCAACTGTAATAATTTGACACAAATTTTCACATCCCAATTTTGCAAAGTTTTCTGAGGTCCTGGAGAGAACACTGTTCTTTAAAGTACTCCCTTCAATGTCTTGCACTAAGGGGTCTCAGTAAAGTCCATGTAAACTCCTAAATGCCCTATGAAGAGTCCCAAGTAGTGTATTCAGCGCACTTCTTAGATTATTCCAACATTTATAGTCTTCAGGGATGTCCCAGGCCTTTCATACCTGATGGGCATAAAAATTACAATCATATATATATTATATATATACATATATATACACATATATATGTATATATATATATGACATAAAATATGAGTTGCATATATATATATACAACTCATATTTTATGTCATTAATCATATCACCTGCCTAATATAAGAGTCTGTCTCAACCTTAGTAACTAAGAAAAAAAAAAAGCAAATTATGTCTATAATTTGTTCCTTTGCCTTCAGGGCATAATGCTTAAAGACCCAAGGCACATTCACATTTGTTTCTAGCTGTCGAATGTGTGTGGGCTGTTTACTTTCACTTTTCTTATGCTGGCTTTTCAGCTTTTTTTTTTTTTTAAGGCTGTCATCAACATCTAGGAAAGGCTAACCATGAGAACCTCCTTAAACATCTAGTAACATAATCCTACCGGGACAGTGGAAGCTTCCTTACTGTCCAACTGAGAGTCCCATTGTCAAATGGTCAGAAATACGGTGTCAGCTTACTGTATAAATAGAGCTACCCAATTAGCTGAGGTTCCCTTCTCTATACTTTGTCCTTTCCCTGATTCAGCCATGAGAAATTTGAGGATCAAGAGATGTTTTTGAAAGGGAGACAGAGATCATAAAAGCCTTCACAGAGGAAGCAGCACTTAGACCTTTAGATTTTGAAAGAAGAGAGGAATTTCAGAAAGTATTGGCATAGTACTTAAAGGTACTATAGTACCTAGATGAAGTACCTAAAGGCTCACATGCTATTCCTCACCTCTGACAAAATTACCCTAGATTCTAAGTATTCTGTGGGTTTGCATCTACTCAAAAACATAGCTCCTGAGCACCACAAATACCTTTGCTAGGCTGATAAAGGACATAATTCAAAGCAAAGATTTAATGAATAGTGCAGTAAAAGATATGGCAATAAAGCATTTCCCCCATAAACCTTTGACACCCTCTTTCACAAATATTCATGCTATCAGTGGGAAGAATGGATACAAAGAGGGAACATACATGAAGGACACAACCAGGAAACAGGAGGCAAGGGTACATGCTTAGAGGTGGGAAACGTGTGCTTATGATGCACATAGAAAAGCACCCCACGCCCCTATCACCACAAGGCTTCTAATGTATATTGATGTATATTGATGATTTCATCAATAAGCCTGTTCCTCACTGATACTGTGTGGCATGTAGGTGCCGTAGGAAGCAAATTCTCATTCGGGCACATAGCAGACAGCCTCTGTTGGTGTTCTGCTGAGGCTACTTATTATTACTCCATTAGTCCAATGGTCACTGATCGTCGCTGTCAAGTGCAGCTGCACTGGACATGAGACTGTGGAGTTTCTGTTTCTGGCTTCATTTGGAGTCCTCAGCTGGGGGCAGGAGGAGGGTGAAAGGAAAGCTTTGCCAGGTTCTTAGTTTGACATTCCAAGGTTTTCTTTAATATAGCTCCTACGGAAAGCAAAATGTGGAGGGGGGAACTTTTTTAGGAAAAAAAAAACTTTTCCTTCTTTTTAAGGAACTATCCTTTGCTTCTTTCAGACATTTGGCTAAAAGGGAGCTTTTTCTCTTCAGAAAGAGACTGTTTTTTTGTCTGGGTGTTAACTTCTTCAGAACACAGAGAAGAGCCTAAGTGCCTTATGTTTCATTTCATTTTTTAAAACTAAATTTTGGTTGTGGAGACTATGTTCATCAAGGACCCTCTTTCCATCTTATAGCTGTAAAGTCTATGTGGCTCCCTGTTTAATTTCTGGTAGCTAAACTATACCGAGCTATCCTTCATTTCGAGGTTACCCTTCCAGAAAACTGCAAAGGGCTTTGAGGTAAGTGGGCCATCAATGTCTCAATTTCAAAGTTCTTTTTCACTCTGATGCAAATGAGTGAGAAGGGGAAAACTCGTCATATGTATGTTTGCCAGCAAAACCTTATCATTATTTTGTGCTTCCCTAACACACACATAGAGGAAAGAAGGCTCAAATGCACAGGAGGAAAGGGCAGGATAAGACAGGGGAATAGCCAATCATCCAATGTGACTGGATTATAAAGTGCCTGAGGGCAAATAAGTCAGGAAAAGTGGGCCAGATTGTAGAGGGCTTTGAATATCAAAATAAGGAGTTTGCATTTTGCTCTATAAATAATCTAGAACCACTGAAAAATTTGATCACTTATAAGATTTAGGGCCAGAAGGGACCTTAGAGATAATCCAGTCCGCCCTCCTCACTTTGAATTTTTGATTGGGAAGGGCTTCAGGTCCTGTACTTTAAGAAGATTATTTTGCCAGATGACCAAAGGATTGAGAACAGTGAGGGCCTGGAGCCAGGGAGATCTCTAACAGGAAGCTGTCACAATAAACCATGTAAGAGGTGATTAAGGATCTAAACTAGGATGGTGGCAGTGAGAGTGCGTAGAAGGAAAAGGGGGCAAGGGACGTGGGCATTGATAAGGTCTGGCATATGACTGACTATGAAGAAAGGGAGGGAGAAGTGAAAGACGCCTCAATCCACCCATCGGTAAGTATGTATTAAGTGCCACTACATACTAAACACTACACTTGGCAGAAGGCATATGAAGATGAAAATAAAACAATCTCCGCTCTCAAAGAACTTACATTCCATAAGAGACATATATACATATGAGTATGTATAAAATATGTACCAAATAAACGCAAGGTCATTTTTGACCAGCGGCTGGAGGAGGGCAGAAAGGGCCTCATTATAGAAAGTGATTTTCTAGCTGAGCTTTGAAGAAAACTAGGCATTCTAAGAGAAGAAGTGAAGAAAGAATACATTCCAGACATGGGACACAGCGTGTGTGAAGGCACTAAGATTGGAGATGGAATAATAATTATTGTAATAATAACAACAATAATGCTTACTTTGTGCCAAGGATTTCACAATTATTATCTTATTTGATCCTCATAACAATATTGAGAGGTAGGTGCTATTATACAGATGCCATTTTACAGATGAGAAAACAGGCAAACAGGGTTAAGTGACTTGCCCAGGGTCACATAGCTAGTAGGCATCTGAGGCCAGATTTGAACTCAGAAAGATGAGTCTTCCTGACTCCAGGCCCAGCGCTCTATCAACTATGCCCATGAAATGCAAATTTGGGGGAACAGCAAGAAAGCTGTTGAGTGGGAAGGGAGAGTAATGCTAATAAGTGTTTTTTGCCTTTCTTTGTATCCCTGGCGCTTAGCACAATGCTTGATACATAGCAAGTGGTTAATAAATTATTGATGATAATAAGACTGGAAAGGTAAAGATGGCTCCTGTTCTCAACAGAAATAAATAAGTTAGGGGAGGAGCAAGTTTTGGACAGAAGGATAATAATCTCAGTTTTGAGCATGTTGAGTTTGGGGTATTGGTGAGACATCTGGGTAGAGAAGTCTTTTAGGCAGTTCAGAAGAGAGTTCAGTTATAGATTTGGAAATTACCTTTAGAGAGTGAGTATTTGACGTAGGTATAAATTATCAAGATGAGAAGAGGACAGAGCCCTGGAGTCACCCATATTTAGAGGGTGGAAGGAGGAGGATGAATGATCAGAGATGGTCAGAGACAGAAGACAGAATTTCAAGTTCAGGATTGATCGGTGATTTACAGAATCACAGAGAAAGCACAGAATTTGAAATTTTAACTCTGCTACTTATTTCTTACTTCTGTGACCGTGGCTAAACCACTTCTTAGTATCTTAGCTTTATAAAATAAGGGTGTTAGATCCAATGATCTCAAAGAGTCCTTCCATCTCTGTCATTAGGGTGAAGGAACACATGGTTTCTTGGAACAGACTGAGCACCTGGTGGAAAACAGGGCATTTCTGCAAAGGCATGGTGTGGGATAACCAGCTACGACTTGAACCTGCTTCTCGAGAGCTTCTGGGGGTGCTGGCTAGCATTATTGAGATTTCAGAGTATTCTCATTGACAACGCAGCAATAACCGCTGATATGGGACCCTGGCGATTGGGTTCAGCCCTTATGGTCCTACACCAGAGGGAGTGGCAAATAATTCTGGAGTCTCAGGCTCTGAAAAAAGTAACGGGCTATGCAAAGAGCAAGTAGGGGGTGGGGAGGATCTAGCAAATGAGGGAGAGAGCTGTTGAAGAGGCCTCAGTAGGGGATGTCTCTGATCATAGCTTTTACTAAAGAAATTCCTGGCTCTGCTTGGTTGGTGGAACCTTTGCATTTTTCTCCCTCGTGGATCAATCAGCAGGCTTACGAGGGAGCGGAGGTTAAGATATGTCCTCTGGTAAGCCTCTTTAATTCTCAGGAAAGAGCTATCGTTGAGGGGCAGAGCTTCCTCCGTCCCCATCCGGGCAGCGATTTCTCTGCTCCAATGCCACCTGGGCCCTAGGCAGTGAATGAATTCCCACAGTCATGATAACATTTTGGAGGACTCAGGGAAGCTACAGCAACTACTGGAGGGAAGAATCAGGTTGGGAATGAGCTGACAGAGTTTCTTGCCAGAGCCAAGGACTATTTCATAACTTTAAAGTGCTTATATCTCTGTGGCACTTTGTAAGTTTCCAAAGCATTTTCATATTATTCTCTTGTGGGGAACATCCCTGGGAGGAAGGTAGGGCAGGAATCATTATTCCAATTTTACAGATGGGGAAACTGATGACCAGAAAGGGAAAAGATCTTGGATAAGGTCACAGTGAGTCAGTGGAAGGACTGGGATTTGAACCCAGGTCTTCGGTTTCTTAGTTAGCCATGCTTTTCCCACTACCCTACAATGTTTCTTTTCTGGAATACCTGGTTTGTTCCATCGTTTAACAAATATTTACTGATGCCCACCATGTATAAAAGTCAATAAACATTTATTAAGCACCTACCAGGTGTCAGGCACTATACTAAGCAATGGGGATAATAAATAAAAACAAACAGTCCTTGCCCTCAAGGAGCTTACAATCTAAGGGGGGAAGAGAACACAGAAAAGGAAGCAGAAAAGCCTGGGTGGTGGGCATAGGAAGAAGGAGAAGGCTCCTGGATCATGATGGAAAGTTCTAGAGAAAGCCAAAAGCAGCGTAGCTGGTGGGAAATGAGAAGAAAAATCTCTGTTGAGCATCTTCTAAAATAGAGGTCCCGGAGCTCATGGAATCAGAGGGCTGAATCAGAAGGGCAGAGGGTAGTGAGGAGATGTTTCAGGCAGATTCAATCTTCCAACATAATGAGATTTCCCAGTGATGATTTCCTGGGGAAGGAAGGCAGAATGGAGAGTTTCAGAGAAGGCCAAAAATAGTGGTAGACTCTGTGCAGGGGAAGCCAAAGTTAGAGAGTCTCAGCTATGCCTTAGTCATTTCATGCTAGGGAAGACAGGGGCAGCAGAATTGGGTCCCATTTTCCAGGAGCTCATAGTCTTGGAGGTAAACAAAAAGAGCAGACCTGGAAGCTTACAATCTTCAGGAGACCAGGAAAAAACTTGAAGTCTGCCCTCAGGGTGCCCGCAGTCTAGACGAGAGAAAAGGCTCTATCTTCAGGAAACTCACAGTTTAGAGGAGAGACAGAAGGAAGCAAGAGAAAACTCAAGATTTGAGCCTGGCCTTGAAGCACAGAAAGGATTTAGAGAGATGGGAACAGAGTGAGCATAGCCTGGAGCTGGAGGCTAGCTGCATCCTGTGGACTATTCCCAAAAGCAGATTATAGAGCTGACAGCCTATAGCAGGCCCTCCTAGACTGGCAGCTCATCCTCAATATCCAAGAAGGAACCTGGGGGTAGGATGAGGGCTGGAGGAAGGCATTACACTAACACTCAATAAGTTTTCCTGGTGAATAGCTAGGAAGTTCTTCAGGAAAGGGAGTAACACAAACAAATCTTGGGGCTCCTAAGCAAGGACTGGAAGCCCAGAGCCAACCACACCTTGTGATATCAAAAACATGTGATGTTCTGGTCCTGGCCACAACATTCCTCCAGCCTCCAGCTTCCTGCTGTGGACTATCCTCCCCCAGCCCAGCCCACTAGGTCCACTCGGGCTCCATCCTGTCCTGCCTTTGGCCTGCATGTGCTAATTAAACATCAGAAACATCACCACCACCACCTCCCAAGAACTGCTCCCCAGTCTATGCTCTCCACCTATTCTCCAGGAAGGTCAGGATTCTAGGAGCTGCCACCACGTCTTGAGGGTTTGGGGTTGGACAAATATGTGCATGGGTCACAGTTAGATGTGTCCCCTCTAGGCAGCCAGACTCATTCCACTCCAGTCAGGCTCATTCATCACTCAGCTTTCTTTTATGACATCCCTTCCTCTAGTTGTAATGCTTTCTAGAACCCCTCGTTGTAGCTTTCCCAATCTGACCAATCCTTCCAGGCAAAGCTGAAGTTGAGTTCTGAGTCCTCCAGGACTTCAAGTCACATAGATAACTCCCTCCTCTCAGTACCTAATTAAATAAAGTGAATTGTAATAGGGATAAGTATAAAGTTAATCTTGAACTTAATTTCTTTTTTAATTAAATGTTTATTGATTTAATTTTTAATTTATGGAATAAAACAAGCAATTCCATAGCATAGCATAGTAAAAAAGATGATTACACATGAAACTGCAAATCTATTGTGTATAATTTGCTATTCCTTTTAAAATATGTAATAAAGTTATCATGTAAATTTATTTTTCCTCCTTAGATGACAAAAATCATAATTATTTGATAAGGCGGGAGCTGGGGAGGGAAATGTGTCTAGGGAAGAGTTTATGTGGGAAGCTTGACACTGCAGAGGAAGCAGCACCTCCCCAACCCCTGCACATACATTCTCGCATTTCTCCACCCTGGCTGCTTTGAGGGTAATTCTACTTTTGTCTCTAGTCTAGGATTTCTCCCAAAATAGAGAAAGTAAAAGAAGTACTCAATGTACAAACACGGATCAGAGACAGGACAGGTGACTTATTACTACTTGAAGAAAGTAAAGATCAGTCCAATCAAAGCACACATTGCAAAATTATTGGAATAGAATTCAGTAGTTTAATTACTCCAAGTATAGTCACCTGGGAGATCTCATCGAAACATAAACATGTTTGTATATGTGGGTCTTTTTCATTTTTCTTCAATCTCTTTGGGGTATAGATCTCGTAGTGGCATTGCTAAGTCAAAGGATATGGACAGTCTAATAGCATTTTGGGACGTAATTCCAAATTGCATTCCAGAATAGTTGGAGTAGTTCATAGCTTCACCAAATCCATCAGTGAGTTAGGGGGAATATCTACCCCGAGCATGTGAAGACCTACCCTGGCAGAATGAGCGGATGACGATTTACAATATGTTCCAATGGCCATGAAGGCAGATGAAGCAGACACTGTGGAGTGCTTAGAGCCTGATCAGACACCAAAGACTCCAAGGTCATCCACTGCATCCTGGGCCATTGCCGGTGATCTTGACTTTTGTCTTGCCGCTGGACTTGGATGACTCTGGAACAGAGAAGTGAGGCTGATGACTTTGTGCAACTGCCTCACTTAAATCCAATTCATGCACAAGTTAGGATACCAACTGGTGATGACATTGGTCCTCTTAGAAAACAAAAGACAAAGCAACATTAGTGTACTAATTCAAGTCTCAATGAAACAGAAACAGTTTTTGCAAAACAATATAGAAGTCATGTTACATTTCACCTCCACTGGCATTGTCTGATCAGTCAGTTCAGCTTGATCTTCCCTTTGGCCTCGATTTGCACTGACTCTTCTCTTACCACCAGCCTACTCCTTGTGCCCTCTTTCCTGCTGGTGGTTGAACTGCTTAACATAGAAACTTATCCCTGCATCAGGTATTACCTCTTTGACCACTACTGCCACTTTGCCAGTGGGAGATACTGCCTTTGCAACCACCAGCCTCCAGGCTTTTAAGTTCTCATAAGGCCCTCTACCAAAAGAAAATAGACACAACGGGAAGAGTCTTTATCCCAGGCACTGACTTGCCTAGGCAGAACATAGAGGCCCGTATCCTTTTTTTGTGGTCAGATGGGAGATTCTTTAGTCACGTTTTCCCCACCTAAGTCTCTAGACAACTCAGGCTCATCTTCACACTTCGTAGCAAGAAGAAAGAGAGAGAAGAATAGACTGATTTCCTCTGTTACATGTCCATTCAGCTCCAGGTCAGCAACGAGTTCAATTTTTGTTAGAATTAGTTTTGTCTTCACATAGCACAAAGAGCTAAATTATCATGGCTGGAAGTATGCTCATCCCAGGCTTCCACATGATCAGTCTGACTATATTCAAGAATATCTATACATGCTCCAAGTCTACTACTATTAAAGAAACATGGTGAACAGAGTGAGGGAGATGATGATCACACTACATCTGCAATAGTGTGTTCAGCTCAGGGGGTTATATTTTAGGGAGAGCACTAGCAAACTGAAGGGCAGAGAAGACTTAGGTGACAAAATGTTGAAGGATTAAAATAGATTAGATGTATAAAATTAAGAATTTCTGGAAGGACCTCACAGGTCATCTAGTCCCAATTCGATCTGAACATTAAACTCTACAACATCCATGACAGGTTATCATCTTGCCTCTGATTGCAAATTTGCATTTATGGGGAGCTCACTACCAGCAAGAAAAACTGCAGAATTTTTAGGCAGCTCAACTTGCAGCAAAACTTTTTCTGCAGTCATATAAAGACAAAATCTGTCTCTCTATTGTTTCCACTTATTGCTCCCATATCTTCCCTCTTGTTTTATGTGGCTCCAGAGGGCAGAACTAAGGGAGTGTGGGTAAGGGTAGTGGTAGGAAGAAGGAGGGAATTTCAAGGAAGTAGATCTTGGTTTAATAGATGGAAAAATTGAGGGGGTAGAGCCAAGATGACAGACAAAAAACAGAGACTGCCTTGAACTCTCCCCCAAATCCCTCCAAATACCTGTAAAAAATGACTTCAAACAAATTCTAGAGCTACAGAACCCACAAAATAACAGACCGAAACAAGTTTCCAGCCCAACATGACCTGGATGGTTGCTGGGAAGGGTCTATCACACCATACTGGGAGCAGAGCACAGCCCAGCATGAACCACGCCAGGACAGACCATAGTAAAGGAGATTGGGAGGAACAGGCCTCAGGGCCCTGAATCACTGAGCTGTGGTGGTTTCCAGACTTCTCAACCCACAAACACCAAAGACAACTTAGCAGGTCAATGGGAAAACTCTGTTGGACCTAGGTGAGGTCAGGCCCCAGCCTGGGGGCAGCAGAGGTGACTGCAACAGCTGAGGCTGCTTCTAGAGCTCCAGGCCCACAGACAGTGAGGGAAATCAAGCAGCTGATCAGAGCGGGAGTGCAGGGATCTCTTTGCTGGCATTGAGGCAGAGTTCCCTTGCTTTGCCCTGCTTGGATCTGGGTCACAGTCCTGGTTGGTGGTCCTGGGGTAAGGAAGAGCAGAGCTCTGATGTGGCAGAGCTTGTAGGGGCTGTGGAGAAGGAGTCCTCCTGGTAGTTACATGGCAAAACAGAGTGCTTGAGATCACTCACAGTCCACAGCACAGGCCAAGAGAGGGCTAAACACCTCTCATTGGATCATACCACCTCAGAAGAACTGAAAATTTACAGATGCCTAGAAGCAGCCCTGAAAAAAGCAGCACAAAACCCATGAAGTTTGGAACAGAGTACTCTCTACTCTGGAAGCAGAGTTCTACCTTGGTAAAGAGCTAAAAAGCCAAGTAATTCACTGGGAAAATGAGCAGACAGCATTAAAAAAAACCCCTCAAACTCAAACTCTAGATTCCTTTTTTGGTGACAAAGAAGATCAAAACATGCAGCCAGAAGAAGTCAACAAAGTCAAAGATCCTACATAAAAAGCCTCCAAGAAAAATATGAATTGGTCTCAGGCCATGGAAGAGCTCAAAAAGAATTTGGGAAATCAAATAAGAGAAGTAGAGGAGAAATTGGGAAGAGAAATGAGAGTGATGCAAGAAAATCATGAAAAATGAGTCAACAGCTTGCTAAAGGAGACTCCCCAGAAATATTGAAGAAAATAACGCCTTAAAAAATAGACTAACCCACATGGCAAAAGAGGTCCAAAAAGCCAATGAGGAGAAGAATGCCTTAAAAAGCAGAATTGGCCAAATGGAAAAGGAGATCCAAAAGATCGCTGAAGAAAATAATTCCTTAAAAATTAGAATGGAGCAAATGGAAACTAATGACTTGTTGCAACAATTTGGCTAGCAGCTGCTATCTGGGTGTAAGACCAACACAAGCCCGACAACAAGAACGCCACCAGCACAGGTTCTTTTGATCTGTTTTACTAAGGAAAGCAACATTAAGGGGTTAACAATATTATTTCAATCCAACATACAAATATCATTCACTTAGTTCAGGGGGAAAAGCCAGCAACCTGAGCTTCAGAGCAAATACAAACAAATTACAAAGATACATTATAAACAGACCAAATACAGTTCACAGTTACCAAGAAGGCATCTGGGTTCACAAGATGAAGGGCTGTAACTACAGCTGCCCAGAGTCTCCACATCAACACTCCTCCAAGAGTGAAAGCCCCCAGGGAGAATGCCAACTTATGGGGTTTATATATCTTTCAGGGTCAAAGGTGAGTCACACATACTACTCACCCAGGTGACCTAAAAGAGTCACAAAAATGCAACTTAAACCCACGTGGTCTAAAAGCCTTTGATGTCACAAACATGTCATTCAAACCCATGTAAACTAGGCTTTCCCTCAGGGCAAGGACAGCAAAAGACAACAGAATCTCACTGTTAAGAAGAGAAAGCAGCAGAGTGAATGATATTGATAGACCAGCAGATGACATTAAAAGATCAGCACATGATACTTCTGTAGGAAAACAGCAAGTGGCAGTTATAAAGGCAGAGAAGCTTTCTCACAGGAACCCAACCCTAAGAGAATAAATTGCCAAAGTTACACGAATTCCCTCTCCCACTGGAAGTATGGGAACCTATGGGAGATAATGTCCTTGTGTATGGGGAAGTATATACTTCCTCATCACTTACATCGCTATTCTATTTTAATTAAGTGGCTTTTGCTTTGAATTAATTTGTGTTCTGTTTAGTTAGGAAAAAGAAAAACATCAATGGAGCTTATGGACTGTGGTTTTAAGTAGATGCTGACTGAAGTGTGCCTTGAACCTGGGTATTGTTTTCCTAGGCCCATGTTTGATACGGGCTACACAAAGAACCCCAGAATCCTAGCATTTGAAGAGACTTTAGTGGATACCTAATCCAACTTGTGCCTGAATCAAAATTCTTCCTTTGGCATCTCCAACAAGTGGCTATCCAGGTTCTACTTGAAGACTCCTTTTTTTGTTTGGTTTTTGGGCAGGGCAATTGGGGTTAAGTGACTTGCCCAAGGTCACACAGCTAGTAAATGTGTCAAGTGCCTGAGGTTGGATTTGAACTCAGGTCCTCCTGACTCCAGGGCCCATGCTCTACTCACGGCACCACTTAGTTGCCCCAAAGACTTCTTCTAATGGTGAATTCACTATCTCCCAAGGCAGTCCACTTTGAGACAGCTCTGAGTATCAGAAGCTATCCCTCATATCAAGTCAAAATCTGCTTCTGGACAACTCTCTCTCTTGTAGGTTGGAGTTCTCCTTGGCATTTGTCACATTATTAGATTGCATGCTCTAAAATCAGCAACTATCTTAATTGGTCTTTGTATCCCTAGCTGAGCACAGCATATTGCATGGAACAAATAGTAAATTTGAATTGAAATTACTTGTTTTAATCACTGGGAAGTCATTTGATTGTTTGGCTAGTCAATCGACTGATTGGTTAGTTGGTTCTTCAGTTTAATAATAAGGTACAACAGTCAGTTGGTTCCCATGTCAGACTGCTCAGTGGAGCAAATTAGTCTATTAATCGATTGGTGGGCCAATTACTTAGTCAATGAATCCTTTGGCTGGTCAGGGATTTGGTCCAAGAAGGAAATCATTTCTAAAAGGAAATTTTGGAATTGGGATTTCTTTATTAAGTGGGTTTTTTTTTTACTCCTCTGTTGAAAAATTTCCTTTTGCTATATAATAAAACCAATGAACACTAATAGTCAGTTCTACTTACAGAGACATTACCAATATGAATTCATATCAGCCAGATATGAATTCAAAGATGTATCAGTCTCCCATTTGATCTTCTTGAGTCTAAGGTGAGGAACTTGTCAGATAACTACTATTTGGCATCAGTCCTCAGACTTGGGGTCAAGGTCAGGAGTTCACTCTAGAGTTCAGCTCAGGGCTTGGATCAAAGTTTAGCTTCAGGGACTAATTAACCATTTTGTGTATTTACGAAACATCTATTTCTTCAGTTTCCTAGACCTTCCTCAGAAGGAGAGAAAGTTCAGAAATTTCCACATTAAGGCCCCTTGTAAAGTCTCTGGGCTGGATAGGAAAAGAGAGAAGAATTGTTAGTTAAATTATCATTATTCTTCATGGATTTCACTCAATCATACTATCTGGTTCTTCTCAACCTGGCTACCTAGGCTCAACCTAGCTACGTAGAAGAGAAGAGCTTGGTGTTGCCACCAATGGGCCTCAGCATTCTTCTTGAAGTCTCCTCCAGACCTGTCTTCTTTCTAGCATCCATTTTCCCCCATAGGTTGTTTATACTTTTCTTTCAAAACAAACCAAAAAAGTTTTATTGTAAGAAAAGTGGCAAAGTTCTGGGAACTTTGGAAGGGTCATCTTTGGGTCCAGAACTATACCTGGGGAGTGGGGATGAGAGCCTGGCGTTGGAGGTTTCCCAGTCTCCATTGGGAGCAAATGTTGATTGTCCACAGAGAGTTGTCAAACTCACGACAGCCCTTCATATGGCAAACCAGATTAAAATGTAGTTGAGAAATGTTTAATAAAATAAATTAAAAATAATACAGCATAGATGATGTTAATTTGCAGTTTTCTAAGTCAATATACAGGTATCCATTTCTATTTGAGCTTGTTCCTACTACGAACACCACTAGTTCATAGCATGCCTTGTGTTTACAAAGTGTGCACGGGGGGCTGTCTAAAGTCTTCACCTGACATTTGAGACTCTACGTCTATGATATGCTCCCAACCTATTTCTCCAACTGCAACAGCTGAAACTCCCTTATTTTTGCCCCCTTCCCAGCCAGGATCATTCCTACCTCCACACACGCATCTGCGCAGGTTTTTCCTTCTCTTTGGCAGAGAACTTAACCCCACTCTTTTTGAAATACTACCCATTCCTGAAGATTCTCTTCAAGAACCACCTCCTTCAGTGAGTCTCCTCTGACCGCCAGACTAACCCTTCCTTCCTTAAAGTTCTCATGATACTACATGACATTCTCTTGTCTTATTCTCTGCCTCATGTGCACAGGAGTGTTGTAAAGCATAAATGAGACGATGGATGTAAAGCACTTTGCAAACCTGCAGCCACATTGTTAAAGAAATGGCTCTGAACTTGTATGTGGCCGATACAAATTCATTGAGGAGTGTCTTCTTATGTTTGTCCTTAATTCTCAGAGGACCACGACTTCAGGAAAATGATGGCATGACTTACAGTTGACCTTGATTTGAGCAAGGGAGGGCTGTGCAAGGTCACCAGCCTCACTTTCTCCTCCAGAGCCATCTGGGTTCAGTGGCCTGATGTTCACCAGGACCACTAGAGATGGCCCAGGGTGCAATGGGAGACCCTAGCCCTTTAAAGGCTAAGGTCTTTTCAGGTTCTCACTCACATTGAGTGAATAGGCCACTTTAAGAAGTTAATCAAGGAACGGCCCCTTTAATCAAAAACTCCAAAAAAGAAATCAAACTGGGAGGGGAAGACCCTCAGGGTTGGAGTGTCTTCTTAGAAGAAAAAGGAAGGGAAATTACTACATATTTATATAGCACCTACTATGTGCCAGGGCAGCTAGGTGGTGCCATTGTGCACAGAGTGTTTCTCTACAATCTGAAAGACTTGAGTTCAAATGTGACTTCAAACACTTACTAGCTGTGTGACCCTGAGCAAGTCACTTAACCCTATTTACTCAGTTCCCTCATCTGTAAAATGAGCTGGAGAATGAAACGGAAAACCACTTCAGCATCTGTGCCAAGAAAACTGCAAATGGGTCACAAAGAGTCGGACATGACCAAAAAAGGACCAAACAACAACTAGGTGGCAGGCACTGTGCTAAGTAAGCACTTTACAAATACTTTCTCATTTGAACTTCACAACAACTCTGGAGGGAGTTGTCATTACTCCCATTTTACAGCTGAAGAAACTGAAGTAAGCAGAGGTGAAGTTTCTTGCCCAGAGTTACCAGCCAGTTACCCAGCAACTATGTCAGAAAGGCTGTCTACTGGTGCACATTGGCTTTATTATGCAGCAAAAAGGATTTTTTTTTGGACAGAGAAGTAAACGGACACTTGGAAAGGAAATCGCAATTCAGAGATTTCTCATGAGAACTGATTCTCCTCTCATTCTGGGTTGAGATCCTAGAAGTTATAGGGTTATATGAGTGGAGCTTCTTGAATTCAGGGGTGATACGGTCAGTCCTGGGTTTTAGGAAGATAATTTGGAAAGCTGAGTGGTAGACAGGCTGAGAGAATGGAGTGGCGCCTGCTTGGCACTGAGCTGGTGGTATGAAGTGAGGGGAGACTGTGTGGTGGCAGAGCTAAGGCTGGAATCGTGTGGCCACCCTTTCCAGGGCAAAGGGTTCAATTCTCCTGCTTTGGTATAGACAGGTATACCTCTCCCTTTACATGCAGAAAATATCTTTTGTTGCTTAGAGCATGAAAATCATTCTGAAAAATCTGTTGCTAAGAAATAGTTTCAAGTCATTCTGGGAAATCTATATATCATAGCTGGTGTTGAAGGAAGCCTCTAGTCCTTGTCCTCCATTGGTATATTTGGCTATTGGACTTTAGAAATTGTCTCTGATGCCCCTTGATGTTTCTGACTGATGGGTCATATTCTAGGCCAGTGACATGCCATATCCAGCCTGATTGCAGGTGTTGGCCAGAAACAAAATTTTCAGTTAAAAAAATCACGAAGTCATAGAATCACAAAATCGCAAAATCTCAGCAACAGAATAATATGGAGGAGAGTGGTGGTGGAGTCAAGATGGTGGAGGGAAAGGTAGCATTATTGCCTTAGCTACTCCAAAACATCCTTCACAGGTTGTGTTTGTCCTTCATTTTTGAAGAGGACCACAACATTGGGGAAATGATGGCATGGCTTATAGTTGACTTTGATTTGAGTGAGGGAGGGCTGTGCAAAGTCATCAGCCTCACTTTCTCCTCCAGAGCCATCTGTGTCCAGTGACCTGATATTCATCAGGATGCCTTCACAACAACATAGAAAGTGTGTCAGACTGAATTCTGAATAAGAAAGCCAAGAAAAAAGTCACAATGGGTCATTTTCCCAGCCGACAACAATTTAGTAAGATAGATAGCAAGGTCTGTAGACACTGAGGGAAAAGGGGAAGGTTTGGCCAGAGGCACAGGCAGCTGCAGTGGTGAGGAGCACTCCAGGACCCAGGAAGATAAATGGACTAAACATCAGAGCAGAAAATACCTAAGCAGAAAGAGATACCAGAGGACCATTGTTTTAGCACTGAGAGCAGAAACAGGGGCCAAATTGGCAGTTTTGTCACCCATTACCCAGCTGCAAGTCTGTATTGGTAATTAAGATGGAACTTTTTTTTACTGTTTTAGAATTCTAAGTCAATTAAGTGTCTTTGATTGAGTCTTACTGGTACAAAGCTCCAAGCACATACCCTTTTGCTACCTAAGTGTAAAGTCCTAGTTTCACGCCGGTTTGCTGGTTAGGTGTGAATCCTTTGAGTCCCAAACAGAGTATAAAAGCTCAAAGGTTGGCATTCTGTCTGGGGCTCTCAGTCACTGGAAGAGTGGCATGGGACTCTTGGCAGCCATTTTAAGAGCCCCTGGCTTGTGAATCCAAATGTTGATGCTTCCCTGGTAACTACGATTTGTATTTGGTCTGTTTATAATGTATGTTTGTGATTTGTTTGTATTTGCTCTGAAGTTCAGGTTGCTAGCTTTTCCTCCTGAACTAAGTGAATGATATTTATATATTGGATTAAAGTAAGATTGTTAACCCCTTAACATTACTTTCCTTAGTAAAACAGATCAAAAAAACCTGTGCTGGCAGCTTTTGTTGCTGGTCTTGGTGGGTCTTACACCCCTACAGCTGCTGCTAGCTGAATCGTTACAAAGTTACAGAAGGGTAGTTCAGAAACAAGTTCTAGGAATATAGCTGTGTGACTCTGAGCCCAAGAGCAGAGTTCTAACTTTTAATCCCACATGTAAACCTACAGTAGAATAAGCCAGGGCAAAAGACTAAAACCAAGGGAGAGCCAGAAGTTTAGTATCTCTAAATCTACAGAAGCTTCCAGAGTGCTAACAGTAACTAAATTTAGCAGCAGTCTATGGAACTAAGCCACACACAAACCAACAGACCTAAACTTAGGTCAGGAACTTGCAGAGTGCAGACCAGGAGGGTCTATCCAGAAAGAAAGAATTCAAATACCATGGAGCCACAGGCAAGATCACACAAGATTTAGCAGCTACCCAATAGAGGAACAGAGGACTTGGAATATAAGATTCCAGAAAGCAAAGGAGCTAAGATTACAACCAAGGAAAACCTACACAGGAAAACTGAGTAAAATTCTAGTGGGGGAACCATTTATATTCTAATAAAGGAAGATTATATATGTAACCTCTCAGAGCTTTATCATCAACAGAGGGTCTTAAAGAGACTTTATTAAGACAAGGAGCCTTTGTGTAATTCTATTATGTTGAAATGATCTCAAAAGAAGAATCAAAGGGTGAGAAAAAGGAATGCACTGAGAGAAGGGGAAACAGAAGAAAAAACTGAAAGTAAGAAAACCATTAAACTAATAAATAAAAGTAGGAGCTGGTTTTATGAAAAAAAAACAATAAAATCAATTAGTTAATTTGATTTAAAAAAATAAGAAACCAAATTACCAGTATCAGAAATGAAAAGGGTGAATTCTCTACCAATGAAGAGGAAATTAAAGCAATAATTAGGAGTTATTTCGCCAATACAATCCTTGGTGAAATGGAATGACTGGATATGATGGACTGAGGAACAGAAGAAACATGCTTGGTTTACTGATGGAACAGCAAAATATTTGGGACACAAGAGACATTGGGAAGCAGTAGCCTATAACCCATATACTAGACAAACTTTGGAAAGTACTGGGATAGGTGGAAGCAGTCAATATGCTGAACTGATGGCAGTACATCAAACCATCAAAACAGAAAAAGGAGGACAGTGTCACATATTTACTGATTCGTGGGTGGTAGCTAATGGGTTAGCTACATGGATGCCTATGTGGAAAAATCAGAATTGGGAGATTCGTGGCAAACAAGCTTGGGGTATGGGAAGATATATGGGACGTGTCTCTGGTTATGAATTTGTCAATTTTTCACATTGATGCTCACGTGACCCTCACCACACCAGAATGTGAGTACAATGCACATGCCAATCAGCTAGCAAAGATTACTACTGAACGGTTTGTCCCTACTCTGACCCCAACTGATGACCCAGGGTGTCGGTAAGGCAAAATGGGCTCCTTAGCACTTGAGGAGTTTGGCTTTTGTTTACTTTGAGTGAAAGTACTTTCAGCTGTTAAGTGCTAAGGCCCAGGCCCAAAGCCCTATCAGGTGTGAAACCTGTGTGGGAGTAGATTAATGACTTAAGAGGGGCCAACTAGGGAACCAAAGATCTCTGGTCATTGAGGCAGGGCTTGAGGATGCCAGAGGCTCGGCTGGAGGAGAGGCGAGCTAAGAGACAACTATAGCTGAAGCTGAAAAAAGCTGAAGCCGAAGCAGGAGCTGCAGAAGCAGAGACGGCCCATGTGTAGACCCAGGAGTGTGAGCAAGGACTTGAGGCCAGTAAATATGATTTGGCTAAATACTATCTTGTTTTTCTGTGGCCTCCTGGTTACTCTTGTGAGGCAAGCTTACTGGGCCTGGAGTCTTTTTGTCATGATGTCGGAATGGGGAGGCTGGTTCGTGGATCTGCTGCTGTGGGGCCTAAATAAATGTTTTGTTGCTTTCTACTTAGAGAATCTCTCATACTTTGTGATTTTGAACCATTCAGACATATACATGATTATATTTGAGATTATAAATTCAGCCTTCCTGCTACACCCAGTATTAGCAAAATGGGTACACCAAACAGCCAGCCATTTAGGGGTCCAGACCACACATCAATGGGCACAGGATCAAGGTATTAGTATCTCTCATGGATTGTTAAAGCAAATAACAGAGTAGTGTTGTATATGCCAATGGGAAAAAGAATGAGCTGTTCCCAGAGTAGTAACTGGAGAAATAACAAGGGGAAAAGTTCCATCCCAGATTTGGCAGAGAGATTATATTAGACCACAACCACAAGAAAAATTATATACGTGTGTGTGTGTGTGTGTGTGTGTGTGTGTGTGTGTGTTGACATCTATTCAGGTGTGTTAGTGGCTTGTCCTTAATAAAAATGCAACTCAGAAAAACACCTGTAAAACCCTAACATTGGAAGGGTAATTTGTTTACTGCCCTACATAACTTGCATAATAGGACCTTAGGAGGAAGTACACCTCTAGCCAGAATGATGACCCCAAATCTGCAGATTAGAAAACAGCAAACATATGAGATCCAAAATATTCAATTTTGGACTGTGAGGGAAGATGTCCCACCACCATGTCCAGGAACACCTGGTTTGGCAGGATATGATTTACATTGTATAGAGAATCTGAGGTTGAATAGAAAAGAAATTAGAAAAACTTCTATTGGGATATATATGAGAATCCCTAAGAATCATTTTGGGCAGATATTATCTAAACCAGGATTAGCAGCTCAAGGAACATATGTATTGGCTGGAGTGGTAGATTCTAATTACCAAAGAGAAATTGTTGTGACACTCTAAAATTTGGGTGAAGAACCCGTACAGTTTTGTAGAAATGACAGAATAGTTCAAGTGATCATTATTCCTTGTGAAAAAAAATACCCATTGTGAAAATTGACCCTCCTCCCAAAATAACTAGTAGAGGAATGGAAGGATTTGGTTCTATTGATAGAATAAAATTGAGAGCTAAGGTATGGGTAAAACAGAAGCCAGATGACACTCCAAAGGCTGCAGACATTACAGCCCATGGGAAGGATGATACTGTAACAACTATTTATTCAAGAGAAGATGATTACCAAATTGTGTCCTTGACTCATATATTTTACTGTCCACAGGGCAATGATAGTGGGCTCATGGACTCCAGAAGCACGGCTAATGCCAATAAATGTGTTTTAACAATCTGGCTAGCAGCTTCTGTGGGGGGTCCAGATCCACCCACAGCCAGCACCCAGAAAGCTGCTGGACAGCCAGAAAGCCCAGGTTCTTTTGACATGCCTTAATAAGGAGAGCAAGGTTAAGAGGTTGGCAAGCTTACTTTAATTCAGCACACAAATATCATTCACCTAGTTCAGGGGAAAAAACCAGCACCCTGAACTTCAGAACAAAATACAAGCAAATTACAGACTTCAACAGACAGATCTTGTCTGATTCAAATCCCAATACATAGTTACCAGGGTTCAACAAAGTCTCAGCATCCGGGTTTGCAAGCTGGAGGGCTCCTTAGCTATAGCTGCC
>CM053625.1:21877191-21890986 GCA_028646595.1 Phalanger gymnotis
AGAGTCCAACATCTGGGTTTCAAAGCTGAGGGGCAGTTTGCAGCTTGCCCAGAGTCTCAACACTCCTTCCATGCGTGTGCCCCAAAAATCAAATGCCAAGCTCTCCACAGCTCTCTCCAGTTTTTTGGAGCCCTGAAGGCTTTGACCTCACCCAGGCTGGGTCTGGGAAAGTTCTCCATCCCCAGGATCACATCATATACAAATCAATGACTCCTACTTGTCTCAGCACTGAGAAAATGCTCCAAGACAAAAAGATCCCACTTTATCTGCCCCAGAATCATTAAAGGCACTTAAGAGAAGAAAAGCAAAATGTCCCACCTTAATTATTATTACATAATAATGTTAATGTTACACCTAATAGGGGTTTGGGCCTGGGGCTTAGCACTTAGCAAGATTCAATGACAAGAGCCAAACTCAAGGGCACTTGTTGAATTAAATGTTAAGGAGACAATTTTTTGCCTTATGACACAAAATGCCACAAGCCACTCAGAGGGAATTCGATCTTAGAAAAAGCCGGGAAGACAATCCTAGTCTCTATCTAGGATGGGATCCTCCTGAATTAGTTTCCTCATTGTATTCCTTTTGAAAAGAAACATTTCCCTCCTGAGTTTGGTATGAAGTTGAATTGGCATTGCATAGTTGGTGTCTCAATAAAAATGGAGATGACCTTATTTGAAGGATAATGGCCCATATTTGCCTACTCTTTTTGGCCTTTGTTTTGTTTAGCCTTTTTGCTAGTTCTGTCTCCTCCAGGCTTAAGTACCCTATGTCTGCAGAGGACTGATTACTTAAGATGGACATCATCCACTGTCCACGACTGTGCTGGCGTCAATCGAGTTCTGAGTACCAGCTTGCTAAAGAACTGACTTCTCGAATGGGATTCTTGACCTCTTGAGGCAGGGGTGGCTCTATGTCCAATTTCAGCAGGAAGAAGCTATGGAGGATGAGACCTTCGCCCCTTAACCCAAGATTTTGAACTCCATTCGATCAAGGAGGAGATGATGATATTGTTCTGTATACTTATTTTTGTATTAACCTTCTTGTAGTGTCATACTGTTATGGTATTATTGGCACCAGTTTCTCGTTGATACAATGAGATAATGGATACAAAGATCTACCAGCTGACAGTGAGCCATGTGGCCACTCTGGTGATGAGCTGTTAAGTGTTTTACAAATGAGATGTGTTTATTTTGAGGGGATTTTGTTGTACTTGAGAAATGTTAATGTCTATTCCTACACAAGTGGCTGATGTAAGGGATGTGAAAGATCTTGGGGCCAATGTAGTGATAATGTGATTATAGATCTTTCCCATTCATTCAATAGGCCTTAGGTGGGGCCAGTTAAGAGAGGCAGGCCCATATCTTTGTGATGCCAATCAGCAACTAAAGATCTTTCCTACACTCTCTTGCCAATTGGATGTGAAGCCCTCAGACCCTAAAAAAGAAAATATACAACCAAAAGGTAACTAATGAGAACTGAGAATTCAGAAGTCAGAAAAGAAGCCAGAATTCAGAACTCACCCCAAGGAGAAGGAGTAAGAACTCCCAGTCCACAGAGCTGCAGAAGAGAGAGCTGAGGGGAAAGTGGAAACTAGAGAGCTGCAGACCAGAGGACTGAGCAGGGAGAAGACACAGGAAAGCAGACAATTAGGATTCCTGAGTGTGACTGTTTATGGGAAGGCCCTAGCAGGGGAAGAAGGTTACAGGATGACTTGACTCTTTGCTGTAATAGTGTGTTTTAATCTCCTTGTTGCTACATTGAGGTGGGCTTACTGGTTTTGGAATACAATTACTGCTATATTGAATTGGAATTACTGGTTCTGGGATTTGATTCTTTGGTACCTAAATAAATGTTATACTTCTGCCTTCTACCTAGAGAGTTTTTCATATTTTGCAATTCTGAACCACACAGGCATGTTCATGGTCATCCTCAAGGTCATGAATCTTGCCTTACATTAGTAAGGTAATACATAATCTAAGTAAAATCAATGAATAATTACAAAAATATAAATTACCCAGATTAACAGAAGAGGAAATAGAATACTTAAATAATTCTGTCTTAGAAAAGGAAACTGAACAAATCATCAGTGAATTCCCTAAGAAAAAATCCTGAGAGACAGATGGATTCACAAGTGAATTCTACCAAACATTTAAAGAACAATTCATTACAATATTATATATACTATTTGGGAAAATAGGTGAAGAAAATGTTCCAGCAAATTTCTTTTACAACACAAATATGGTGCTGAAACCTAAACCAAGAAGAGCCAAAATAGAGAAATAAAACTATAGATCAATTTCCCTAAGGAATATTGATGCAAATTTTTTAAATAAAATATTAGCCAGGAGATTACAACAGTATTTCATGAAGATCACACTCTACGACCAGGTAGGATTCATACCAGGAATGCAGGGCTAATTCAATATTAGCAAACTATCAGTATAAGAGACCATATCAATAACAAAACCAACAGAAATCATATGATTACCTCAATCAGTACAGAAAAAACTTTTGACAAAATACAGCACCCATTCATTTTAAAAATACTAGAGAGCATAGGAATAAATGGAATTTTCCTTAAAATGATAAGTAGTATCTATCTAAAACTATCAACAAGCATTATCTATAATGCAGAAAAGATAGAAGCCTTTCCAATAAGATCAGAGTGAAGCAAGGATGGCCATTATCACCACTAGTATTCAATACTGTATTAGAAATGTTAGCTTTAGCAATAAGAGAAGGAAAAGAAATGAAAGGAATTAGAACAGGCAATGAAGAAACAAAATTATCACTCTTTGCAGATGGTATGATGGCACACTTAGAGAATTCTAGAGAATCAACTAGAAACTACTTAAAATAACTACTTTAATAAAGTTGCAGGATATCAAATAAACATAAATTATCAGCATTTCTATATATTACCAACAGAGCCCAGCAGCAAGAGATAAAGAAATTCCATTTAAAATAACTGTAAGCCCTTTTTGTGGTGGAAAAGAACTGGAAATTGAGGGGATGCCCACCAATTGGGGAATGGCTGAACAAGTTGTAGTATATGAATTTAATGGAATACTATTGTTCCATAAGAAATGATGAACAGATAGAATTCAGAAAAACCTGGAAAAACTTACATGAACTGATGCTGAGTGAAGTGAGCAGACCAGGAGAACATTCTACACAGTAACATTGTGTTGATGACCAACTTTGATAGACTTAGCTCTTCTCAGCAACACAACGATCTAAGATAGTTCCAAAAGACTCATGATAGAAAATGCTATCCACATCCAGAAAAAAAAAAAAACTATGAAGTCTGAATGCAAATAAAAGCATTTTTCCCTCTCTTTTTTTTTTGTTTGTTCTTTCTTATGGTTTTCCCCTTTTCTTCTGATTCATCTTTCACATCACGACTAATGTGGAAATATGTTTAATATGATTGCACGTGTATAGCCTATATCATATTGCATGTTATCTTGGGGGGGGGAGGAAGGGAGAAAAATTTGGAACTTAAAAACTTATAAGAGTGAATGTTGAAAATTAAATATAAATAAATAAAAATAATTGTGGCCAATATAAAAATACCTGGGAGTCTACCTACGAGGACAAACCCAAGAACAATATGAACAAAATTACAAAACACTCTTCACATAAATAAAGTTAGGTCTAAACCATTAGAGAAATTTAATTGCTCATAGCTAGGCTGAGCCAATATAATAAAAATGACAATTCTACCCAAATTAACTTACTTATTCAGTTCCATAGCAATCAAATTACCCAAAAATTCTTTTATAGATCTAGAAAACTTAATAACAAAATTCATTTGGAAGAACAAAAGGTCAAGAATATCAAGGAAATTAATGAAGACAAATGTGAAGGAAAGTGGCTTAGCCATATCAGATCTCAAACTGTATTATAAAGCAGTAATCATCAAAACTATCTGGTACTGGCTAAGAAATTGGTTGGCTGATCAATGGAATAGATTAGGTACACAAGACTCAGTAGTAAACTACCATGGTAATCTAGTGTTTGTAAAACCCAAAGACTCCAGTTTTGGGGACAAGAACTGACTATTTGACAAAAAACTGTTGGGAAAACTGGAAAACATTATGGCAGAAATAGACCAACATCTTACATCATATACCAACATAAGGTCAAAATGGGTCCATGATTAAAAAATAAAGGGTGATACCATAAGCAAATTAGAAAAGCAAAAAATAGTTTACCTGTTTTATACCTGTTTAGTTTACCTGTTTATAATTGATTATATTAAATTTAAAAATTTTTGCACAAACAAAAGCAGTACAATCAAGATTAGAAAGAAAGCAGAAAGCTGGGAAACAATTTTTATAGCAACTGCCTCTGATAAAAGCCTTATTTCTCAAATATATAGAGAATAGATTCAAATTTACAAGAATACAAGTCATTCCTTAACTGATAAATGGTCAAAGGATATGAACACAGTTTTCAGATGAAGAAATTACAGCTTTCTACAATCATATAAAGAAATGCTCTAGATCACTATTGATTAGAGAAATGCAAATTAAAACAACTCTGAGGTACCACCTCACATCTATCAGATTGATTAATATGACAGAAAAGTAAAATGATAAATGTTGGAGGGGATAAGGGAAAACTGAGACACTAATGCACTGTTGGTAAAGGTATGAACTGATCCAACCATTCTGGAAAGCAACTTGGAATTATGCCCAAAGAGCTATAAAACTGTTCATGCCCTTTGATCTAGCAATACTACTACTAAATCCATATCCCAGAGAGATGAACTGATGCAAAAGGAAGTAAGCAGAACCAGGAGAACATTGTACATAGTAACAGCAATATTGTATAATGATCATTTGTGAATGACTTAGCTATTCTCAGCAACACAATTTATCCAAAACAATTCCAAAGGACTCATAATAAAAAATGCCATCCACCTCAGAGAAAGAACTGATGGAATCTGAATGCACATCAAAATATGCTATTTTTCATCTTCCATTTTTGTGTGTTTTTTCCCTTTGGGTCTGTGTATGAGTTTACGTAACTAATATAACATGTTTTGCATGATTGTACATGTATAGCCCATATCAAGTTGCTTACTGTCTCAGGGAGGAAGAAGGTGAGGGAAAGAAAAAATTTAGAATTTAATTTTTTAAAAAATGAATGTTAAAGTTATTTTAATATGTAACTGGGGAAAAATAAAATATTGTTTAAAGCTGTAACTAGGAAACATTTAACAAAATAAATAAAAATATAATCCAACATTAAAGAAATAGACAAAAGAATCCTACCAAATTCTTTCTATGTTACAAATATGACATTGATACCTAAACCAGGAAGAGCTACAGCAGAGACAAAAAAAAAAAAAAGATAAACCAATTTCTCTAATGAATTTTGATGGGAAAATTTTAAATATAATACTAGCAACAAGATTACAACAACACATTGGAAAGATCATGCACTATGATCAGAATGGATTTCTACCAGGAATGCTGGACTGGTTCAATATTAATTAAATTATAACCATAATTGATGATATCAATAATAAAAACAATAAAAATCACATTTATCTCAATAGTCAGAAAAAAACTTTGACAAAATACAAGACCCATTAAAAACACTAGAGAGCATAGAATAAATGGAGCTTACCTTAAAATGATAAGTAATATTTATCTAAAACCATCGGCAAGCATTATCTGTAATAGATATAAGCTAGAAGACTTTCCAATAAGATAAAGGATGAAGCAAAGATACCATTATCACCATTATTATTATTCAATAATGTACTAGAAATGCTAGCTATATCAGCAAGAAAAGGAAAAGAAATAAAAAAAAGTATAAAAAATGAGAAAAACTTTCACTTTTTGAGATGACATGAACCCTAGAGCATCAACTAAAAAAACTAATCAAAACAATTAACTTCAGCAAAGTTACAGGATATAAAATGAACCCACAGAAATCATCAGCATTTCTGTACATCACCAACAAAACCCACTGGGAAAACATATAAGGAGAAATTCCATTTAAACATTCCATTCCTACAGAAGGGATAAAATAATTGGGAGTCTATCCTCCATGACACACCCATAGGAATTATGTGAAGAGAATGACAAAACACTTTTCACATAAATAAAGACAGATCTAAATAACTGAAGGAATATTAATTGTTCATGGGCAGACTGAGCCAATATAATAAAATTTACCTAATTTTTTTTAATTTACCTAATTAATTTACCTAAATTAAATTAATTAATTAATTTACATATTCAGTTCCATACCACCAAACTATCAAAGAATTGCTCTGTAAAGCTTGGAAAAGTAACAAAATTAATCTGGAGGAACAAAAAGACAAGAATATCAAAGGAAGCAATTTAAAAAATGAAAAAGAAGGAAGCATAGCAGTATAAGATCCAAAACTATACTATAAAGCTATAATCATCAAAACAAGTTGGTATTGGGTAAGAAATAACAGAGGTCGGAACAGATTCAGGACACAATGTGTAGAAGAAATGACCCAAAGATCCCCCAGCTGTTGGGGCAAGAACTTAATATTCAACAAAAAATGTTGGGAAAACTGAAAAACAATCTGGGAGAAGTTAGGCATAGACCTAAATCTCACACATATACCAAGGTAAGCTCAAAAGGGGTACATAATATAGATATAATGACTTATAAGCAAATAAGTGGAACATGGAAGAAATCACATCTTAGATCTAAGATAGGAGAAGAGTTCATGACCAAACAAGAAATGGAGAGGTTCACAGGCGCTAAAATAGATCATTTTTATTATATCAAGCTTAAAAGTTTTTGCATAAACAGTACCAATTTAGCTAAAATTAGAAGAGAAGAAGGCCTTTGGGGAAGGGGGAGGGAGGCAGGGATTATAGATATTTTCTCTATAAAGGTCTCATTTCTCAAATACATAGAGAACTGAGCCTAATTTATGATGATAAGTGCCATTCTCTGATTGACAAATAGTTAAGGGCATTTTTGTCCAAAACAGGCAGTTTTCAGAGGAAGAAATCAAAGCTATCAATAATTAGAAAAATGCAAATTAAAACAACTCTGAGGTATCACCTGACACAGATGACAGAACACAAAAATAGCAAATTGGAGGGGATGTGGAAAAATTCATACCCTAATGCACTGTTGGCAGAGCTTTGAGTCCAACCATTCTAGAGAGTAATTTGGAACTATGCCCAAAAAGCTATAAAACTGTGCATACCCTCTGACCCAGCAATATCACTACCAGGTATATCCACACCAAAGAGATCAAAGAAAAAGGAAAAGAACCCATGTGTACAAAAATATTTATAGCAGCTTTGCCGAAGAAGTTACGGCATATGAATGTAATGGAATACTATTATACTATTGTGCAATCATTTTAGGATAACCTGGCAGGACCTGTATAAAAAGTAATGTGAGCAGAACCAGGAGAACAATATATGCAACAACAGCAATATCATAAAGATAATAAAATATGAAAGGCTGAGTAACTCTAATATGATCCACTACAGTACCCAAGGACTCATGATGGAACAAGCTCTCTACCAAGAGAACTGATGGACTGAGAATGCAGACTGAAGCATATTATTTTCTCTCTTTCTTAGTAATTGTAAAGCACGTAGCACAATGCCTAACACATAGTAAGTTCTATATCTATGTTGACTATTATTTTTTTAGCATGGCCAATGTTGAAATATTTTTTGCATGACTTCATATTTGTGATGGGTTTTGTATTTCTTGCTTTATCAATGAATGGAGAAGGGAGAGAGAGAGAGGATTTGGAATTAAAAATAAAATAAAATTGTATTTAAAAAAAAATACTGCAGAGGTCTCTAGTCCATTCTGTGCCTGGATAAGAATCCCCTTCCCTATATCACAACCCCAACATGTGGTCATCCATCCTATCCTTGAATACTCATAATAGAACTCCCTACCTTTTGAGGCAATTTGTTCCAATTGGGGGCATTAATTCTTAGGAAGTTTCTCTTCACATCAAGTCTAAATTTGTCTTTCTGCAACTTCTACCCAATTGCTTCTGGTTCTTCCCTTAGTCTCCTCAAAACAAGTCTCTTCCATATGATAGCTCTTTGGATGCTGAAGACAGCTCCTATGTCTTCCCTAAGTCTTCTCTTCTTCAGGCTAAACATTCACATTTTCTTCTATTAGTACTTGATAGAACTGGGTGCATATTCTGTGTGTATCCACAGACTTTCTGTGCCTTTCCTGCTCAATATCTCTGAGGTGTTGTGACGCAGGATAAAATTCTGAGTCGAGAAATCCTAGGTTCAAACCCTGATTCTGTCACTTACCATCTATCTGAGCCTGGACACATTACTTCTCTCTGGCCTTGGTTTCCCTATCTTGAAGATGGGGAGAATAATCCTTTCCCTTTCTTTTCCAAGAGCTTGAACCCAGAAGGGACATTGAGTTAACTTTGCTGAACAGTTTATTTCCCCTTTTTTATTCATTGTTGTAAAGGATGGCTTGCTGGGGAAGAGGATGGATGTATTTCAAAATGAAGGTCTAAATAACAAAGGTTATCAATGTTGAAAAATTGATGGAGGTAGCTGGGGGTGCTAGGCCTGGAGTCAAGAAGACCTGAGTACAAATCTAGCCTCAGTCACTTAGTAGTTGAGTGACACTGTGCAAATCACTTAATCTCAGTTTCCTTCAGTTTTATCATGTGTAAAATGGGGATAATAACAATATTTACCCCTCACAGTTGTTGTGAAGACCATTTGAGATATAGCACAGTGCTTGGCACATAGGCACTACATAAATGCTTGTTCTCTTCTCTTCCTCTTGCCTAATGCAGCAGACTCAGTGAGACACAGTGCAGAGAGAGAAAAAAGGAGAGGGGGAGAGAGAGATAGAGAGAGAGAGACAGACAGACAGACAGAGAGGGAGGGAGGGAGAGAGAGAGGGAGGGAGGGAGGGAGATTCATGTGCATGTCTATTTCTATTTACAGTATATCTGTCTAGGTATGTCTGTGTGTCTTTGAATATTTTTGTTGTGTATATCTTTATGTTTGTGTCTGGGTATATCATTATGCATCTCTTTTTTTTATTCCTCTATGCGCACATGCGTCCTTATAAAAAGGAGAAATCTTTTAGCTAATACTTCCTTGGCTATGGAGAGGACTTGGGCAGCTGGCTGGGGGTTAGGGTGGGTCACGAATGGCCTGGGAGATGACAGGTGGGCATGGGCAGTGCTAGCAGCTGAAGGGGCACAGATAGTCAGTATGACCAAGGACACGTGTTCTGAAAATGGAGGAGGCTGTGGACAATGGGTCTGACAGCTGGGATGAAGATGAGGCACCATGAAGCTAGTAAAGGGTAAGCAAAGTAGAGCTGATCTTTCACAGTGAGCTTCCATTGGGCTCCCACATTATAACCACATATATGACATGTACGTAGAAGTAACCTGCTGGTTCATCTCTCCTTACGGGAGAACACACAACGAAATATAGAATACAAGGACACACTACAGATTTAATGCCCCACTTTAGGTGGAAATGGTCTATTATTTTGGGCTGGGGTGAATAAACCACGGAATCTGTGGAAACCACCTGTCTGAGGGTGGAGATAGAACTCTGCCTTCAAGGAACCCCTTGTCTGTTAGGGAGACAGTCTTCAAAATCATAATTGGGAATTCTTGCTCCCAGGGCATATTCAGCTGGGAGCAAGGGGAGAGGGTAACGTGATATAAATCCAGATAACATGCTATTTAATTCCCTAAACAAACTGGATAAACAACATCAGCAGGAACAAGGCTATCTCTAAAATCTCCAACTATTTATACACACACACACATATGTATATGTGCAGACTTATCAGATAGATAGATAGATAGATAGATAGATAGATAGATAGATAGATAGATAGATAGATAGATAGATAGAGATATATTATAAAGCCCATTTGGCCTCTCAAATAGGTAAGATAATGAACTCTTGCCAGAATGAGCTGCTCTGCATCACTCAACAATCAATTTTCAAAAATTTATTAAGCTCTTACTATGTGCTAAATCAGTCAGTCAAATAACATTTAGTAGTACCTACTATGTGCCAAGCACTGTGTTAAGCACTGGGAGCAAAGAAAGGCAAAAGACAGTCCCTGCTTTCAAGGAGCTCACAGTCTAATGGGAAAGAACAAGCAAAAAAAATTATGTACAAACGAGGCATATCCAGGATAAGTTGAAGATAATTAAGAAAGAGAAGGCACAAGAATTAAGAGAGATTAGGAAAAGCTTTCTATAGAAGGTAGGATTTTAGCTGAGATGTGATGTAAGATAGAAAAGTCATGCGGTGAAGGTGAGGAGGGGGAGAATTCTAGGTATAGTGGACAGTCAGTGAAAATGACCAGAGCCAATAGATTGTGTACTGTGCAAGGAATGTCAAGTAGCCTAGTGTCACAGGATCACAGAATATGTGTACATATGGGAGAGTTTAAGATGGAAAAAAAACTAGAAAGGTGGTGGGAGTGGGGCAGGACATGAAGAGCTTTGAACGTCAAACAGAAGATTTTATATTTGATCCTGAACATGATAGAGAGTTTACTGTAACGAGTAGAGTGTGACCTGTTCAGACTTGCACTTTAGGAAGGGCATTAGACAACTGAATGGAAGATAGACTAGGGTGGGGACTGATCTATGGCAGGGAGACCAACCAATAGACAGACTATTGCAATAGTCCAGGTGAGAGGTGATGAGGGTCTACACCAGGGTGGTGATGGTGTCCAAGGAGAGAAGGGGGAGTTATACAAGAAATATTATGAAGGTAAAATTGACAGGTCTTGGCACCAGATTGGGAAGTGAGAAAGACTGAGTCATCAAGGATAACACTTAGACTGCAAGCCTGGGCTACTGGTAGTGCCTTCAAGAAAAACAAGGAAGTTTGGAAGGTAGGAAGGATTTGGGGAGAAAGATAATGAATTCATTTTTGGCATGTTGAATTTAAGAAGCCTATATGACATCCACTTTAAGATGTCTAATAGGCAGTTGGAGATAAGAGATTGGAGGTCAGCAGAGAGGTTAGAGTTGGCTAAGTAAATTTGAGCATAGAGATGATAATTAAACCCATGGGAGCTTAGGAGATCATCAAGTAAAATAATGTAGAGAGCCAAATCCAGCCTGCAGGCTGTTTTTATATGGCCTAAGTTAAGAATGATTTTTATGTTTTAAAAATGCAAGAAAAAATTTAAAAATATAAAAAATATTCTTAGCTCGGTCTGCCATTGGCCGATGGCCCCTAATTTGCTCCCCTGGTATAGAAAGAGAGAAGAAGAGGGCCCAGGACAGAGCCTTGTGGAGCACCCATAGTTAAATGGACATGATCTGGATGAAGACCCAGCAAAGGAGACTGAAGAATAGTCAAATGGGTAGGTAGGAGGAGAACCAGGTTAGAATAATGTCACAAAAACCTAGAAAAGGGAGAGTAGCAAGAGGAAGAATTTTATTGCTAATATCAGAGAGAACAAGAAGAATGAGGACTGAGAAATGCCCATTAGATTTGGAAATTAAGTAATCATTAATAATTTTGGAGAGACAGCGATTTAGATTGAATGATGAGTTTGGAAGCCAGAGTGTAGAGAGTTAGAAAAGAGTGAAAGAAAAGGTGCTATGACTGACTACCTGTTAACTGGGGGCAGTTATAGTACCAACGTGGGAGACATACTTCCTTCCAACAGCAGTCCTCCAGGTCAACCTCCCAGCTCCTCAGAACACTCTACTGTGATCTATTCTGATCTGTTCTAGAAGTGAGACGCCTACCATAGAAGGACTTCTCAAGGAGGTTAGCCACAAAACCTGGAGATGTATGGATTATGGCCAGCAGAAAGCCATGGATCTAAGTGAGGGTTTTTTGAGGATGGGCCTGTTCATGAGAAGTTGGAAAACATCCAATAGACAGGGAGAGATTGTAGGTAAGTGAGAAAATGGACAAGGAGATACTAAGAAAAACAGCTAGATTTGCCTCAGGCACAAGAATAGGGGCATGGCATTGTGGGAAGGTGCCATCCCAAGAGAGTGGCATCACAACGATGGGACTCCAAGAACAGTAAAGTGGCAGCCTGGGGTGGGTGAGAGAGCTAGGGTGGTTCTGTCCATCCTGAAGCACAGATCAGGGTAGAACAGATCAGAATAGATCACAGTAGAGTGTTCAGAGGTGCTGGGAGGTTGACCTGGAGGACTGCTGTGGGAAGGAAATATGTCCCCTACACTGGTACTATAACTGCACCCAGTTAACAGGTGATAATCAGTCATAGCACTCATGAGTTAAGAGCCAGAAAAGATTTGAATGATGATATAGGCTGGTGCTTTTTTTTTCTAAGAAGAAATCCAGGGAAAAAAGAATAATCCAAGGTCACAGAATGGGTTAATGTTATTAAGTCCCTGACATTTCAATGTCCAAGTGTATTAGGTGGTCATGGGGAAGGAAGCAGGACCCAGAGGCAAACTTTCTGGGCCTCAATTTCACAATATCGTCCAGCTTGCAGGTATATCACATGGACTACCAGTTTCCCTGTACCCTGGAGAACAAGGACCAAGAGATGATTTATGTATTCCCTGTTCTACCTGGCACTGTAGGTATGACATCTGAACTCCAAATTGCTATCATGAACGTTGCTGGTTCTCTTCATCAGAAATTACCTCCAATGGGGCCTTTGAGGAATGTAACTACAAGAATTCCCTGAGAGGCCCTGGTATACGAAGAAGGGATGCCTTTTGGTTCCCTTCTGCATATAATGAGCTTGTGGGAGAGCAGCTATGATGTGGTGACAAGACTCCTGATCTTAGGGACAGGGGACCTATGTTTGAGGCCCACTTCTGTCACTTGCTGTTTGTGTGACACAAATTGGGCACATAATTTTCCCTCTATGAGCCTTTTCTCCTTGGTCAAATGAGAGTACTGGATTGGATTATCTTGAGCGTCTTTTCTCTTTCTCTAAAATCTTTCCCTAATTTCCTCTGATCTTCTGACCACTTCCCTTTCAAAGCCCCCTATCAAGTGGGGCTGATGGTATTTGCTCTGCCATGGTAAGATCAGTGCCTTATAAACCTCAGAATACAATAGAAAATGGAATTTTTATCATGTTAATGTTAGATTTCTCACAGGGATCATAGAATTAAAGGGTTTAGAGCTGGAAAGGACCTTATAGAACACCTAAGTCAAACTCTTAAGATGGGAAACAGAGGCCCAGGTGTAAAATGACTTTCCCAGAGTTAGATAAGGTAAAAGTAGCAGAGTTAAGATGAAAACAAAAGCCTTTGACTCTAAACGAACACACAGTCTTTCCTAGGACAATCAGAGACCAGAGACTAGATAGGAGCATACACGGAGGGAAACTAACTTCTCAGGTTTTTTTCCAATCTGGGTCCAGTTGGGGAAAGGTTTTCTCTCTCCTTTCTCTGCCCTTAGAATTATAATTGTGTTAGAACCAGAAGGACCAGTAAAGATTCATTAAATTTTGAGGGGCAGAGCCAAGATGGCAGAGAGAAGCCTGGAAGTTGCTTGAGTTCCCCCAGTTTCCCTTGGAAACAACATTAAATCAAGCCTCTAAGAGAATTCTGGAGTGACAGAATCCAAAAAAGATGGAATGAAACAATTTTTCAACCCAAGATAACTTAGAAGGACTTCAGGAAAAGTCTGTCTCACTTGGGTAAAAGGGGAGTGGAGTCTAGCACAGGAGGCATCCAGGCAAGCCAGCGAGAGGCTCTTAGCCACAGCACAGACTGGCAACCAAAGCCCCACGTCCTGGCTTAGCAGGCCGGTGGCACTGTGGGCCAACTGGGAGGCCT
>CM053625.1:21891486-21913943 GCA_028646595.1 Phalanger gymnotis
CAAGGACTATTGTAGTCAAATTCCAGAACTATCAGGTCAAGGAAAAAATATTCGAAGCAGCTGGAAAGAATTCAAATATCAAGAATCCATGGTCAGGATTACAGAGGATTTAGCAGCTTCTACATTAAAGGATTGGGGGGCTTAGAATATGATATTCCAGAAGGCAAAGGAGCTTAGATTACAACCAAGAATTAACTACCCAGGAAAATTAAGCATACTGTTTTAGGGGAAAATGGATACTCAGTGAAAGAGGGGACTTTCAAATTTTCCTGAAGATTAAAGACCAGAGCAGAACAGGAAATTTGGTCTTCAAATACAAGAATCAAGAGAAGCATAAAAAAGTAAATAGGAAAGGAAAAAACCACATTATTCAATAAAATTAAACTATTTGCATACCTATACTTGTAACTATACTTGTAACTCTTAAGAACTACATCTCTATTAGGGAAGTTAGGAGAATACTTAGAAGGTGTGGGTATAAGTTGACTTTGATGTGATAATTAAAAAAAACTAATTAAGGGGTTAAAAAAGGTTGTACTGGGAGAAGAGGAAAAGAGGAGGAAGACTAGGGTAAATTATATCACACGAAGAGGCATGAAAGACCTATTAGAGTAGAGGGAAAGAAGGAAGAGGGTGAGCATTGCTTGAACCTTACTCTCATCAGATTTGGCTCAAAGAGGGAATAACATACACACTCAGCTGTGTAAAGAAATCTATCTTACCATATATGGAAGTAGAAGGGGAAAGGGAAAAGAAGAGGGGGGCTGGTAGAAGGGAGGGAAGATTGAGGGAGATGGTGGTCAGAAGCAAAACATTTTTGAGGATGGTTGTGGTGAAAGAAAAGAAAGAAAAGTATAAACGGGGGGGGGGGGGCTGTTGAATAGGATGGAGGAAAATACACAGTTAGTAATCCTAACTGTGAATGTGAATGGGATGAACTCTCCAATAAAATGGAAGCAGATGGAGTGGATTAACAACCAGAATCCTATAATTTGTTGTTTACAAGAAACACATTTGAAGCAGAGAGACATACAGAGCAAAGGCAAAAGCCTGGAGCAGAATCTATTGTGCTTTAGCTAAAGAAAAAAAGCAAGGATAGCAATCCTTATCTCAGACAAAGCAAAGCAAAAATAGATCTAATTAAAAGAGACATGGAAGAAAGCTTCATCTTGCTAAAAGGTACCATAGACGATGAAGTAATATCAATAATACTAAACTTATATATACCAAGTAGTATAGCATCCAAATTCCTAGAGGAGAAGTTAAGTGAGTTACAGGAAGAATAGGCAGTAAAACCATAATAGAGGGGGACCTCAGTCTCCCCATCTCAGAACCAGATAAATCTAACCATAAAATAAACCAGAAAGAAGTTAAGGAGGTGAATAGAATTTTAGAAAAGTTAGATATGGTAAACATCTAGAGAAAATTGAATGGGGATAGAAAGGAATATAACTTTTTTCTCATAGCACCTACACAAAAGTTGAACATGCATTAAGGCATAAAAACCTCATAATCAAATGTAGAAAGGCAAAAATATTAAATGCATCCTTCTCTGATCATGATGCAATAAAAATTGCATGTAATATAGGGCCATGGAAAGATAGATTAAAAATTAATTGGAAACTAAACAATCTAATACTAAAGAATGAGTGGGTCAAACAATAAATCATAGAAACAATCAATAACTTCAAAGAGAATGATGATAATAAGACAACATATCAAAATTTGTGTGATGCAGTGAAAATGGTTCTTAGGGAAAGTTTTATATCTCTAAATGCTTACATGAATAAAATAGAGAAAGAGTAGATCAATGAATTGGGCATGAAATTTTAAAAGCTAGAAAAAGAACAAATTCAAAATCGTCAATTAAATACCAAATTAGAAATTCTGAAACTCAAAGGAGAGATTAATAAAACTGAAAGTTAGAAAACCATTGAACTGATAAATAAAACTAAGAGCTGGTTTTATAAAAAAAATAAAATGAATAAACCTTTGGTTCATTTGATTAAAAAAAGAAAGAAGAAAATGAAATTATCAGCATCAAAAATGAAAGGGGTGAATTCACCACCAATGAAAAAGGAAATTAAAGCAACAATTAGGAGCAATTTTGACCAACTGTACGCCAACAAATCTGACCATCTAAGTCAAATGGATAAATATTTACAAAAATATAAATTGCCCAGATTAATGGAAGAGAAAATACTTAACCCCATTTTAGAAAAAGAAATTGAACAAGCCATCCATGAAATCCCGAAGAAAAAATCTCCAGGACCAGATGGATTTACAAGTGAATTCTATGAAACATTTAAAGAGCAATTAATTCCAATATTATATGAATTATTTGGAAAAATAGGTGAAGAAGGAGTCCAACCAAATTCCTTTTATGACACAAATACAGTGATAATATCTAAACCAGGAAAAGCCAAAACAGAGAAAGAAGATTGTAGATCAAGTTCCCTAATGAATATTGATGCAAAATTTTTAAATAAAATACTAACAAGGAGATTACAGCAATTTATCACCAGGATAATACAGCATGACCAGGTGGGATTTATACCAAGAATGCAGGACTGGCTCAATATTAGGAAAACTGTCAGCATAATTGACCATATTAATAAGAAAACCAAAATAAATCTTATGATTATGTCAATAGATGCAGAAAAAAAATACAGCGCCCATTCCTATTAATAAAACATTGGAAAGCATAGAAATAGATGGCGCTGTCCTTAAAATGACAAGCAGTATCTTTCTAAAACCATCAGCAAACATCATTTGTAATGGGAAATAAGCTAGAAGCCTTTCCAATAAGATCAGGGGTGACACAAAGATGTCCATTATCACCTCTGTTATTCGATATTGTACTGGAAATGTTAGCTTTAGCAGTAAGAGAAGAAAAAGTAATTGAAGGAAATAGAATAGGCAATGAGGCAAAAAAAAATTGTCACTTTGCAGATGATGTGAGATTAGAGAATGAATGAACTAAAAACTATTTGAAATAATTAACAACTTTAGCAAAGTCACAGGATATAAAATAAACTCACAAAAATTATCATCCATACCAACAAATTCTGAACCAACAAAGGTCAGAAAGCAAGAGATAGAGATTCCACTTAAAATAACTGTAGATAATATAAAATATTTGGGAGTCTACTTGCCAAGAAAATTCAGAAACTATATGAACACAATTACAAAACACTTTTCACACGAATAAAGTCTGATCTAAACGACTGAAAAAAATATCAATAGCTTGTGGGTAGGCGAAGCTAATATTAAAAAAAAAGACAATTCTACCTAAGTTAATTTACTTCTTACTTAATTTACTTACTTAATTTACTTTTACATACCAATCAAAATACCAAAAATTATTTTATGGAGCTAGAAAAGATAATAACAAAATTTGTCTAGAAGAAAAGTCAAGAATATCAATGGAATTAATGAAAACAAATGCAAAGGAAGGTGGCCTAGCTGTACCAGATCTAAAACTATATTATAAAGCAGCAAGAATCAAAACTATTTGGTACTGGCTAAGAAATAGAGTGATGGGTCAGCGGAATGGATTAGGTACACAAGACACAATACAGAGTGTTCCTAAAGTCTGGACACATAGGCAAAAATGCATATTTTCAAGAAATGAAATGAATGTAGTTTTCAACAACAATTTATTTAATTGGTATATTAACAAATGACATCTTCAATATGATTTCCATCATTTGTGATACAAAGGTTGATGCGCTTTGCAAGATTCACGTGAATTCGATGCAGTAATTCCACATTGCCATCAATTTTAGCACATTCACTCTTTATGCATTCAATCAAGTGTGTTGCATCTGTGATTTTCATTGAGTACACCTTCTCCTTTAGCATACCCCAGAAAAAGAAGTCACTGAACAACAGAGTCTTCCATGAAACGGTTAATGAGATATGTGTCCACACTTTAGGAACACCATGTAGTAACTGACTATAGTAATCTACTGTTTGATAAACCCAAAGACTCCAGCTTCTGGGATAAGAACTCACTATTTGACAAAAACTGTTGGCAAAAGTGGAAAATAGTATGGCAGAATTTGGCATAAACCAACGTCTCACACCCTGTACCAAGATAAGGTCAAAATGGACACATGATTCAGACATAAGGGGTGATACTATAAGCAAATTAGGAGAGCAAGGAATAGCTTACCTGTCAGATCGATAGAGAAGAGAAGAATTTATGACTGAACAAGAGATAGAGAACATTATGAAATGCAAAAAGGATACTTTTGATTACACTAAATTAAAAACACAAACAAAATCAGTGCAACCAAGATTAGGAAGGAAGCAGAAAACTGGGAAAGAATTTTTACAGTCAGTGTTTCTCAGAAAACTGGAAGGAACTTTTACAGCCAGTGTTTCTGATAAAGGCCTCATCTCTCAAATATAAAGAACTGAGTCAAATTTATACAAATACAAGTCATTCCCCAATTTATCAATGGCCAAAGGATATGAACAGTTTTCAGATGAAAAAATTAAAGCTACCTATAATCACATGAAAAAATGCTCTAAATCACTATTGATTAGAGAAATGTAAATTAAAAGAATTCTGAGGTACCATCTCATACCTATCAGATTGGCTAATATGACAGGAAAGGAAAATGATAAATGTTGGAGAAGATATGGGAAAATTGGGACACTAATGCATTGTTTGTGGAGTTTTGAAATGATCCAACCATTCTGGAGGGCAATTTGGAACCATGCGCAAAGGTCAATCAAATCGTGCATACCCTTTGATCCAGCAGTACCACTACTAGGTCTATATCGTAAAGAGATCATAATAAAGTAAAAAGGATCTATTTGCACAAAAGTTTTTATAGCAGCTCTTTTTGTGGTGGCAAAGAACTAGAAATTGAGAGGATGCCCATCAATTGGGGAATGGCTGAACAAGCTCTGGTATATGAATGTAATGGAATGCTATTGTGCTATAAGAAATGATGAGCAGGCAGATTTCAGAAAAACCTGGAAAGACTTACATGAACTGATGCTGAGTGAAGTCAGCAGAACCAGGAGAACATTGTACACAATAACAGCAACATTGCCTGATGATCAACTCTGATAGGCTTAGCTTTTCTCAGCAGTACAATGATCCAAGACAATTCGAAAGATTCATGACGGAAAATGCTATCCACACTCAGAGAAAGAACTATGGAGTCTGAATGCTATTGAAACATAGCATTTTCACTTTTTGTTGCTTTTTGCTTTTTGTGGCTTTTCCCTTTTGTTCTGTTTCTCCTTTCACAACATGACTAATGTGGAAATATGTATACATGATTGAACATGTATAACCTATATCATATTGCTTGCTGTCTTGGGGAGGGGGGAGGGGAGGAACAGAGGGAAAACATTTGGAACTCAGAATCTTATAAAAAAAGAATGTTGAAAATTATCTTTACATGTAATTGGAAGAAATCAAATCTATTTTATAAAGGAAGGAAAAGATTCATTAAATTCGCCAGGCATTTATTTAGTGCCTACTATGTATAAGGTATTGTTACACACTTAATATAAAAAGTAAAATCTGTCCCTGATCCCAAGGAGTGTGCATTCCACTGGGAGGGAAGGAATAATACTATGGAAACTGAAAAGTAAAACAAAGATAATTTGTGAAGAAAATGGATATTAGCCTACGAGGATTAAGAAAAGCTTCCAGTAGAAGGTGGTACCTGAACTGAGCCTTGAAGGAAATTCTAAGAGGTGGAGCTAAGGAAGGAGCACAGTACAAGAATGAGGGGCAGCCTCTTCAAAATCCAAAGAGGTGGTAGATGGAATGTTCATTTTGGGGAACAGCTTGTAGGGTCAATTTGGCTAGAAAGAATATATAATCCCTGGGAATGTAGCATCCCAGCTCTCAAAGTCATAGTCTGGGGAAACAGCTCCTGTGGAGAGACAGGAGGCAACATATGCCAAGCAAGTCAAACCCCCTCCATCACCTCAACCATCATCTCCCCTCACACCCTGATGGAGTCAGCCCAGGGCCCTAAACCTTAGGAATGGCAATGCTTCCAGCCCGGTGTCTGTGGCCATCATTTCTGGGAAGCAGCCTTTGTGGAGATGCAGCCTGGCAACCGCTCTTGTAGGTGTTATGGCCACAGCTCCTGAAGACCAGAGAAATTCTTGGCACCAAAGTCTTTGGCACCACCAAGTAGTTCAACACCCTAAACTGATACAGTTTTATACAGTAAATTATTTTAAATAAGAGGCATCCCTATTTACTTTGCTGCTGTAGCCTAAGGACCATGGGACATTTCCATCTGACTTGCAGCTGAAACTTACCATATGTGTTGTCTCCTCCACTAGAACATGAGCTCCTTGAGAGCCCCCAGGGGCCTTCTTGCTTTTGTGTGCCCAGCATTTAGCACAGTGCTTTGCACATAGTAAGTCCTTAATAAATATTTTATTAATTTATTCATGCAACATAGAATATATAAAGAGAATAATGTGAAATCTCTGGAAAGGCAGATTGCAAAGGGTTTTAAGTGACAAACCCTGCTCCCTTGTTTTACAAATAGGAAACCTGAAGTTTGGAGAGGGGAAGGGAGCTTATAAAGCTATGAATATCAGAGCTAGGACTGGAACTCAAGGCTGCTGACTCTCAGTTAAGGGCTCAGCAGCACAGTGCTGTCTTTCATGTGTTTTTGGCCAGGTGACACCAAAGGCTCTGACTTGGCCTGAGCTCAGAAACACATTTGTGCACCATGGCAGGTGCTGAAGCTTATTGCTAGATCAATAAGGGACCATCTGTTCTGAGGGGCCAAATCCAGGAGATTGAATCACCAACAGTAGAAGCTAAAGGAACTTTGGGATCTGGAACATGGGGAGAGGAAAAAGGAGATATCAGCTGTATTGCTGTGTGATCCCCACTCCTCTCCACCAATACCCCAAACCTATGTGAATGAGAGCTGAAGGAGCCTTTGCTGGAAAAAAAGCCAAGAATTCCTCTGAGAGTGGAGGTCTGGCAGATTACTCTTGTGGTGGGAGGTGGTGGCATGGCTGGACCAGAATATCATGGTTCCTTTGCTGGAAGATAGAATATAGAACATGACTCCTGCCTCGTGAGGCTCGGTCTCAGACCACCACTCACAAAGCTTATATTTCAAATCATTTCAACCAACATTGTGTGGTGGCATCAGCAAGAATAGGGGAATGAAATGGTGCTCGGTTTAGTTCTAAGGTACAGTATAAAGAGGAATCATATGACTTAACTAGACTGCAAACTCCTCAATGGCAGGAAGCATATTTGGCATGGTGTTCACACAGTAAGTGTTTGTTGAACGAATAATAAATGAATGAGTAGTCCATTTTGGCTAGAATGTGAAGAGTAGTATGAGGTAAAGCTGGAAAAGTTGTTTAAAACTAGATAATGGAATGTTATTCTAAATACTATCACCACTCTCTCCCCCTAGCAAAATTACTGCTGGGGGCTTAGTAAGTAGGCAGCATCAGGATTCTATGTCTAGGAAATTACTCAAAACATCTTTGAAAATCATCTCAGACAGCCTTCCTGGAAGAGAAGGTTTTAGGTGTGGAATGGGAGAAGAGAGGTGACTTTGGAGTCTACCAGTTACCTAGCTGGAAGCCACTTTCTGATTTCCTAGGTCAGGGGTGGGGAACCTGCAGCCTCAAGGCCACATGTGGTCTTCTAGGTCCTTGTGTACAGCCTTTTGACAGAGTCCAAGTTTTACAGAACAAATCTTTTTATTTAGGGGATTTGTTCTGTGAAGTTTGGATTCAGGCAAAGGGCTACACTTCAGGACCTAGAAGGCCACATGTGGTCTCGAGGCCGCATCCCTGTCCTAGGTGGTTCATGACTCCTTGGGGATCATTTAGTTCATCTCTCTGACTCGATGCGGAATTTCTCGCAGAATAGATATACCCTGTATATGGGGATTTAGAAGAGAAATAGATTATTGCTGGCTGAACAGATCTGAAAAGCCTTCATAGAGGAGGTAGCAGTTGAGTTGAATCTCAAAAAACAAGAGATGGGTAGAATTTGGAAGAGGAAGGAGGAGAAAGGGATGAACACATTCCAGTGTTAAGGAACATTTTTGAGCAAAACTAGGGATGAAAAAAATGTAGAATACATCTGGAGAATTAAGAGTTTATGGGTACTAGACAGAGGAATGGGGTGTACTTGAATGCCAAGCTAAATTTATATTAGGCAATGGGAAGTGAATGAAGGTTTTTGAGCAGTTTTCTGATCTGCCAGTGGGAAGATTGCTTTGGCTGCTTTGTGAAGGATGGGTTGGAGAGAAGAGACAGTAGAGGCAGGCAGACAAGGTTAGGACATGAGATATGATGAGAACCTGAACTCAAGTGGTGGCATTTGAAATAGAAAGAAGGGGATGATTCAAGAAGTTGTGGACCAATGATGTCACAGGGTAATGTCTTGACTTATGTGTGAATTGGATTTAAGTGAAGCAGAGTTGCTCAAAGTCATCAGCCTCTCTCTCTCTCTCTCTCTCCGTGTCTTCAAGACTCATTGAATTCTAGGGGCAAGACAAAAGTCGAGAAGACTGGCAATGGCCTGGAATGCAGTGGATGACCCTGGTGTCTTTGAACTCTGACCAAGCTCAAAGCGCTACACAGAGCCTGCTTCAGCCACCTTCAGGGACAAATTGTACTCATCTGCTTATTCCACCATGGAAAGTCTTCATGTGTTTGGAATAGTTATCCCCCTGACTCAACAATGGGTTGGTTAAGAAGTATTGGGGAGGTAGAACCACAGGATTTATGATTTGATATGGAGAGGCGAGCAAGAGAGGAGTCAAACATGACTCTGAGGCATCTCACCTCAATGACCAGGAATATTCTGGAACTATCAAACAGAAAGAGGAGAAAGAAATTTTGTGGATGGGGTGGTCACGTTGAGTCTGTGCTTCTGGCAGGATATCTGGATGGAAATAATGGGCTGGAGACAAAGATTTGGGAGTCAAAAGCCTAGTGGTCATAAATTAAGACATATGGGTAGATGAGATGCCTAGGGGAAAGAACAGAGAGAAAATAAATACTGAAGATAAAGTCTTGGTGAATTCTGTCTGTATCCTGGGCTGTGATCTTCTTTCCTAAGGTCAGAAACTGAGTTCATTTCTCTCAGACAGGGAGCTCCAAAAAGATGTGGCCCAGAACCCTTTTTCTTCCGGTTTCCCAACATTGAGACGCATGATAAGTAAAGAAGCTTTTGGAAAATGTTCGTTTATTGGTTTATATTGAATTTTCCATTCATTCCCTTCTCTTTTCTCACATAGCCCCTACCCTAGTTCAGTCCTTCATCATTTCTTGCCTAGACTATTATATTAACCTCCAGTTGGTCTCCCTGCCTCCAGTCTTTCCCTTTTCCAATCTACATGCCCCATAGGTACCAAAGTGACCTTCCTAAAGCACAAATCTGACCATGTTACTCCCTTACTCAATAAATTCCAGCGACTCACTATTACCTCTGGATTTCTAGAATTCCCAAGATTTCTCCCAAGATTGGAGATGTCCACCATTTGAGGATGATGTTTGATTACCTACTCAGGAAAGGAAACACAAACAGAAAAGGCAGCTAGGAGCCCAAGTGTAAACTTGTCTGGTTAAGTCTATGGTACATATGGGAGCATAAGAGGTATGAGGTAAAAAGAACAATTCATCCTGAGACTAACTATACTGCTTTCCACCTGGAAAAGTCACAGCAAAAAGACTGAGCTGTAGGTTGTCTTTCATTTTAGTCACTGTTACCTTCAGCAGCCAATGAAGGGATCTCTCTATCATTTCAAAGCAACCATGTCGGTCAATGCAGATCCACCACATGGCTGTAAACATCAAGGCAGTTAGTCATTTCTGACACACCCAAATTCTGAGTCACCCTGGAAGCTTCCAGGGCATACACTCCCTGGAACAGCCAATGCGACTTCCTCTACACCCGTGAGGGAGACTGCTTGTACAAACGAACAGAGATGACAGATGTAATGTCCTGCACGGGGAAAAGTAAGTAAGATAGTCTGGCTGGAGCTCAGAGTGAGTGAACAGAAGTTATGTCTAGCCAGCCTAGGAAAGTAGGCAGGAGCCAGGGAGGTTATATTTTATTTTAGAGGCAATGGGAAATCACTGACGCTCCTTGAGGAGAGTGATGTGGTCCTGCCTTCATTTTAGGAATATCGATTTGAGCACTATATGGAGGATAGATCGGGGAGGAGGGAGATGTATATATGGAATACCAAAAAAAAAAACAGAAAGGACACCAAGATGTAACATAGCATGGCATAGTTGAAAAAGTTCTTGACCTACAATCAAGAGAGACTTAAATTTGAACCCCTGACTGTGGACATGTCATAGATCAAAGGATCATAGCTGAAAGGGAACCTTAGAGATTATCTAATCCATCTGCAACTTTTACAAATTAGGAAACTGAGGCCCAAAGAGAATCAGTTCCTTGCCCAACATCAAATAGATACTGAGTGGAGGAAGGGCAGTTTGAACCCAGCTTATACTGACTCAAAATCCAGTGCACTTTCCAGTACAGCATATTTGCTTCTCCCTTGATTTCTTCAAGCTTCAGTTTCCTCCTCTGTAAAATAAATATAATGATACTAGTAGGTCCTAGGAGTAAGGAGGGAAGGGTACAGGTGCAAAAGGCTGCTTGTTTAAATAATAAATCAGCTTTTCAGAAAGAACACTGAGATGGCATAATAAGCTTCTCTTAGATTTCAGGGATCTTACAGCCCTGAAGCACACGGCAGGGCACCCAGCATTCAATAAGACACATATGTGTATGTGAATGTGTGTGTATAAATGTTCAAGTGTAGATATGGTGTTTCCATCAGTGGAAATACACACACACATGCACACACAGATATATATATGTATTATATATATATATATGTATATATATATATATTTCTGTGTGTGTGTAAGTGTATGTCTAAGTGTATCTCGGTGTGAATGCTTTAAAAACAATATGTTTGCCTTGATCAACTTCTGAGTGTTTGTGTCTCTACCTGTACCTGCCCAAGTCTGTCTGAGTGTCTCAGATTATATGTATCTGTTTGTATCATTATCTGTGTGTGTCTGCAGCTGTGTCTACCTAAGCCTATGTGCCTTGGTGGGTCTGCCTAAGTATGTTTGTATCTTTACATTAATATATGCCTATGTCTATGCCAATGATATCTATGCTTCCCTGTATGTGTCTCTGTTTATCCATGTTTTCCTGTGTCCCAGCTGATATGTACTTGTGTGTTTTCATGTTTCTCTATATGCCTATGTCTGTCTGTCTTGTTGCACTGTGTGTGGTGCATGGTGTGTGTCCATCCCTGTGTATATGATCTAAACTCAGCTTGCCAGCTGAAGGCTGGTTTGTTTCCAAGTGGGGGTGGGGGAGGGGGACTGCAGAATGTCTGTCTGTCAGACAGTTATGGTTATAGGGGCACTGGGGACTCAGGAACCATAAAGTTCCTAACCCTGCCCATATAAGGCCTTGGGGAGGGTTGACCCTGGCTTTAACGTGTTCCCAGTGAGGTGGGGAGCTCCAGAACAGCTGAATTCTCTAAAACAAACAGCAATGGGTTTGTTATATGATTCTCCTGGGAGGAGGAGGAGGAGGAGGAAGGGTGGGTTGGGTGAGGTCCTAAAGAGCTTTCATCTGGGGCAACTGGAGGGTCCTGGGGGTTGAGAACTGAGGCCAGGCCCAAGCTCTGGAGAAACCTTGCCTATTATACCTTTGGTGTGTAACCAAATTACTGCCAAGCATAGGTCCCTATACTAGCTGGCACCTTCTTGCCCAGACTTTATCTCCATCCAGTATAACAAGCACTTATTAAGAACATATTTTGTGCAGGAAACTGTCCTTGGTATTAAGAATATTACTTGAAAACATCACATAGTCCTTGGAACTTAGGATCTAATGGGGAGTTGAGGGGAAGGCAGGTAGGCAAATAAGCATGTTAGAAAAAAAAGTGAAATAAGGGCAAAAAAGAAATGCAAGCAAAGTTGTCCAGAAAAAATTTAATAATGAAAAGACAAAACATGTGAATAATTAATGTTGGAGGGGTTGTAGAAAGATTGGCATATAATGCATTGTTGGTGGAACTGTGAATTGGTCCAACCATCCTAGGCAGTGATCTGAAATTATGAGAAGAAAGTGATTAAAATATCCCTACTTTTGGCTCACCGATTCCTCTGCTAGGCATCTGCTACAAGGAGGTCAATGTTAAAATGAAACACCCGCATACATCAACATGTTTATCATAGCATATTTTCTGGTAGCAAAGAATTGGAATTGGAGTATTTATTGAAATCACACTATTGACTGAGGAATGCCTAAATGAATTGCATAGGCATCATGGAAATATCACTGTGCTATAAGAAAGTACAAATATGATAAATATAGAGAAACATGGGAACATTTATTAAAACTATTGCAAAGTGAAATAAATAGAACCAAGAAAACAACACACATATACACATAGTAACTATGATAATATGGATGGAAAGAAAAATAACCAGATGATTGAAAACTGGATGTTGCAAATTTAGAATGACAAGCTTGGTTCCAAGAAGAGTTTGAAAAGTCAACTGCCCCTATTTCTTTGCAGAGGTGGAAGATTATAGGTGCATAACTACATAGACTTTTGATATCAGACTAGTTTTGATATCAGTTAGTTTTGCTGAACTTAATTTTTCTTTTTTTATTCCTTATTATTTTATCACTTATTTTGTTCCTTATAAGGAATGGCTTTCTGAGAAAGAGAGAGAAAGGAATACATTGGGGACATTGGTGATAAAATAAAGCAAAAAAAGTTCAATAAAAATTATTAACAGAGAACCTCAAGTGTGAAATCACAGAGCACAAGCCATCTTGGTATTGCCACTCTATCCATGGGCATGTTACCATACATTGGCATATAACTAAACAGGCCCAAAGGACATGGCCCATGGGGAATGGAACTGGCACATGTCAGAGAACCAAAGACAGTCATAGTGTGGGTTCTTAATCTTTTTTGTATCATAAGCCCTTTGAAATTCTGATGAAACCAACAGACTCCTTGCCAGAATTATGTTTTTAAATATGCTAAACAAAATACACAGGGCTATAAAAGGAACCAATATTAAGGGAACCACCATTACCAGCTGTGGAATGTGTATCCTTGTGGCTATCACTGAACAAAAATGAAGCCAAGGACAAATATATCTGTGTTTTATTTGTGCTCTAAAGTTGCTAGATCTAAAATTGGCTATTCCACCTTAAAAGTGTAAAAGAAACTAGGAATAGAGCTTGCTAATTTGCCCTGGTGTAGTAAATTAAGCTCCTCCTATCTCAAAACACCTTCTCATCTTGTAGTTTGTGATGAACAAAGAGAAAAAAGCTGGGGATTGTTAGGCACTTTAGAGTTGGGGAGAGAAGATTTTAAAGGGTTGAGAGAAAAGATAACTAATATCCCATGGAATAGAGTTCTATAGAAGTCAGCCCAGGAGGCATGGAAGTTCTCAGTGAAATTCTGACTATACAAAAGGAAAACAATTCTGAAGGGGGTGTAGGGTGAGAAGGAAGTCGTCTAAATAGGCCAAGGCGCAGCCACTCACTGAACAAATTCAGTTGTTTAAAGACTTACAGAAAATGGAAGCAAGAACAAATAATTAAGAGTCACAGCAAAAAAGCACAACACAGTCCCCTAAAAACAGGGTCAGGAGTTCTAAAGCTCAGTCTAAACAAGCTTGGTGAGGAAATCTGGGTACAACAAATGAAAGAAAAACTCAACAGTTTGGCATAAGTCTGTCAGAAACAAATGTATTAATTCTCTAAATCAAAGCATCTCTGCTTAAAGTCCAAAGACACAGAGATATAGCTTAACCCAAGCTATTTTTTAAATATAACTTACAAGGCAAAATTACACAGGGAAAATTAAATAAGAGCACAAAATTTAGGTTAGAGTAGGGGTTCTTAATCTTTTTTGTATCATGAGCCCTTTAAAATTCTGATGAAACCAATGGACCCCTTGCCAGAATTATGTTTTTAAATACATTAAATAAAATACACAGGGTTATAATGGGAACCAATATTAAATACAATTATCAATATTTATTAAAGATTCATAGACCTCTGAGAATTGTTTTAGAATTTTTGATTTACCAGACAAAACAATTGTAATTCAACTGTAGCGAACCCTTGAGAATCATCTTCCTAAAGCCATTCAATCAGAACCAGAGTAGAAAGGAAGATGTACTGTTTTTAGGGGCATTGATCCAAGTGGCTCCTGCCCTTGTCTGGTCACCACCGTCATTCTATCTTCAGGAAGACCAGAGTTCCTCCTGGAACTTTGACTTAGTTTCTTTTTGGAAACTCTTTTTGCCTTTGATAAGTATGTTACAAAAAGATTTCAGCCTAAGACACTGACATACTATCCTATGCTCTGTGTGAAGATGTATGCATACAGCCTCCTTCTGTGGGATCCCAGATTTATCCCAAGCACAGTCTGTGTCCACGAATGGCCAGATTTCTTTTGCATTTGATTTTCCTGGGTTTTAGGTTATATGTGATCAGTAGCAAGACACATCACTCTGGTTGGGTCATTGTAAATATGGTGTTCTCTGCATTTTATTTTAAAACAGTAAATAAAACAAAGTAAAAAGATGAAGAACTGGTCCACACACAAAAGCATTATACGAAATGTCGTGACAGAGTTGAGCGTTATCTTGAATATGCGGCAGGTTATAATGGGAGGGGTAGACAAAGAAGCTGTGTGATAAGTAAAAATAAAGGCACATTTTTCCCAGTTGTACATATTCAGCAAAATATAAATTTGAATATCCAGTTCTTTGTTACCAACTGAAAGTTTATTAACTTTAGCAAATCAATTTGGGATTTGTTGGGTACTTTGAAATTTAGGGTTGTGTTGTGCAAGTCAACTGGCCAGCAGATGGTAATTATTAAAAATGAATATCCTGAGTTTTAATACTTATTTCTTCAATACAGCTATCATTGGCCTGAAATAATTTTCCTCCTCGTTAAGGTACTTTCTATTCTGAGGTCATTCCAACAAATCTCATCGAGTACTGCAGGTAGATCTCCCATTTCCAGTTTTTGTACACACTTCAGCTGGACTGTTTGTCGAGGTCAGAAAGTCCAGTGATTCCTCATTCCATACCCAATATCTGGTATTATTTCAGGAGAACTCACTATATAACTGACTGGCTCCTCTTCGGGCTCAAGCACATATCACCACATCGTGGTGAACAAAGTGATCCCACATGCATCCTTCCCAGGGTTTTGGCAAGACCATGAAAGTTGGTGTCTAGACTTCCTCAACAGGGCCATAGGTATGGAAGATACATTATAAGTTGCTATATTCTCAGCCTGAGAACTTCCATGGATACCTCCATAACCATAGGTTGGTTGGGATCACTGAAACATTGTTCAAACTGTTAGAACACTATTGATGAATAAGGCCAGCTGGTCATTCAAAATATTCTGAACTTCAGAGCGTGCTCTGTCCCACTAAAGTGCCTTGGCCTCTTAGACAACTCACTCACCAACGAGCACAGGACTATTCTCACGTGGTTGCCTCTTGAAGAAATGATGTGGAACTCTCCCAAGCCCATGCAGAGTGGATTCGATAACCAGATTAGAGAGAGTAGCACAGTCCATCAGGAGCTTTGTCATGGCCCCCACAGAGGGCACCTATGAATGCTCTTAACACAGTTTATCCATGTCCAGCCACAATTCACTGTAACGTTATCGGTTAGATTTAAAGGAAGAAGGAACAAGAGGATACAATGCTAGAGTTCTCGTGGATCTTTCCATGAGTTCCTTACACAGGCCAAGGCTAGTTTTCCTATCTTCAGGGAAGATCTCATGCTCATAATGGCCATTCAGATCAGTTTCGGCACATATCTTCAATCGTTTATTTTTCAGGATGTTCCTTTACTAGAACATCCCGTAGAAACATCATGTTTCTCTACTACTCCTGATGACTGAGGATCCTAAGTGCAGTGGAAGTGCTATTGAACTTGTAGGGCTTTACAAACCTACAGTGAAATGAGTCCCTTGATCACTATCGATGGACAGTGGTATCCCAAATCACAGTACAAAGTCTCTCAATAGTCTTCTTGGAACAGTCACAGTCTATTTTAACACTAGAATAAGTTTTAACTAATTGAGAAAATATACACACAATAACAAGAACATATTCTTAATTATACCGTTTAGCTACTTGAATAAAATAAATTTGAAAGGTAACAAAGGGTCCCCAGGAAAGAGGCAAAGTTGCTTTCCTTATTTGAACTTTCTTCTCAACATTGTATGCCATGCACATAGGACATATATGGCAATACTGTTGGACTATTGAAGGAAACTTTGGAGTATACCAATCAACTTCAGCAGTAAAAAAACAATTTTTCTTTGCTCATATGTGTTACCCCATGCAGCATGTGAGGAAGGTGCAACCAGATCACAAATGATCTGCATGTAAAAGTCCTCCTGTCAGCTTCTAGGTCCCTCCCCGTCCCTCCCCTCCCCGTCTCTCCCTCTCCCTCTCCCTCTCTAGTTCTGGGGCTGATGTTGCCCTTGCAAGATCTTGTAGGCGGCTGAACAATGTATGCTAGGAAGTAGTAAAGGGAAGTAACAACTGGACAGCCTGAGGAGTCTGCCAAGGGCATCTTCAGGAGTAATTTCATGGTGTATACGTTAGTGAGTTGAACCCGGGAAAAGATGAGATTAAAAGGAACAGGGCCCCTGCTCAGAGTGGATGAGATAATGATCATAGACACCGAAGAGGAAGTATATAGCTGTTTGGCTTACTTTATGTTTTTCCTCTGTCAAGGACCTTTAGACTGAAGAAGACATAACAAACATAGCTATTGGGAAATTGACACCCAAGATAAGTAAGGAGATAGTAAAAGTACATCTAGCTTCCCTTGATGAGTTCCAGGCACTTCCACCCCAATCGTCTACATCTTTGGTTCCTGAAAGAATTTGTAGATGTGTTCGCTAAGTTACTGTCATTAATTTGGGGGGGGCAGGGCAATTGGGGTTAAGTGACTTGCTCAAGGTCACAAAGCTAGTACACGTGTCAAGTGTCTGAGGCCGAATTTGAACTCAGGTCCTCCTGACTCCAGGGCTGGTGCTCTATTCACTGTGCCACCTAGCTGCCCCCCCCCCTTTTTTCCACTGTCATTAATTTTTAAACAGTTATGGAGAATGGGAGAGGTATTACACTCAAAAATCGTCTGTTATGTTCCAGACATTGTGCTGACACTTAGTCCCTAACTAAACTTGTCCCAATTTTCAAAAAAAAAGGTAAGAGAATGGAGTTAGCAAGCTATTAGCCTGTGAATGTGACCTTGATTATTAGCAAAATTCTAGAATATAAAGAGATATGTAGCAAACATAGAAAAGGAGGCAGTGGTCACAAAGAACTAGCATGGCTTCATCAAGAACAGGTCTTATAGGATTTACCTTACTTTCTTTTTCATCAGGTTGGACAAAGGGAATGCTGTGGTTACAATTTGTAAACTATGTAGACTACATGCATAGTCTCTTAGTCTATTCTTATGAAAAAAAGATATAAAGATATAGGCGTGTATTGTTGTGATTTGTCCTTCATTCTCCAAGAGGCCCACGACATTAGGGGGATGACAACATAACTTGAAAGTGAGTTTGATTTGAGGCAAGGAGGGCTGTGCAAAGTCACTAGTCTCACTTTCTCATCCAGAGCCATCTGGGTCCAGTGGCCAGATATGGGATAGATGATAATACAATAAGGTAGATTCTGAACTGGTTGAATGACCTCACCCAAAGAGTAGGAAGGGGAGGGGGAGGGAGGAGAAATAATCATTTGTACAGCACCTTCTCTGTGCCAGGTACTGTGCTAAGCACTTAAAAAAAAAACACAATATATTATCTCATTTGATCCGCATAGCAACCCTTCAAGGTGGGTTCTGTTATTGTCCACATAAGTATCTGAGGCTGGATTTGAACTCAGGTCTTCTTGACTTTGGGCCCAGCACTCTATCCGCTGAATTACCAGCTGCCTCTTATAGTGTTTCATGGTTCTATGTCAGCTTGGAAGAAAGTCTCTAGTGGAATACCCTAGAGATATGACCTTGGCCCTGTGCTTTTTAATGTTTTATCAATGACTCAGATAAGTCAAAAATGGCATACTTATCAAATTTATAGGCAACTCAAATCTGAGAAGAATAAGTAGATGATAAAACTAGGATCCAAAAATGTCTTGACAGACTAGCTTATGCGACTGAATCTAACAAAATGAAATGTAATATGGATAAATATTTTATACTTAGTCTCAAAAATTCAGCTTCAGAAGTACAAGATGGAAGAGCCATGGCTACTCAGTAATTCATCTAAAAACAGACCTTTTATTCTTAAAAAAAAGGTCTTTTAGTGGATTGCAAACTCAATAAATCAACAGTGCAACATATTGATCGAGAAAGCTTCTGTGATATTAGGATTCTTTAAGAGAAATAGCATCTAAGAATGAGGAAATGATGGGCCCAATGTATTGTGCCATAGTCAGCTCACATTGGTAGTATTGTGTTAATTCTGGGTGCCCCATTTTATAAACGACATTTACAAGTTAGAGAGTGCTTAGAAGAAGGCACCAAGGATGGCAGAGCATCTTAAACTGATGTAGATTGGTTAAAGGAACTAGAGGTGGCTATCCTAGAGACGACAAGACTTGGAAGTGTACGATAGTTATTTTTACGTATTTAAAGGGCTGCCGTTCAAAAGAGGAATTATATAAATTTCTTCACATAAATCCAGAAGAAAGAACCAGGAGCAGTAACTAGAAATTGCAGAAAAGTAAATTTAGGATTGATTTCAGAAAAAGCTTCCTAACAACTAGAGCTGATCCAAAATGGAATAGAAAGCCTAAGAACTAATAGGTTCCCCTCATATTTCATCTTCAAGAGAAACCCGGCTGTTTACTCAGAATGTTGTACAATTGCCTTTTCCAGTTATGGGCTGGACTAAATGGCCTCTGAGGTCCCAGTAATTCTGGAATGTTATTATTGTGTTATTAGGCTTTATCATTTGGGGGTGTTCAGAATATGAGGATTTGGAATGTGGGGACTCAAATTCTGTGGTGTGGGAAAAGCTATCCCTGTATTACCAAATGGGAGACCTCAGTCCTAGCCCTGGCTCTGCTATTGACTCACTGAGTGACCCTACCTCTGTTTGGGACTTAGTATCTCCAGCTACAAAATGAGGGAATTGGAGACTTTGAAGGGTCTTCTGGCCACTTGCTTAATGGTAAGAGCCTTAGTTTCTTCTTCTGTATGTTAAGGGCTAATCCATTTAGACTTTAGCGAGCTCAAGTTTGGAAGGGCAAAGATACAGACATTAAAATGTAAAAGGGAACCCCCTTTTTATATAAAGCGAAGGGATCTAAGGCTTCAAGAGAAGCTCAACTGCACATTAAAAAGCAAGCAAAGACAATTAACTTTGATCTCAATGCCGTTGTAGTGCAGTGAAGAACACTAGCTTGGAAGTCAGGGGATTTGTATTCCCATCCCTGATATGCTACTAATTATCTGAGGGAGGTTGGGCAAGCCCCATCCCCTTCCTGTACCTTCTAGTTCCTTTCTGTAGAATGGAGGGGTGAGATCAGAGTACTTATAAGGGAACAGTTAAGGAATGTGATGATCCCTCCAGCCCATTCCAACTCTGAAATTCTGTTGTTTCTAAGGTCCTCTTCACTCTGACAGTCTGGTCTATTTTATTCCAAAGTCAGTTCTCAGAAGAATCTCCACAACCTCCCTGGGACCAGTAGCAAAACCAGAGGTGGAGAGCGCACAACTATCAATGGTTCCAGTCTCCAATGGCTGCAGTCTCTGAGGATCCTGTTTCAGTGCAGTGTTTTCTAACAAATTGCTCCATTCTTCTCACAAATTCTTCATTACTAGTTGAGGAAATTGGGACGCTGGGTAAGGGAACTGGGAACTAGAAGACCTTTCCCCTGCCTCTCCTTCTTGCCCAGTCAGGTCTGGGGCTGATATGAACATCAAAAGCTAAGGTGTTGATGACTGGTGGTTATGTGTTTTGAGGTGAGGGGGCAAGAGTTTTAAATAAGTGGAAGCTACACGTAATCCCCAAATTATATTGGGACTGACAACTTAAATATTCATTTAACTGCAATCTTAGAATCACTGGCTAAAAAAAAACCTCATTAGTCTGGCATTCAAGGCTTGCCACAATCTGATCCCAAACCCCCACTACTGTCCTCTATTCTATGCTCAGACCAAATTGTATAATTCATCCTTCCTCTTTGCTTACACTATATAGATTGATGTAGTGGAAAGAACATCGAATTAGGAGTCAGAAGGCCTTGGCTTGAATCCCAGATTTCATTTGCTCAGTTTTCATTTGCTACCTGTGCGACTCAAGTCACAAACTCTCTAGGGCTCAGCTCCTTGTCTGTAAAACTAAGGGGCTGGACTGAAAACTTTTAAGGTTCCTTCCAGCTTTAAATCTATGATACTATGGACTCCATCCACTCACTTCTGTTTATAAAAAGCCTCCCTCTCCATCCAGCAAGGCCCCCTGGGTCAAATTAGAACAAATTTTCTGTGATTCTTGTATGTTGCATTATCTATAAGGATTATCTGGGTCACAAAAAGAGATACTTGACTCAGTTCAACTAAATTCAACAAACATTTGTTGCCACTGCTGTGTAATGCCAACTTGCACATGACTCACGAGGAAAGGAAAAACACGATGAATCAACGCAGGCTTCAATGTGTGTAAATCAATAATATATATGAATAAAGATATCATTGAGAATGTGTACAAGCATAAAGGGAGGTGGGGGTATTCAGGCAGAGAGGAAAAGTAACAAATGGATAGCCTGAGTGCTACATTGGCCAGACATATTAAAATAACTAAAAAAAAAGACCACCAACACACTGGAGGCACCTTCGAAGGAGGATTTATAGAAAGATGTGGGCCATAATCACTTAGGGTGAAGGGGGTATGGATGAATTGCTATCTGTACTAATAGAGGGAAAACCCATACATATGAGACAGTAGATTTATCAGAGTTTGTGTAAAGTTCTCTGCAGGATGCTGGTGGAAGTGCAAAGAAAGATACATATGATATATGTCCTTACAATATAATGGTGTTAGGAAGAGGAAGTCTTTTTCTTTCAGGGAATGATAATATACCTTGCACACCTGGGGCCTTAATCAAGAAGGCTAATTTAAAAGAATAATTGTAACACAGTAAAGCTGACCACAATCACAGAGTGAGTCCGTAACAGAGCCCAAACTAGAAACCAATTTTTCTGACTTCCAGATAAGGTTTTTGCTTTGTGCAACACACTGCTTCCACACTGACCAGCTGCCTCTGGTCAAATGTATGATTGAACAAAACTGCTCTTGGCATCTCTGGTCCTTCCTTTGCTAGGCTTTATGCCCACAGGACATGAAAAAACTCGTTAAAAACTCTGCCACGAACATTGGCTTTATCATTTAGGGGTGTTCTGAGTATGAGGATTTAGAATGTGGGGAATTCTGTGGTGTGGGGAAAGTTATCCCCGTACTACCAAAAGGGAGACCTCAGCTCTGGCCCTGGCTCTGTTATTGACTCACTGAGTAACCTTACCTCTATTTGGGACTTAGTATCTCCAGCTACAAAATGAGGGAATTGAAGACTTTGAAGGGCCTTCTGGCCACTTGCTTAGCGGTAAGACTTTAAGCAAGGCATTACTTCAGAGCCTTAGTTTCTTCTTCTATATGTTAAGGGCTAATCCATTTAGGCTTTAGCAAGCTCAAGTTTGGAAGGGCAAAGATAGAGACATTAAAATGTAAAATGGAACCCCCTTTTTGCATAAAGGGAAGGGATCTAAGGCTTCAAGAGAAGCTCAACTGCACATTAAAAAGCAAAGACAATTAACTTGCCTTAAAGTACAGACTGCCACTACACCTTTGTCCCCAGACCTTATGTGTATAAGACCCTAAAAGAAATCTGGAAAATGAAAAAGGCTGGTCAACATAAGGATCGGGCCCTTCACTGACCATACTCATTCTGAACCAAAAATGATCCAATAAAAGAGGTTAGACTTCACTCACTTTCTGCTTGGTGCTGACAAATCTGAGAATCAAAAGAGACCCTTCTGTAAATCCTAGATCAGGGGTGGGGAACCTGTGGTCTTGAGGCCTCATGTGGCCCTCTAGGTTCTCAAGTGGGGCCCTTTGACTGAATCCAAACTTCACAGAACAAATCCCCCTAATGAAAGGATTTGTTCTGTAAAACTTGGACTCAGTTAAAGGGTCCCACCTGAGGACCTAGAGGGCCACATGTAGCCTCAAGACTGCAGGTTCTCCACCCCTGACCTAGATTAAGCCTCATTGCCCTTACTGAAAGAGCACAATAGGACTCCAGCAAAAAAGACCACTGTAACTCTCTAGACAAAGAGAACAGGTAATACTTAGCCAA
>CM053625.1:21921155-21956261 GCA_028646595.1 Phalanger gymnotis
TCCTAGTGCCTAAGAGATCACAGTTAAGGCTAATGAGCTTCATCCTTGGCCTTGAGAGCAGGGGGCTGTCCTCATCCCAAGAGTCCACTGTAGTGTAGTGGAAAGAACACTAGATTTAGAGTCAGAGGACCTGGCCAAGTTCAAATCTAGGCTGTCTACTTAACCCTGTGTGACTCTGGGCACTAAGTGCCTTTTACTCTTTGGACCTAATTTTCTTATCTTTAAAATTAAGGGGGTTGAACTAGATTTTTAAGATTCTATTTTCTCTAAATCTGAAGGGAGTTTGCATATCTCCTAGTATAGGGGAAGTATCCATAAGGCGGCAGAACTGTGTGTGATGGGAAATATTTTTCTGTTCCTGTGTGTATGTTCTGGGCTGGACACTTTTAATCATGGAAGTCTAGGGATGAGTTGTTGGTGCTCCAGGGAGTAGCAGAAACTTGGATGGAGGAAATGGATGCTAACTGATGGGGGCGGGTTGGGGGGGGGGGCACACAACACATCAAGATTTAGGTTAGATACAGAGATACTTAATGGTAATGGAACTTTGCAGAGGCTGGAACATGTTTTCAAGAGAAGCAGTATAGATGTTTAAGACCAGGGTAGACCCCTTTCCCTACTGTGGATTAAGTATTATTTTACCTAAAGGCAGAGGGATGGACTAGATGACAAGGCTCATTAAATCCAAGATTATTTTTGTGAAATTCATTCAACATTTGTGTGAGACATAACCCTTGCTTTTGAAGCACCTAAGGATTCAGTTATGGAAGCTGGGACTTGCAGGACTGAAACAGAGAATAAAGGACTTGTCTTAAAGGCCAAGGGTGTTCTAAAAAGGTGCAGGAGCTGCTCACAGAAGGGAGAAGTCATTGTGTGGGGCGGGGGGGGGGGGGGGGGAGGAAAACTTTCCTGGGTGGTAGTTCCTTCCTTAAGCTGGATATTGAAAAAAAAATGTTTAGGATTTGGGTACGTAATAAAGAAGGAGAGTGGATAACATAAGGGAATGTGGAGGCTGGAATGAAGGAAGGACACTTTATGGGGATAGCCAAGAGCCCTGCCTAACTGGAACAAAAATGGTATGTGTAGGCAAAGAAGCAGTTGGGGAGGTAGGTGGCAGCCCGTCTGTGGAGAGCCTAGAATACCTGAGGAGTTTTGGGTCTTTATCTTGAAGGCAGTAAGGAAACATCAGATTTCTGAGAAGGGAAATGATGCAGGGCTGTGTGTTAAGGAAACGACCAGCAATTTTTGTAGAGTAGATTGTTCGTGTATGGGTTGGACTAGCAGATATCTGAGGTCTCTAATGATTCTGTGATTTTTTTTTTTGATGAAGACCTTTTGAACCCGCTGTCTAATACCTTGTTTTGTTTTATAAAGAAAAGATGGTAGACCAGGGTTCTGAAAGGTTCTGCCCAGACTTCAGGAGTCCTGAAGAGATTCAGGAGTGTGTATGGTGGAAGAAGAAGAGACAGGAAGTTGTTTTTTTCCTTTTACTCCATATAAATTCTTAAGAGGCCACAGACAGATGGGGCTTCAGGAAGAGCTTAGCTTACATATTTGTTTGGCTCTGGACTCTCCCTAAGTTAAGTTTGACCTTTGAAGCCCAGAACGTGTCCGTATAAGAAAAGCCGGCTCTGATCTGCCTGCTCATGACTTTTCCTCTGATGTCCCCTAATCTCATAGGTGATATGATTGCCTGTCAGATACTTGTAGGCATTTGTCATAGGGAAAGACTTATTCTGGTTTTGTCCCCAGATGGCAGAACCAGGAGTAATGAGGGGCAATTCTTGGTAGATGTTAACTCAGTGTTCCAAAATGAAATGGGCTGCCTCAAGAAGTGATGATGATGAAAATCCTAATTTCCCGTTCTCTTGGTGGTCTAAGTTTTATAAAGCATTTCCCCCACAACAACCCTGTGTTTAGTACAAAGATGATCAGCTCCATTTTGCAGGTAAGGAAAATGAAACTCTGAGATGTTAAATGCCTTGCCCACGGTCACATAGTGAGTTGACTATGGTTAGACCTTGGGTCTTCTTATGCCAATTTATTTTTGTGATATGATTGGAGGAGACCTCAGAGATGATATGCACAAACCCCTTATTGGACAAACAGGGTGCCTAAGGTCCAGAGAACTGAAGTTACATGCTTAAGGACAAAGATAATCCAGACTTGAACCTAGGTCTAATGATTCAGTACTTGTTTTCAGGGCCCTACACTGTCGTCTTCTCCACCTTTCATCTCCCACTAAAAACACAGGGCAAGGGAGTCTTAGTGAATCAGTATTTTCTTCTGTGCCTCTTTTGATCCTGTTTTTTTTACTAAGATATTTCTCCTTTCTGGAACATTTGTTCCCTGGTTGGAATATATAGTCGGAGAGAGAAAAAGAGAGAGAGTGAGTTAGACAGAGAGAGAGAGAGAGAGAGAGAGAGTTAGTTAAAGTTTAGCTCAGATCTCAGCCAAACCAGGTGCAAACAGCAACCCTTGTCCTCCCAGGTGTACCTCAATCCCCAGCCCTCCTAGCACCTGCTTGCTTGAGTTCAGGGACACAGATGGATTCTGTTCTATTTCCCAGCAGTGGGATGCCCTTTATTCAGTAATTCAGTGACTTGGGGCTGCAAAATAAAGGTTGACATGGGAGAAATTCTTGGCTCTCCACCTAAGGGATTCTTTGAAAAGCACTAGTTGTGGCATGAGGAGAACTGTAAGTTCCCTCCTGTCATCAGGGACAGTGCAGGGTGGGCCATGCCATGCTGCTCCTGAGTGAATGAGGAAGAAGGTGTAGATGCAGAGCAGAGCTTGTGTTTGGATGGTGTGGGCAAGTTTGGGCATATGTCCCCACTTCAGCAGGGTACCCTCTATCCTGTGAGAGCCAAAGCTATCTGAGTCCTGATGGTGATGCTGGCTCATGGGACTGGAGTCTAGGCTGCCCCAAATCTCTGCCCCAAACCCCTACCTCTGATCCATGTTCTAGAAAAACCATGAAGTCGCAGTATCGTAACATTTAGGGATGGAAGGGACTGTGGGGGTGGCTGATCCTTTGTAGATAACTCAGAGAAGGGAAATGACTGCACAATTAGGGAACAACAGAGCCTGTATTTAGCCTTCGGATCTTAAATCATGTTCTTTCTACCTCACCGGGGTCTCTCTGGAGCTTGGCTAGGGGGTTAAGGACCTCCCCCTTAGGGAAAAGCAATGCATTAGCAGTTGGGATGGATTTTAGACAGATAACTTGAACTTTTCCCACTCTTTCTAAAGTAGAGTTAGGGGCAAAGAAGAGTGCTGCCCCAGGGAGAATTGCATCCCAGGAACTGAAGGGCTGGAGAGCCACCTGTGAAATGAATGTTAGTAAGACAGGCACCTCCCCCACTTCAAAGATAGTTACCGTAAACAGGGCAGTTAAAAAAAAAAAACAACAAAAGTCCTTGCACTGAATATCCCAACAGGCCCGTTTAGACTTGCATTGTGAGCCTGTCATCTGTACTTGCATGATGCATTTGGGTTGAAGCCAAAAATGTTTTAAAATCACTACCTTAGGATATGTTTTTTGCCCACAGTTGGCAGAGGCGGAGGGAAGGGAGCAGCCGGAGGAATGTGGCTGGCGGACTTTTTTTTCCTCTTCTGTTTTTCCCCACCCCCATGGACCTCACTTCATGGTTCTTCAGTGACCCCAAACCAGGGGATTTACCTGGCAAGGCGCTGGTATTTAAGTAGGGAGTTAATCAGGGTGTCTTGGCTCCACGTGGCTTCTACTAGGTGAGGTGGCCAGGCAGGGGAGAGTTGGACTGGCCATGAAATACTGGTGGGTGGGGTCCCTAGCATCTTTGCATCTTCTAAGAATGGAGTGAAGGGGTGTGTATGTGGAGGGGGATGTCATAATTTTCAAAGCTGGTTAACATAAGACAGGAGCATTGCACAACAAAAGAAATTGGATTTGGAGTCAGAACATCTTGATTGGATCCCGGTTCTGATGCTTGCTAGCTATGTAGCCTTGGTCAATCCCCTTCCTCTTTCTAGGTCTCAGTTTACTACTCTGTAAAATTAAGTGATCGACTAGATAAGTCTCTTCTATTTCCAAATCCTATTATCTTGTAAAAATAATTTTTATGAAAAAGTTATAAAATTCTATGGTCTTACAAATTTGTTAAAAAAAAAATTGGTTTTGGGAAGAAATTTTGCCAGATTCAGGGAGTAGCCAGGTCCAGCCCTCACTGCGAGGAAGCTTAGGAATAGGAATAACTAGAGGATGCTGGGCCTAGTAGGCATTGGCTTTTTTCTACTTGTTTCTTTGAACTTCAGCAGAACCTTTGGGCCTTGAATGCCATATTGATGAGACTGGGGACTTTTTAATCTTCCCAAGATTTGTGTGGGCAGATTGGACCCAACTGCTACTTTCTCAGTGTCTTGCTGACTTTGGTTAGGAAACAAAGTCTAGGTTCCGGTGTCTTTGCTTTCCCTAGTTCTATTATATACTAGTGGTTTGACTTTGAGTGAGTCTCTTTCCCCCTCGTGGCATGTGTTCACCCATTTGTAAAGTAAGGCGGATGGAAGAGGTAATGCAAGTTCACTTCTAGCTTTTGGTCTTTGGCAAGCCTTGGGTGTAACCCTCCTTCCATAGCTTTCTGTATTGGATACTTTTTGGTCTGTTTGGCGTGTGTGGGTGGGCCTCAGGTATACCGTGTCACCCCTCTTCCCTCCTTCCCCTTTAGCAATGCTCTTCCCTCCCCCCAGCAGAGTGAGTCTCCGTGTCTCCTGACTTGTTAGCCAGGAGCATGATGATATTTGCCTTCTGTTGTCCTGACTTGCTCCCCAACCCCTCAGCACCTCAGAACTTGGGGCTGGAACTTAGAGCTTCAGGGCCTTAGCTCCTCCCAAGGAACATTGCTTCTCTTTCCAGCTCGGAAAGAGCTGTGTCGGAGGCCAGATCAGGCATTTTTATTTTATTTTATAGCACTTCTTTTATGGCTACAGCACAAGGTAGAACGAAATTTGTGTGTGAGTCTGATTTTCCCTACCCTGATAAATAAGAGTTACCTGAGGCAAGGGATCGTATCTAATTTCAGTATGCTGTGGAGGAGATAGGAAGAAGAAACGGATCCCATTCCTACCTTCGTGGAGTTTAAAGACTGGGGTGAGGAATAGGGGGTGGAAAAGAATTAGGCCTAGTCCTGGTGATCAGGCATCTTGGGAGACAAAAGAAAAGCAATTCTTCAAGGCATTCATAGTCTGGGGAGACCTGATTCACTGAACATGATTAGAGGATGCCCCAGCTTGAGATTGAGGAGTAGATTGAGTGTAAGACACTTTAAAATATGTAGAGTGTATATATGTGTGTGTATATATACACATATATACATACGCACGTGTACATACATATATACATGTGTGTATGTATATATGCGTGTGTATATGTACGCACATGTGTATATACATACATGTGTGTATGTGTACACACATATACATACATATATACACAATACATACACGTATATGTACATATATACGTGTGTGCATATATGCATGCGTGTATACATACATATATACAAGCACATGTGCATATACATATATACATGTGTATGTATGTATATATGTACATGCACACGTGTATATGCACATATGTATATATGTATATATATACCTATATACGTATACATATGTATATATGTATGTGTATATATACATATATACGTATACATATATACATATACGTATATACACACATACATATATGCATGCATGCATACTTACATAAAATAAAAGAGGTCAATGTTGGTTAGATTTGTATAGGAAGCCTGCCTGGAAGAAGTGAACTTTATAAGCTGTAGCTTTTTGGTATAAAATGTTCTACAATGCAAGTATCATATTTTAGGGGAAAAGTTCTTAAAGTTCTTTGCCTGCTGGCCCTAGATCCCTACCATTTAACTCTTAGTTTTCCAGGTTCTACTTAGATCCCTCCTGTAGTACCAGACATACCCTTCTTTCTGTGTTCTGGGATTCATTCCTTTTGCTACCCTTAGCTCTGCCTTTCCTTCCCCCACCCCATCTGCCCTCTTCTTATGTGTGTGACTCCACCTGTCTTGTCCTGTGGCCCTGAAAACATGAGGCAGGAAGATGGAGCTCAGGTTTTTGGTGACAATTCCTGCCACTCCCTCCTGTGTTAAAATGACTATTTATAACCTTTCTATGTATCTGTTTAAGTGGGTAGAAGGGCTGGTCCTCTCTAAGTCTGCCCTGGTTGGGGTTAGTAGTTGTCTTCACAGAACTTTGCTGCTCCTTCTCCTTTTCCTGACCCATGTATCCCCCAAGGGTCCATTCTCAGGCAGCTTCTCCAGTTTTTGGTAGGTTTTTTTACTCTCTTTCCCTTGGCAATCTCATTTACTTCCATGAATTCAACTACCAATTCTACATGAATGAGCTCTAGTTCTGACTTTTCTCTTCTAGCTTCCCTGTTACATCGTCCTCTAAGACACTTTCCCTATGCACTTCAGATTTAGGGTGCAGACAAAGCTTATCTTTCCCCTTAATCTCGTTCTTCCTTCTGCCTGCTGTTTCCTTCCATGTTGCTGCCATTTTCCCGGTCTTCCATGTTCTGTGCAAAACTAGCAAACGGGGCTACTTACCCTCTTCATTTTGTGCTCTCCTGGGTTTGTACTTGTGCTCACATGTTCCTTGGCCTGGCCTCTTGAATTCCTGCCCGTCTTTTAAAGCCTAACTCAAATGCCACCTCCTTCAGGAAAGAGATTAAACATCTCTATTTCTTTCCGCAAAGCCTCAGATGGTCTCCTTTCCAGTTATCCCTTAATGTTTTAAGTGATGACCCCCTCTGATCTCATAAAGCACTTACCTGGAACTTCGATAAAGCACTGAGCTCATGTTGTCTGTTATGTCTGTGACCATGAACTCCATAAGTGAAAGAACTGTGTCTTATCTAAACTTTGGTTCTCCCTGGCTCTGGACACAGCCTTCTACATATGCTTAACACAGTCCTTATGGATATGCTCATTGAATGAATGAAGAGTGGGGCACCCTCTGCTTGTGGTGGGGGTAGAGGTGGTTGTGCTAGAAATGAGAACAGCCTGTTCTATTTCATTCTTTAAACCCCTGGGTTAGGCCTGGAGGTCCTACTGAGGAACAATGTGTGTGTATACTGATATGTATATAATATGTACTATATATGTATATCAAAGCAGAAAAGTGGGAGGTGAAGGAGGGAGAGGGGAGACAACTGAGCATCTGTCTGGGAAGACTTCCTGGAGGAGGCGGAGTTGGACTTTGAAGAGTGGGGAAAATTTGGCTTGGAATGGGTATCCCATTCAGGGGAACAGTCTGAGCAAAGTCATGGAATTAAGAGCAGCTGGGGACAGTTTGCCCCACAATACTGTGTCCTGACATGTAATGGCAAGCCCAGAAGATTGAGATCTGTTTGGAAATCTACACAGAAGGCTACTTGTGACCTTGTAGCAAGGTGCTGTGGCCTTGGAGCATGGTCAGAGAAGCTGAATGAAGCGTGGCAGAGTGAAAGAGCAATTGATTTAGAGTATAGATGACTCGAATTTGAATACTGACTGGTTGTGTCACTGCGTGTATGACTTTGGACAAATACTTGCCTCAGGCTTTATTTTCTTCTTTAAAATGAATGAGTTGTTCCATATGATCTTCAGGATCCCTTCCTAACGGAAATATTCTGCATGGACTTCTTGTAAAATAGACTTTTCTTTGTGTTCCTGTTGCCTTCTGTTGTCTAATTCCTCTGTGCATGTGTGTGTGTGTGTGTGTAGAGACCTTGAATAAAGAGATTGAATAGGATCACTTGGAGCATGCCCAAAGAAAGGTAGTTAAGATAGAGATACTGAGACTAGGCAATATGAGGATATGTTATGGGAGATGTTTAGACTAAGGAAGTAAAGCCTTGAGGAGTGAAGCACAGTTGAGGAGAGCTTTCATTTTAAAAAAAATTGTTTTGGGGGGAGAATGACTAGACTTGTTCTGCTTGAACCTAGAAAGCAAAACTAGAAATAATTAGGTGGGGGCGGGGATGGGGTAGGGTTTACAGAGAAGCAGATTTCCGTTTCAATAGATGGAAGAACTTCCTCACCCTAAAAGCTGTCCAGTAACAGAGGGATAATAGGTTTGTCTTCAACTTGATTGAGGCCTTTTCCAGCTTTGAGAATGTATAATCTGTGACCCTGTGTGGAGAAAGCTAAATGCTGAATTTCTGGATTCCGTGCATCATTTCTTACAGGGAGTTACAATTGTCAGAAAAAAACAATTCACAAAATGCTCTTCTGGGTTTTATCACGTGCTTTCAGTGACAGCCTGGTGGATAGGAGAATAAACTTTTTTTTTTTCCTACAGAGGTTTGGACCCAGGCACCAGGGTCTGTGGTGGTTGTCATTCATGCTCAAAGAGGACCAAAATAACATGACTGTGTTGGGGTCAAGGTACAGTGTGTCTGATCAGACCAATCTGAGCTAGGAAGGCTCTACCATAGGTCCGGCACAAATAGTCCATATGAATAGTTGAACTGGTCTCTAAATTTGTGCTTTTGAGCTGCCGCAATTCTGCCTTGCTCATAGAGCACAACCTCTTCTTAGATGCGGGCATGCCATGCTGGGCAGGCCTGTACCAGTGTCTTCCATGCCTCACAATTGATTCCAAAGCTCTTCAGAGGGACTTTGAGAGTGTCCTTGTATCACTTCTTCTGACCTCCAAGTAAGTGCTTGCATTGTGTGAGTTCTCCATAAAAATAATCTAAAAGTACATTTAGTATTCAAATAGCATGGCTAGCTCATTAGAATTGTATTCTCTGCACTAGAGTTTCAAGGCTTGGCAGTTCAGCTTGAGAAAGGACTTCAGCGTCCAATACCTTGTCTTGCCCTCTGATCTTTGGAATTTTCCTAAGATAATTCCAATGGAAATGATTCGTTTTCCTGGCATGGCGTTGGTAGACTGTCCAGGTTTCACAGGCTTACAATAAGGAGGTCAGAACAACGGCTCTCTAGACCTTTAGTTTGGTCTAGACCAACTGGTCAAATACTTCTTCTCTCCCACACTTTCCTTTGGAGCTTCTCAAATACTGAGCTGTCTCTCGCAATTTATGCTTCAGCCTCATTGATTCCATGTATGTCCCTGGAAAGTATACTGCCAAGGTAAGGGAACTTATCTATAGCATTCAAAATCTCTCCATTTGCTGTAACCAGTGGTTCTACGTATGGCTGGGGTGATGCTGGCTGGAGGAGAACTTGTGTTTCTTGGTGTTAGTTGTTAGGCCAGAATCAGCGCATGCGGCAGAGAATCAGCCCACGTTCTGGTGCATCTCAGCCTTAGAGGCTACATCGAGTGCACAGTCTTCTGAGAACAAAAAGTTGGGCACTAACTCTCCCTCTGATTCAGTCTCGGCTTGTAGCCTTTTCAAGTTACATGATTCACTACCAGTGTGGTAGCTGACCTTGATGCCACATTTGTCCTGATTGAAGGAGTCTAACAACATTGCTGAAAACGTGGAAGCAAACGTACAGTTCTGCTTCACTCCGTTGGTGACTGGGAAAGCTTGAGAGCATCATCCATTATCCAGAACCCATGCAAAGATGTCATTGTGGACCTCTCATACAATACTGATGAGATTCTCCATGCAACCAGATTTTGCCATGATCTACCAAAGGGTCTCTGGTATTAAGTAGGTTTGCCTTTTGCCAGGAACTGTACCATGTATGTAATCCTGGCTGTAGTGTTTCTCTCATTAGCTGCTGGTGGTGAGTTTGAAGTAGGGAGGCCCTGAAGGCAGGATGGAGTGTTAAGTATGGATTTTACTTGGATTCCTGGCAGCTTGGGGATTAGACCCAAAAGGCAGGTTGTTTTGGCAGTGCTCTGGGAAACCTTGTTTTTGAAACCATTCCCAGCTTCAGAATGGGGAAGGGGAAACTTCATTTTGACCTTTTCCTCCTTATCTCTCCAGTGTGCTTAGGACAGCATCAAAGTTGGGCCAACTGAGTTGTAAGAACTGATAATATATTGGAAATTTTGAGAATTGAAAAGATTAAGAATTGAGGCCAGACTGTAACGTCATACAGGTAGGCAATGGAGTAAAATTCACATCCTAGGTCTTATTTATTGGACGTGACTATAAGGTAGGGTGAAAGATTGACGATGGGCCTTTCCAGATCTGTCCAGCCAGACATTTCAGTGGCTTAGACTTGGCCTGAATCTCCGTGTGTGACCTTTGGATGTTGGGGGTATAACCTGTAAGTCTTGTGGGATTGAATATATGAACTGATAGAAATGGGGAGGTGTTAGGCAGGGGAAGTAGTATGTGTGTTGTGGTTGAGAGGTCACTTATTCACTGTGGAACGAGAGATGGTTCTGTATGCTGGACAGAGGCTTGGTCTGGGATTCACACCTGGGTTCTAACTCATGCACTGCCAGTGCCTTCCTCTGTACCCTTGGGTAAGTCAGGCCTCCTCTTTGGGCCTCAGCTTCTTATCTGAATAATGAAATAGTTGGATTTAAATGGGCCCTTTTAACTCTGTGTGATTCTAGATTGTTTGAAGAATTCAAGCAATTCAGGTCACTGTACATTTTGAGCTTGCCAGGTGACCAGCTCTGTCACTTGGTTCTTGGCTCACAGCCCTGGGCAGATTTCCCTTTGGAATTAATTCAGACTTTGAGAGGCAATCTCAACAAACACTGAGAGACAGCGTGCTGGGTGATAGTAAGTGACTCAGAATCAGGAGACTGACCTGGGTTTGAATCCCAGGTTATACTAGCTATGTTAATCCTGGCAAAATCATTCTTTGGCTCACAGTCAGATTGTAAAGACTTATTAAGTGCCTACTATGCACCAGGCATAAGGTACAAGACAGTCCCTGCTGTTAAGCTCACAATCTAACAACCAAAAAAGTATAAACAAACTGTATATCAGATAGATATGAAATAATTAAGAGACAGAAAGCACTAGAATTAAGAGAGTAGAAGATGGCATTTTAGTTGGGACTTGAAAGAAAGCCAGGGGCCAGAGATGAGGAGGGAGAACAATCTAGGTATGAGGAAACTGCCAGAGAAAATGCCCAGAACTAAGAGATGAGTCTTGTTCGTGAAACAGCCAGGAGGCCAGTGTTGCTAGATTGGAGCGTGTTGGGGGAGTAAGGTGTAAGAAGACTGGAAAGGTAGGAAGGGACTAGGTTATGGAGTTTTTTGAATGCCAAACAGAGCATTTCATATTTGGGCCTGGATACAACAGGGAGCCATTGGAGTTTATTGAATACAAGGGTGATATGATTGACCTTGGGCTTTAGAAAAATCACTTAGTGGCTGAATGGAAGGTGGCTAGGCAGACCAACAAGCAGGCTATTGTAATAATCCAGGCTTGAGGTGATAAAGGCCTGCACCAGAGGGGTGGCTGTGTCAGAGGAGGGAAAGGGAGCATACACAGGAGATGTTGCAAAGGTGAAATCAGCAAGCCTTGGCAACAGATTGGATGTGAGGCCTGAGAGTGAAGAGTCGAGGATGAACCTCATCTCTAAAATAGATCATATAATTCAGAGCTAGAAATGACATTACAGCATCAACCCAAGTTTCTTATTTTACAGATGTGGAAACTGAGTCCCAGAGAGTGAATTCCCAAGGGTCAACACAATAAATATAATTCTGAAGACAGCTGCAGCCAAATGAGTGGTATCAGAGCATCACTTTTCTAGAAGAGAATTGAGTACAGGTCCAGGAAGAGGGGTTCAAAGCTTAACTAGCTGTCTCAGTCATGGTGAACTCTGGGGGCTGCTGAAAGATTTCTGAGAGAATGATTTAGTAAGATGAGCCTTCTGGGGATTCTCATTCTTTCTTGTTTGGTAGCTCAGTCCCTTCTTCATGATGTGTGTTTTTGACTCCCTCACAGGAGTCCACTATTTTCTGTATTCTGGGAGAAAGGATTTCCCCCGCTGGGATCTGACAGACAGCTTCTTCAACATTTTGATCGCTCTAGAGATTAGGAAGTTTTTCCTTTCTATCCCAGGTCCTTAACCTGGGGTCCATGAACTTGCTTTTAAAAAAATGTTTGGAAATTATATTCAATATAATTGGTTTCTTTAGTAATCCTATGTATTTTGTTTTGTTAATCTAAAAACTTTATTCTGTAAAAGCATCCATAGACTTCACCAGAAGGCCAAAGGGGTCCAAACAAAAAAGGTATAAGAACCTATGCTTTATATATATTTTTCATTATAATTTACATTTATTCCCCCTGAATAAATGAATACTGCCCCTGAACAGAGTACAGGAGAAAGTACAAAGGACTCAGATGGATGCCAGGCCTTTAATAGACCCTCACCTTGAATTTCCTTCCAGGCTGTTTGTTGGCCAGATACAACCCCCAACTGCCTACGTCATGACCTCCTCAAATGGCTCATTTTAAGCATGCGTACAAGCCTCTGACCTTTCACCTGACTGACCTGAGGCCTGGTTTCTGCTAAAGCTGGGGTGGGGGAGGGGGAAAGGTACATCTTCAATTCTGTGGAAACAAAACTCCTCCCATTTCTTACAATTTCCCCCCTCTTCTTTTATTCAAATTTTTGTTTCCACATTTTTAATACTCCCTTACTTTCTTTCTCATCTGAATTTTTCCCGTTAACCATCACTCCTTTAAGTAAATATGGGAAGGATTGATTGATGCTTTGACAAATCAAAGGGGGCAGTCCCCTTTGTAAACACAGTTACAGAGACCCAAAAGAAAATGATAATGCAGTTGTCCCTTTAAGATTCACAAGTCTCTTCCCATAAGGCTGTCTGGCAGGGAACATGCATCAGTGAAGCCCTCTGATCCTTGGTATTTGTTCCAGCCATCTCCAGCATCTTCTTCTTGCCTTCTTGTAGGAACCAGCTTTCTTTCCATTCTCCTACAAAAGTTACCTTGGCACAATTTTAAGTTACCATTTCTAATCCTTATACCCTGATCATTTTTACAAATTCAGAATTGGAACCTTCGCCAATTGTCATGTTTAAGAAATTCCCATCAGAACCCAATTTCTTATACTTTACATTAACTCATTATTAATTTCCTCACCAAGAGGATGATATTTCACTAAGGAATTAACAAGCTCCAGTACATACATAAACACATTAGATAACATTCTTAACACAGTATGTATAACATCACAAACTTTTAGTCATGCCATGTTTCTTCGATGGCATTTACAAAATAAACCACAAGCCATTCTTCTTTTAACATTACTAATTATAACAAAGCTTTAGACAAGCTTGATATTAACCAAATAACAAAACAATATTCTCATAAACCCTTGACCTAATTGTCTCCATACCATTACCAAGAAAAAAACCTTATACAAGGACCTAAACAAGAACACTAGTCCCAGTCCTATAGTAATCTAAGATGGTCCATAATCAATTATTTTAATAGATTTGTTACTGCACTTACAAAACTTTCTGATTATAGAAATTTGCCACCAAGAGAGTAGGGACTTAGAGTAAGGGGACCATATTTTCCCCAGCTTCCTATCAACTCCAGGCAGAGGTTGTGTCAAACTGCAAGCTGTATTGATCCAGGCCTAATCTGCCAGGTTTCAGTTAAGGAATCAGGTTAAGAGGGTCCCACCTCAGCATATGCAAAACAGTTGCCCTCTCAACTTTACCATGAAATCATACCTGCAATTCATGCCTGCCTCCCCCACAGGGCTGCTGGCATCTTGGGTCAGCCTTCCTTGATACATCTGGAGTTAGACTCAGAAAAACAGTCAGTTAACAGTCACCTTAAGTCTTTGAATAGCAAGTTCCAATAATTGGTTTAGGATATGACTATGATCTCACATTACTTAAGGAACATCCTTAAAGCTAGCTCTAAATAGCTTGCATGCATTTCCTCCCTTTTTCATAAAATCTTCCCATTAAGATCTTAAGTTATTGCCCTAACACATTTGCATCAGTTTCTCCTCTATTTTTCTATTCTTCTCTAATTGTACCTGATCTGAAAGAATTGAACCATATAACTTTATGTTTTAGACGATGGAATGAATTCAAATCCACATTTAACTTTTCCCATCAATACAAAAATATTCTAAAACTTATCTCTCTTAAAAAGACTTACATTGAAATTCTTTTCCCTAAACTAAAGATGTCTCTGATTTAGTTCTAGTAATTAATTACACTATTTGTATTAATACCTAATTGCTCTTATATCACTTTAAAACATCTAAGGACTCTATCTCACATAGATACAATATAACTTTAAATCCCAGCCTTAGACTATGGGATAATGAGTCACCCTTACATTTGCACCTTCACTTCACAAACCTCTCTTCCCCCTGTCCAAACTACTCCCACCAATATACAGAAACAACACTGTCTTTCATTTGGCTATACAAGAGTACCAGTGTAACCAGTCATTTGATTAAAACAAGATTTCACCAATTTGCATTTATCCAATTTTCCATTTTCCCCCATTAAACCAACTTCTTTCACAGTGCTAACAGATTCTGACAGATACCTTCCCTTTCGTCACTACCTGCTTATTTCTGATTATAGAGACCTGCCAGATCATCTCCCCCTGAGGGTGGGTTCTTTTCCATCAGATGGCAAGCTTTACTAACGAAAACTGTGTCCTTAAGACCCACATCTGCAATTATCCTAAAAACCCATCACTTTTTGCTGACTTTAAAAAGCCAGGTTGGGAAAGGGGGATGGAGGGGGGGCTGTCTTCTGACCCCGGCTGTTCTCTTTATCAGTAAAACTTAAATCCCAGTACTGCTGCCCCTCCCCACTTCCTTCCCTTCTACCAGGTGGTCGAAGGTAAAACACTTTCTTCTTATCTAAACTAAAGAGGGGGCAGGGAGTAAGGAATGCACAGACTGTGGTTTCAAAACTCCTTACTCAAAAATCCAGAATAAGACATTGAATGGGCCTTTCTTGGGGTACTTAAAACACTGGTTTAACCACCCTCCTCCAAGGCCTCTACAGATAAGCTTTAATTCCACAAGTATAAGGTTCTTACCCAGAAACTCAGAAAATTCACAGTAGGTTTGTACTGCAACCAGTTAGCTTACACATGGAAATTCAGCAGGCCTTCTGAAAATTATACAAAAAGATTTTACAAAACATCCTGATATAAACAGGGATTGTCACTAAACTTTCATGAAGAAAAATTATTTGAACAGCTCTAAAATGAGATGTGTCTCTCTCCTTCTTAAAGCAAAATAACCTTTAAACCTTGGGATTCATTCACAATTTCCCAAAGTGCCATCACAAATTAGTCCATAAACCTCCAGATTAACACACATAAATATATTTTTAGATAATACAGACTTGAAAATCACACCCCTATATTTTTCAAAGTATTATAACAACTCAATTCTTTGTTATTACAGAATTTCTAGATATCACAAAGTTTCCAAATTTTCTATTCACAAAACCTCTTGTACGTAACAATTACAACAGGAGATTCTCACAAAGTCTTAGTTAACAATTTCACAAATGCTATTAAGTGATAGCAAAGCAATTTTAACTGAACAATAACAGCTTTTTAACACATTCAGCAATTTTCTCTGATAGTACAGTTTTTAACAACATTTAAACCATACAAATGTATGTTTAAACCATACAAATTTAATGCCTTAAACATTTTTATGTATTTAGAAACTCACATAACCAAATATAACAGTTTCAAACTATCACATTTTCATCACACCCTTTTTTTAAAAGAGCAATTCATATATAACAAAATTCAGACCTCACAAGGGTCTCTCAAATTTTACAGCCTAAGAGAACTCTAAAAATACAATTTAGAAATAAGATGACTCAAATTACATTTTCAGATTATCACATATTGAAACTATTGATCCTAATTTGGCACCCCGCTTTCTCCAAGCTTCCTCTTATATATTCCAATCCCTGACTCTGATTCTTCAGAGTTTTTACAAAAAGGTTTGAATTAACAAAAGGCCTAAGGAATTTGAAAAAGGTGGGACACTTCCCTTTCAAGCAAAACGACCAAGCTAAAACATTTTTAGTTTCCCCTCCCTTTGTCTGCCTCAGCATGAGAGGGGGGATCCCTTTCACTTGCTGAGGAAGATTGACAGAGGTGAGTTGAAGAGGGGCACAGGATTATCCATAATAAAGATCTCACCCTAAGTGAGTTACTTTGGGCCTGGCATCCCTTTTGAGAACAAAGGAGCCTGCCTTTTAGATATGCTAATTTTGAGGTGGCCAGCTTCCTCAACTGCTTTGGAATGCAGTTTAATTTCCTACCAGTAGCCAACCAACAGTAAGACTTCATATTCTTATATAATCTCTGTGGAAACAAAATTCAGTCATACTTTACATGGGCAAAGCTTAATGATTATACAAATCAAAATCTTTCTCATAGTCAATACCCAGATTCAATAAAAACCTTTCATCACTAACTAATCAGCCCTATTTTCCAATCAGGTTACAAGTTTCTTTTAGCTTCAGCTCCTGATTGACACACCTGGTCTTCTAAGGTGGAGTGGGGGGCTAGGGAGTGGCCAAGAACATATGGACCCAGAGCCACTGAACTCAACTACAGTTCTACCCCCACCCAAATCCCTTATCTTCAGTTTCTATCTCTCTTTCTTTCCCAATCTTCGCTGAAACTTTTTACTCTCTATGTCTCCAATTTCAATCTTTCTTTCCTAATCTTGACCCAAACTACCTCAAACATTTCAAATAAATGAAAAAAAAATTATACTCACCAGACTTCTTCTCCAACTGCTTTTTACCTTAAAACTTAAGAATTAAATGACTAGCAATTTAATCACATTCTAAACAGACCACTAAACCTTTTAAAGTAATCATCCAATTTTCATACAGACCCCTTTACTTCTCTTCTACAGTTTAAACATTTGCTTGATGTTAGATAGACTGAGTTTAGTGAAAATATACAGATTTTTAACCTTTAGGACCCAATCAAGCTTTAATTAAGAGCTCCCAGCTTTCTTCTCTTTCCAATTCAGTCATAACTTCTAAGAGCTGTCTTCCTGATTCCTTATCAGTTCCTTTATGTCTTCTTGTCCTCCCTCAACCCCGAAAACTCAACAGAGCCAATCCTCACAAGGACTCCCTGTTTTTTGTTAGGGATTTCTTGAGAGCTTGCTCCAGGGTGTAGAGCAGAATTTCCATTATCTCGGAGACTGGGAAGTAAGCTGGTCAGCTTACCTTCCTCCTCACAGATTAAGGTCTAGCCAAACTGTCTTGGTCCAGAAATGGGGTGCCAAGGCTTAGAGTCTGAAAAGTCTTATTCAAGAGCCCCCCGTGAGGGTTCCCCCCAAAACTCAAGCCTCCCTGTCTCCCCAATATCTAGCCAGACTCAACCGACCCCACCTTCACAATGTCACGCAAGCTTCCCTTGGATTCATACACAAACTGAAGTGACCTCAATTGCTCACAGCCAAATCACTTTCCCTGGGCCAACCCATCAGTGCTTTTCTTCAAAGCACTAGGAGAAATCCATTCTTCCCACCTAGGTCAAAAATTGTAAGAGCTCTTTTCCCCATTCCTAGCAAATCTTATTTCTCTACCTGGAGCAAATCTAGACATGACAAAGCAGAACTTTCCCACCTTGCTCAGGCACCTGACTTTCACTGTCTATGGCCGTTTTCCCTCCCTTTTCCCCCTTTACTCACGTTCCTGGGTTCCCAAGGATTCCAGAAAAATACTCCAGGGAACTCAGCAGTCTGACGAAGGAAATTTTCACCTGCAGACACTAGGGCCCCCTACAAAAGAGTGAGGGCGCCACCCATTCTCTCCGTGAAATACCTCTTTCTTCTGCTGCTATATTGATCCCGCAACAAGCCCCCAACTGTTAGAAACATACTCACGTTGTCTAGGAAAAAGCAAGACTCTTTGGGAAATCAGGAACTTTTTGATTATAGTTTACATTTATTCCCCCTGAATAAATGGGTACCTCCCCTGAACAGAGTACAGGAGAAAGTACCCCCTGCTTTATATTGATCCCAGATCTACTTCTCTGTAATGTGTACTCACTCTCCAAGAAAAATCGGTCTCAAACTTCTTTTATATTCTTATGAATACTGAAGCTAGCTGTCATATCTCCTTCTCTTTCCTTCTCCAGTCTTAACATCCTATTTCTTTCAACTTACTCTGATATAATATGTCTTCAGCCTGGTTTATACTCCCCTGAATGCACTCTAATTTAAAAGGGCCTGTCTAATGCCACCCTGGCCCTACTTAGCTTATTAGCCTAGAATTACATTGACTTTTGGGCTGTTCTGTCACATTATTAAAATTGATTGAGACGGTAGTCTTTTAAAGTTTTTCAGGTTCAAAAAAAATCTGAGCTATCTTCCTAGTCCCACAATCTTATTCTTTCCTTACACTCTAATAAACTGGAAGTTAAGCACTTGAAATTTAATTAGGATAAGTGTTGTCATATAAGACTAGTTTCAGGATTTTCTAGCCTGGAGAAATCTTCTGGGACCACAATTTGGTTATCTAACGTGTTACCTACTACCTCTCTCAGCTTCATCTTCATAAATTTGATAATAATGCCATCTGTTCCTTCATCTAAGTCATTGAGAAAAATGTTAACAAGTTAGCTGAGCAGCAGAGGGCCAAGGACAGAACTCCTCCCCTCCTCCAATAATCCTCTAGATACTTTCTTCCAGATTGATATCAATCCATTAATCAGTTCTGATTATTCAACTGGACCTCAATCATAGGAAAGAAAACGAATTAAAAGTAGGCTACATTGTAGGTTTTTATTTGAATATAGATTGGGCTAAGTGGTTGCTCACGTCCCTTCCAACTATGAAATTCTATAATTCCAGTGATGCTATTGTCATGGTGTATGTTTTTCAATACCTTACAGGAGTCTGCTATTTTCTGTGTTGGAGAACCTGGAGTCCATAGGCAAATTTCTTCATTTTGCCATCCCCCTCAAAAAAAAATCATGAAGCACTTCAGTGCTTTCCTGAAATCTAGCTACATACCATCGACAACATTCTGAGCTATCATATTGGTCTAGTCATGTTGTCATCAAAGGAGGTTACCCTGACACGACTTGTTCTTAATGAAACCGCACCCACTCCTTGTGATCACCACTTTCCTTTCTTGGTGCTCATAAACCATCCCTTTAATAATATGGTCTAGGATTTTGTCGGAAACTAAATGTGCCTGGCCTAAGGTAAGAAGAATTCACTTTCTCCTTCTGAAAGTCAGGACATTTTCACATAGCTAGCTTAGAGAAGCTTTCCTGTTTTCCATTTTTGTGTTTGCTTTCAAAGATCTCTTGCCAGAAATCACAACGTAATAATTCTAGGCTAATAAGCTAAGTAGGACCAAGGTGGCATTAGGAGGGCAGTTTTAAATTGGAGTGCATTGAGAGGAGTATAAACCAGGCTGAAGACATATTACATCAGAGTAAGTTGAAAAAAAATAGGATGTGAAGACTGGAGAAGGAAAGAGAGGAGGATACGATAGCTAACTTTAGTATTTATAAGAATATAAAGAAGGCTGAGACCTGTTTTTCTTGGTAAGTAAATGTACATACTCTGGCATGCAGTTTGTCTAGGGTGGATACCTAGCTGTGAGGTACTACTGCCTCCTCGCTTACTAGGGGCTTCACACCCTTGTCAGTCAGTTTTGTCTTGGCTTTCCCAGAACCCAAGGTGACTTCCACGCCATATCGAGATATTGAAGTAACAGTGATTAATAATAAACATATAGTATTCTAAGGTTTTGAAAAACAGTTTGCATATAACTCATTTGAATTTCTCTACATGAGGAAACTGAGGCAGAGAGTAGTTCAGTGATTTGGTTGTCTTAAGTGACCAAACTCATGTCTGATGGAGTATTTGAATCCATTTCCTCCTGACTCCAGATCCAGCACGTTAGCACCAATACCATCCAGTAGGGATTTTGTGGAGATGCTTTTGCATTAGAACTCTTCAGATAGCTAGAAAATGGTGATCATGTTCCCCTTTCCTCGTGCTTCCGCTAGCCTTCCCTTTAGTGTTCACATTCTTAACGATCTTAAATATGGCATAGATTCAGCGTCTCTTTAAAAATGGGATGTTCCAAATTGGACGTAATTCAATTTCACAAGCATTTATTTAGTGCCTGCTACATGCTGGTGGGCACTGAGAATGCAGAGACGACGAGGAGGTGAAGATTTGAGCTAGAGTAGTGGCTGTTTGAGCAAAGATGAGGGTCAGAATATTGTGGAGGTACAACTAATGAGATTTGGCAAATGATTGGCATGAGGAGTCTAGGATGACAGAGATTGTGAACCTGGATGACTTGAAGAATGGTGTTGCTTTCAGCAGAAATAAGGAAGTTTGGGAGAGGGGTGAGTTTTGGAGGAAAGAGCCTTGTTTTGGAGATGTTGAGTTTGAGATTCCTGTAATAGTAATTATAATAAAAATAATTAGCATTTATGTAATGCTTTAAGATTTGGAAAGTACTTTACATATATTATCTCATTTGATCCTAGGAACAGATATTGTGAGGTAGATGCTGTTTTTATCCCCATTTTACAGATGAGGTGAAGCTGAGAGATTAACTTGCCGGTGGGGACACAGCCAAGTACGTGCGATTTGAACTCAAGTCCTCCTGACTCCGTGTACCACACTCTATCTACTCTGCCACCTATAGCCATTTGGTAATGTCTAATTAGCATTTTGTGACATGGGATTAGAGCTCAGGAGAGAGACTAGAACTGGATACATAGATCTGAGGGTCATCAGCAGAGGGATGATAATTAAACTCTTGGGAGCTGATGGGGCCAAGTATATATAGAGCAGAGAAGATGAACAACCTAGGTTTTTACCGAGGACTGATGTTAAGTTCTCTGTAGCATCCTCTTTCTTCACCCTTTTTGAAAAATGGTCCATTTGTCTATTTGTAGCCCTGTGGCATCTTTCTCATTCTCCATGATTTTTCACTGACCCCAGTAGTCATATCCATAAATTATTTCAGTACACTGGAGTATGGATTGCTGGGAACTAGTCCAATAACCAGCAAATGGACCTGCTGGAAGAACTGAATTATATCATTCTTGACTTTCTTGCTACAAAGAAAACCGGAGAAGGAAGTTATAGCTAAATGAAAGAATGGCACACAGATATGGAGAGACAAAGAAGAGTCTGTGGAGTTGGTTTGTATGCCCAAAGATAACAGTAACAAAAGCCATTAACATTATTTCATGCTACATTACCAATATGCCTACTTTTCCATTTATAAAAAAAAATCTTTTGAGTCATCTTTCTGTACATGAATTGAGAACATTCTTGATGAGAAAAAAAGCAAATCTCGACAAGTGATAACCAAAAATAGATCATATCTTTACTGGTTTAAAATTGACTGAAAGATGTAGAGAATATATCTTATTTGAATGGACAATCTGTAGAGTTTGCTCATCTATACCTATAGGTATATGTAGGGAGTCCATCTAACACTCTGGAGACCTTCCTTGCTTTCTCCTGACAGTGAGATGGTACCAGTTGAGTACTCTGTAACAAACAATATGGGTGAATAACAAGTTGGGTCTAGAATTGAACAAGAGCTTTAGAAGAATGGACTGGATAGATTTTGGAAAATCGCCAAGCTCTTTTAATGATCCCCAAGTTTCTCATGAAAGTAGAGGCTCATTTTTATATATTAACATTCTTTTGGTGTTGCTGGAAGGCAGTGAAAGATAGGGGGGAAAGTCTATGAAGAATTAAAAATGAAAGTCACACAGAACACAATGGAAAGGTATAAGTAGGGTACGACAAATGAATGAGGAACTTGAACAAGAGTAAAAGATGTCCTCAGGAAAATGTATTATAGGAATAAAAGATGGGCATGAGATGTCAGGTGGATAGTCAGAGTACTCAACTGGTACCCTCTCACTGTCAGGAGAAAGTGAGGGAGGCCTCCAGAGTGTTGGATGGACTCCCTGTAGTATACATAAATATGAGAGAAAAAAATGCATGGAGTGGGCAGGCATGGGAGGGCTGCAGTATACATTGTTGAGGGAAACCACCAAATCAATGAGATTTAAAGATCCATTTGAATATTGGAAGTATTCATCTTCCATTAGCTGCCATCTTTTAAAAATTTCTTTAGGCAGTTCTTAATTTTTTTTCATATTGGAATTCTGCTTCTGTCTGCAGAATTTCCTTTCTGATAGTTTCTCTTCCTTCTTTGACTGACATATTCTGGAGAATTTTAATCCGTGGGATCAGTCAGTTAGGAATATATATTACGTGCCTACCAATGGCACTAGTGCTAAGAATACAAAGGTAAAAACCAAACTGATTTCAAGGAGCTTTCTAATGAGAGAGAAAATATACAAATCAAATATAATGTGACCTTGTTAGGGGAAGGTCCAAGCATGGGAGAGGGCAGGTTACTTACCTTTTGCAATAGGTAAGACTTAAGCTAAATCCTGAAGGAAACTGGGAATTCCTGAAGGCAAAAGTATAGATAGAATGAGATCATTTTAGGCAAGACAGCCAGACATGTAGATTAGAGATGGAATGTCGTGGGGGCTAACAGCAAGGAGGCAAGTATGGCTAGGTTGTAGAGCGTGCCATAGGAGGTAACTTGTAAGGTCACTTTCAGGGAAGAGGCAGGTTGTGGTGAGATTTAAATGACAAAAGAAGGAGCTTATACCTGATCCTAGAGGCCCTTAGTGCCTATACTAAGTAGGAAACTGATGAGTTATAAGAAAATCTCTTTGGCATCTATATGGAGAGAAGATTGGGGAGGGGGCGATTAAGACAAGGAGATTAATTAGGATGCTGTTATAATGGTAAAGGCAAGAAGTGATGATATTAAACTAAGGTGGTTGTGGTAGTAGAGAAAAGGGAAGAGCTGCTGTGGAGAGAGGTTTAGCAATTAATTTGATATATGAGGTGAATTGTTTAGGATAACACAAAAGGTACAAACTGAGTGATTGGAAAGCTGGTGGCACACTTGACGGAGCTTGGTAAATTTAGAAGGGGTGGGTTTGGGAAAGAGAATGAGTTCTCTTTTGGATATGATGAATGTAAGATATAAATGGGTTAGCCAATGTAGAATTTCCATTTGGAACTGGAGCTGAGGAGAGTGACTGAGTCTCCAAATAATAGATTTGGGAGTCATTTGCATAGAGATGATAGTGAAGCTATTCACTAGTTATTAAGAGAGAGAGTATGATGGGGATGATGGTCTAGCAAAGGAGACTAAGAAGCAGTCAGATATCCAGGAGAGATTGGTCGTATGGTCATAGTGGCATTACGCTACAGAAAAAAAATAAGAATAAGGACTGAGAGAAGCCATTTGATTATGCAGTTGAGAGATAATTGGAGATGTGGAGAAAACATTTTTATTTGGGAGATGAGGTTGGAAGCCAGATTGCAGGGGGGTTTAGATTGGAATAAAGGAGAGGAAGTTCAGTCAGTGAGTAGTTAGATAGCTTTCTCAAAGAGTTTAACTGAGGAAAGGAGCGATAGGGCAGTAGCCAGCAGGCATGCTTGGATTGAGTCATAGTTTAATTTTTTTTTTGAGACTGAGGGAGGTATGGATGTGTTTCAAAGCAGTAAGTAAGGAAAAGATGGGGAGAGATGGAAGGTGAGAGTTGGGGGGATGAGTGGATACTAGAGGCAATCTGCTGAAGAAGGTGGAAGGAGATGGGATCAAGGGAGAAGGGAAGGGTTACTTTTTGGATAAAGGCTACATCTTTGTCAGAAACTGGAATAAAAGAGGAACTAGTGGAGGATTAAGCCAAGGAGTTGTGAAATGAAGAGTCAGTGAAAAGGGAGAGCGTCAGGAAGCATGGCCCCTATTTTCTCAGTAAATGATGAGGTCTTCTTAGATGAGGTCTTCTACTTAGAGGGTGGAGGCACGGGGTGCTGTTTGGAGAGTTTTGAGAGAACAGTAGCCTGTGTGGGGAATAGGACAGAGAATCAGGGAGGAATATAAGGATTGTTTTTCTTCATTGAGAGCTCATTTGAATAACATAACTCACTTCACATATGAAATTAGTTGTCAGATCTTGTAATTTCTACCTCCACAGCTTCTTTCCCATATACCCCCTTCTTTCTACTTCAGAAAGCACCCTGGTTCAAGATCCTCTTGCCTTGACTATTACAATAGTTTCTAATTGATCCCTGTGCCCTGTCTTCCTTCTCCTCGATCTATGTTCCCTGTAGTTGTCAAGGAGATTTTCCAAAAACTCAGGTCTGACCATGTCATCCCTTACTTAATAAACTCCAGTGGCTACGTACCAGTCAGCACAGTTGTGCAACTTTCTCCAGTTTTGCTGAGCAGCTTATTTGTGGAAACCAATGAGGAAAATAGTGGGAATAATTCAGAATAGAATTCAGCAAGACATAAATACTAATGGGACAAGGGAGTAAAGGATTTGAAAGTAAAGTTGAAATGATTCATCATTTGGCTGAGATTTGTAAAGGAAGAAAGTGTAACCAGAACCAGAATAATAAGCCAAGAAAGAACAGAAGAATAGGGGGCTTGAACGTCTTAGCGGGCATAAAGACTAAGTTTAGGAGGAATAAGGCCTCGAGAAAGATGGAATCATAGATTATAATCTGCTAAAAGAACCGATACTTGTGGGTGATGGCATGATCAAGGATGTGACCATCCCTGTGTTTAGTGGTAGGTCCTCAGAGTTGTGGAGATTGAAGAATTGGGAAAATGATGTGTTTGAGGGAACATCAGCATGTATGTTGTGAAGTCTGCTAGCATGAGGGCAGGAGTTGTGGTAGTGAGGGAGACTGAGAGCCAAGCACTAAACTCCTTGAGGAAGCAGGAAGAATGTGTTGGGGTCAGTAGATAACAGCCACCAAGATGTGGGAATTTTGGATAGTGTGAACTTAAGAGGAGAGGTTGCTGTGTAATGGAGGCAAAAATAGAATCTGGAAGTTACAACGGAGAATAAGGACTATCCTGACTCTCCTGAAGGACCACTGAGTTAGGGTTATGAGTGAAGGGGTAACCAGGCCTTGGGGGAAAAACTGATCCTTCACCCTCTTGCAGAGAGGGTCAGGGGAAGCCAGATCTGCGTGAGTGCCTACTGTTCTTTTGATTAACTGTGAAATCTGCTTTCCTAAAATCTAGGGTACGTCATATTCTGCCTGGTTTTCCTTTCTTCTTTTTCATGAACATACATTCACACAAAAGTTTCCTTTTTCTTTAAATTTAAACTTTTTAAAATTTTGAACCATTTAAAAAAAATTCTCTACACACAGCAGAACATAAAGAGGATTTTTTGTGAAGCCGTGAATTAGCCTACCACTTGATTTTTTTAAAGTATGTAATTATGTACATAACTTTTAAAACTTTTTTGTCTGTGCTTCCTTCTGAACTCCCTTCTTCTCTCCTCTATGCATGTAAGAAATGTTACAATAGTTCTTTTTTTCGATGACCTCCCCATTAAAAATGGAAAGAAGAAATTTTTTTTTAAAAAACCTTGTAGCAAATGAGCAAGTCAAGAAAAATGAAACCACATAGCAGCCATGTCCAGACACGTAGGTCTTTTTTCTGCACCATTGCCTCTCTGTCAGGATCTGCTTCATCCGAAGTTCTCTGGTAACATGGTTGGTCATGGCATTGGTCAGAATTTTTAAGTCTTTCAAAGTTTTACTTTACAGTGTTGCCCCCCCTGTATAAATTGTTCCTCTAGTTCTACTCACTTCTCTCTGGGTCGGTTCATACTACCCAGATTGTTTTGAAAGCGTCTTTTTTGAGATGGCTAGATGGTACAGTGGATAGAAGGCTGGGCCTAGAGTCAGGGAGACCTGAATTCAAATGTGACCTCAGACATTTGCATGACCTGTCTCACCTTCAGGTTCCTCAGCTGTAAAATGGCGATAATAATTCTATATACTTCCCAGGGTTGTTGTGAGGATCACATGAAATTATACTTGTAAAGCAGTTGGTAGAGTGTCTTACATCGTAGGTGCCAAATATATGCTTATTTCCTTCCATTGCAATTTTTTTTCAGTGCAATACTATTCCATGACATTCATATGCTACAGTGTGTTCAGCCATTCCCCATTCGATGTCCATCCCATTTCTTTTTTTGCCTCTTTTAATCCCATCTTTAGGATAAGGAAATTTGTTTTGCTTGGGACTTTTCTTTCTCAGATATTATCTTCCCTGTTAAATACCCCACCCTTTCCAACAACTAGATCTTTTGGATGACTGCTTGGGCAGTTCTTGGGTGGCAAAATTCACTTACTGTAGTTTCTCATTGGATTTATTGGTGAGAACTTCAGGGTTTTGCTAGCCTAAGTATGTGGATGCTGGTGGCCAGCCTATGGTTCAGGCAGCTCTCTAGGGTGGAAGGGTTCCCCTTCATTTTTTCTTGAACGGCCAGGACAAGAATTGGTCCTCACCTCACACCTGAAGTCTCCTAACTCCAAGGGCGAGAGTCTTTTCACTACATCCTTTCCCTATTCTTTGGCTTCACTGAGATCACTAAACCTTTGACCCCATAATGCTTTCTCAGGCAATTAGCTCTTCTCTGACTTCCCTTTCCTCCCATTTCTGGGTAGCTATCTCCGTACTAAGCTTTTCTCCACTCTCGAATCCCACACATCTTTGTCCTCTTGCCACAATTCAACCCTGGGTTACTCCCCATTGGAACTGGAGGAAGTCACACAGTTGTATTGACTGGTTACATTATAAATTCATATTAGTCTGACTTCAGCTGCAGCAAGCCAGTCCTACTCATTCTTCCTAATTGATTCTCTATCTCACTTTCTACAAAACCTTTTTTCAGAATTCCTCTCATCCCTGTCTTTCTTTCTCAGTTGAGCATTTTGCCTCTTATTTTCCTAACAGAATTGATGCTGCCCTCCTCCTTAGGCTCCCTCTTCTCCCCATTTCTTCATCTCAGAAATCCCTTGGCATGATCACTCTCCTCCTTTTCCTTGGTCTCTCTGACAGTCTCATGGCCCAGTCTCTTCATAGGCCCTTTATCCCATCCTCTCCTGTTTTCTACTACAATTTCAACCTCAGTCATCCTTTTTCTCTTTAATCTGAAACCTCATTCTACCTACTAGTTTATTCCCTGCTCCCTTCAAACATGCCAGAGCTGTCTCTGTCCTTAGATAACTTGCACTAGACCCTACCATATCCTCCACCTGTTATCCCATGTCTCTCCTTCCTTTCTCAGACATGCTCCTAGAAACAGCCATCTATACTTTCTCTCCTTTGAGTCACCTCTCAGCACGTTGCAATTGGCTTTCACACAGTGAAAATCGCTTTCTCCAAAGTTACTGATGATTTCTTAAAATCAGTCCATCTTTTTCTATTTCTCTGTTGACTATCATGATCTTTCCACTCTGGGTTTTGATCCTCTTCCTACCTAACCACGCCTTAGTTTCTTTTGCTAGCTCATCCACCATGTACATAGGATAACTTATGATATCCAAAGCTTTGTCCTGGGCCCCCTACTCTTTTTTCTTTTTATATTCTCTCTCAGTGACCTCATCAGCTCCCATGGGTTTACTTATCTCTAATGTAGATGACTCATGGATTTATATATTTGGCCCCAGTCTCTCTCCTGAGCCTCGGTCCTACATCATCAATTGTTTCAAATTGGGCATCTTCTCAAATTCAGATATCTCAAACTAAACTCCTTATCTCTCCTTCCCCAAAACCTCTTCCAAACTTCCCTACTTCTGGGGGAGCCATCACCCTTCTTTAGCCTTCCAGGTTGGCAGCCTGGGAATCATTCCTGACTCTTCTCTTTCCCTTGTCATACATACTCATTCAGTTGCTTTATTTTGCTCTGTGTCCCCCACAGCAAGGCTCACTTCTGATCCTATCTCTCTAGTCAAATGACCATCACCTTCATTCAGGAACTGATTACCTCATACCTACATTATTGCAACTATCTCCTAATTGGACTCTCTACCTCAAGTCAGTCCATCCTCCACTCTGCTGCCGAAGTGATTTCCCTTACTCATAAATGTGACCCATTTTGCTCCCATACCAGTAAACTCTAGGCTCTCTATTGCCTCTAAGATAAAATATTGTCTTCTGGGTTTAGCTTTTAAAACCTTTCACAACCTGGCACGCGGTTTACCTCTGCACACTCTTCAGTCCAACCATACTAACCTTCTGTATGTTCCTCACACAAAACACTCCATCTCTCATCTTTTGCCTTAACTGGAATGCAGTCTCTCTCTTGTTTCAAGTCAGCTCCGTTATCACTTCCCATACAGAACCTTTCCTGAACCTTTTGTCCATGAGTGCCCTCCCTTCCAAACTACCTTGCAGTTACAAAGTTTTGTATTTATTTGTTCTCTCTGGATTTATTTGGTATGTACTTATTCGTGTAGCCATCCCCATCTTTAGAAGGCAAGCCCCTTTGTGTGTAGAGATCCTTCCATTCTTTGTATTTGTATTTGAATCTCCAGTGCCCAGAACATAATAGGCACTGGTCTGAGCATGATAGTCTGCAGAATGGAGAAATATTCCTGGAAACTCTCTGCTTCCCCTTCTAGCAGGGAGACCCTGTACTTTGATGGAAGTTACTTGGCTTTGATAGACAAATATCTCACATTTTGTACAGGTCCCTGCAAGATCCTTCTTGTTCTCCTTTCTTGTTGAGCCTGGGCATAGTGATGCCTGCATGATACACTTCATAGAGTTGTTGTAAAGAAGGTCCTTTAAGGCTTACAAAGCATTCTATAAAGTGAGAATGTCATTATTAATTTTGTTTAACATAGATAATGATAGGGTGGCTAAAGTAGGGAATTGAAATATTTCTTTTTATAAATCAGAAAGGAAGAACACTTCTGAATTACCCAGTCTGCTGGAGGCAGGAGTTTGTGTTACCGAGTTTGTAAGCTCATTGTAATGATGGAAGTCACGGCAAGGGATGAGACTACATTGCCATTAGATGGAAGAAGTGCTAGAGCTAAAGAGAAATGACCTGGGTTCATAGCCAAGCCCTGCCACTTCTGGTGCCTGGGAATGACCTTTGTTTTCCTGAGTCCTTTAAAAAAAATCTTTCAAGTCTTTGACCTCATCCAATTACTATTTCATCTTTTATCTTTCTTTTACTTTCTTTGCCAAACTAGAAAAAAAAGGCTAAACCTCCTTCCTCCCACTTTCTCATTAGCTTATCCTTCTGTCCCTACAACTCCACTGGGGAGGTGGGCAGGGAAGACCCCAAGTCTTCCAGGCTTTTTGGCTACCTCTCTAGTAACTATGTCATAGCACCTCTCACTTGCTGGGTTATCATCAGGAATATTGTAGTAGTTGATGTGAATTACCCTAAAACTGTTAGTTCAGAATAATTGACCATCTGCTTTAGATTTCCTCATTAACTGGTCTCTACACCAGTGAAATCTTTGGTCTCATCTAGACCAAAACAAAAAAGAATAGTAACTTGAATTTAGATGGCTCTGAGTGGTTTACGGTTTTTCTCCCAATAGTCTTGTGAAATAGATGGTGGAAGTATTTTTAATTCTACATTTTTGCAAATGAAAAAACAAAACAAACAAGTTGTCTGAGGGGTTAAGTGAGTTGTTGTTGATGGCTACACAGCCAGGAATTGGTAGAACTGTATCTCAAACCCAAGTTTGCAAATCTGGTTAATACAATAATGTGTGTGTGTGTGTGTGTGTGTGTGTGTGTGTGTGTGTGTGTGTGTGTAAAACAGGTGGTGTGGCAGGATGTATGTATTTGGCAGTTGAAGTAGTTTCGAAGCCTCTGATAGCATATGGAGAGCTCCTCATAGAAGGAGGTCAAAGTTCCTAGGATTTCTACTTGAGGAATCACTAGGTTAATGGGGGCCTCAAATCAATGTCTTTATTTATTTTTTTTTTTTGAGTCCTAAGCCTTCCTGACCTCTCCTTAGCTTTTGCCAATGTCGATCACTGTGTTCTTCTCCCAAATAGCCTTTCTTTTCTGGGTTTCCTTTCCATCATAATTTCCTGGTTCTCTTTTTACCTTTATACCCCTCTCCTCTGTTCCCTTTACTGGTTCCTGGTCTTCTTAACGCTCTAAAATGAGTGTTCCCTAAGCATTGGTCCTTGACTGCCTTTTCCCCACCTCTCTGCACTTTCTTCTTTGGCAATCTCAGTCACTCACGTGACGCCATCTACTTCTGTTTAGATGACTTCCAGTTCTATATATTTATCCTAATTTCTCTCTCACCTTTCCGCCTCAGCATTGGTTGCAGTGGCACTTCAAACTAAATCCATCTGAGCCTGAACTTGTTACATTTCTCCTTAAACCTGGATGCTCTCACTGGCTTCATCTTTCACTATTTCTAGCCCACGTCTTTGGTGTCTTTTATGCCACTTCTCACTTGCAGGGCATCCCTTACAATATGCTGCATCCTGGTTACAATACACCATTCCTCTTCCCATAGTTCTGCAGGACTGCCTGTCTTTGCCAGCTCTGACATTCTATTATTCATAGGAAGTTCATGGTTTGTAAGATTTTTAGAATTAGGAAGGACCTTAGAACTCATCTACTCCAACTCCCTCATTTTATATATGAGGTCCAGAGAAGGTAAGTAATTTACCCAGAATTATTAAGATAGTAAGTAGCAGAGCAAGCATTATCAGTCAGTAAGCATTTATTAAGCACCTACTATGTGCCGGGCATTGTGCGAAGTACTAGAGATATAAAGAAAGGCAAAATGCAGTCTCTCCCCTCAGAGGAGCTCACAGTCTAATAGGGGACATGACGAGCAAATATGTACAAACCAGCTGTGAAGCATAGTTTTGTGACTCCAGCTTCAGTGTTCTTATTGCTTTCTCTTTGATTTCATAAACTACATACAAATCCATTGGGCTGATAAGGTTCATGGAGGATAGAGGCAAAGTATAAACTAGATGGACAATTGTCATTCCCTTCAGCCTCTCTGGGAACTCTGAGATTAGGACATGAGGATGGGAGGATGTTAGCAAGAGGTTGGGTTAGGGGATGACATTTGGGGGTTGCCGTTTAATGGACTTTCTTCATGCATCCCAGGAGCAAAGTCTGGGCCTTTCCCTCACACTACAGACCTGGAGAAGATGAATAAATATGTGTGCAAGAGTAACAGCAAGATAGGAGTTTATTGAGCATTTTCCAGTTCAAATTTAAGAACTAAATGTCTGTGACATCCATACCATGAACAGGAAGCTCGCTCTCTGGCACAGTATAAGGATCCGTTAGGATTGTGTTGGGGACCTTGGAATGGAAAACCGCATCTGTCCATCTTTCTGCCACACTCCTCTGGGATAACAACAGTGGGAAGAAGGCAGAGTCACCAGATTCTAGACTATCTCAGGCTTTAGGAGGTCCATGAACGCATAGAACGTCTCTATATTCACTCTGGGAGGAGAAGTGAAATTTGGGGGAGGGTGGGGACAGCAAACTGAAGGGTGGGCCCTGTGACAAAGAACACAAGGAGATTTGTGTTCTTTTTTCCAGACTCCCTCCCAGTTGGCTGGAGGAAACTCAGGGAATACAAATCTAACAGGATGGCATTAGTGGAAGTCAGGCAGCAGTCCAAAGGAGGAATTCATCTGGACCTTTGGCTCAAGATATACGCTGTGAGGGGAGGGACCTCTAGTCTCCCTGAATATTTGTGGTACAATTGATGTCCTATGGCAGCCAGGACATCAGGGATTATGTGTTTTCACGTGGTGCTTACTGCTATTATGATGATGGTCCTCTATTTATCTCACAAGGCAGTTGTGAAGAAAGCTCTTCGTAAATGGGGAAGAGTTATGAAATGTATTTATTGAATTGTTGAATCCCTCCCTCTGTCTCAAACCCATGCTGCCTTCAAACTTCCCAGGGAAATGTTCTAATTTGTGGTAGTCCTCACCTCACACCTGAATCTGACTCTCCATGCATTCCAAACTCCTGCCCTGGGAGGGAACATTTAGTCTCTCAACCCTCTTAAAAGGGGATTGGTGCTGTTGCTACTTGGCGGGGAGCTTGGACTTCTTGGTAGAGATAATGATAAATGACTTTTCTTATTCTCTTACCCTGCCTGGAACTGGAATGTGAGGCCCAGGTATCTGGGGTCTTCATTGCACATGAACCAATCTGGTGGGGGGTGGTAATGACAATAGGAACAACTAGCATTTATATAGTGTTTTAAGGTTTATAAAGCACTTTCCAAACATCTCATATTATCCTGACAATAACCCTAGGAGATAGGTAGTTATTTTCCCTGCTTTACGGATGAAGGAACTGAGACAAGCAGGCTAACTGACTTGCCCAGGGTCACATAACTAGTAAGTGTCTGAGTTCAGGATTTAAACTTGAGTCTTCCTAACTCTACACCCAGCACTCTATCCCAGTGTCAAACATGTAGCCCACAACACAAGTGTTGTGATTAACTACATTCAAATATAATTGGGAAATATTTAACAAAATAAATAAAAATTCAGTAAAACATTGATAACATTAATATATGGTTTTCTAAGTCACTATAAAGTCTAAAAGTATTTTTATGTGTGGGTTAGTGGCCTTTGTTTCTATTAGAGCTTAAAAAAATTTGTAAGTTTTTATTGATATTATCTGTTTATTATATCACCATAGTTATCCAGTGTATTTCTCTCCCTCCCAGAACGTTATCCCATATGGCAAATAGTATATTTTTAGAAAGGGGGAGAAAAGTCAGCACAATTGATCAATATATCAAAAGAGTCTGAAAAACATGCAGTGCGTAAACACCTGTGGACCTCCCACCTCCATGGGGGAAGGGAAGGAGGGATTGTCTTTTCGTAATTCTTCATTTGAGTCTCACTTAATCTTTATGATTTTGTTACATTTACTTTTGATTTTTTTTGGTGTATAGTTCTTTACATTGTTTTGGTTACTGTGTACGTCGCTTTCTTGGCTTTGCTTACTTCAGTCTACGTCAGTTCGTATAAATCGTTTCATGCTTCCCTGTGCTCATTGCATGCATATTTCTCACAATACAATAATATTCCATTACATTCATGTGCCACAATTTGTTTAACCATTCCCCAATTGATAGGTATCTACTTAGTTTCCAATTCTTAGCTATCACAAAAAGTACTCCTATAAATATTTTGGAATATACAGGGAATTTTTTTTTTTCCTGATCAATGTCTTCAGTGGGGTATAAGCCCAGTAACAGAGTCTCTGCTTCAAAGCGTATGGACATTTTAGTTACTTTATTTATATATTCTATGTTATTTCATAACTTCACCAACAATGTATGCCTTGATTCCCACAAACATTCCAATATTGACTATTTCCATTTTTTTGTATTTTTTGCTAATTTTCAGGATGTGAGGTGAAACTTCAGGGCTGTTTTTATTTGGATTTCTCTTATTATTAGTGCTTTGGAACAATTTCTGTTATGAATACTTCGCAGTTCTTTTGAAAACTGTGAATATCCTTTGACCATTTATATATTGGGGAATGGCTTTTAGTCATATACATACATATGCATATATCTATATCTATATATATATACACACACACTTAATATATACATATATACATGTATATGTATAAATACACACACACACACACACACACTTCTCACTTTATGTAAATGGACTATTCTCCAGACCTCTGTATAAATAAATTTTTATGTAATGTGAATTTGCTCTCAGATATGGAGAAGGGAGGGAGGTAGGAAAGGAGCCAGCATATGGTTTAAGGACACAGGATCCCATACAGAGAAGCAAGGGCAGGAAGAGGACAGACATGCAGATGGATAGGAAAGGCAAGCAAAGTCCTCCTCTCTCAGCATGGGAGGTCTTAAGCCAGGCGTCTGATCCAGCATTGGTAGTAGTCTCTCAGGGCATCCAATCTTATTTCACTTAGTTTTCTGTTGTCAGGATGGGAGACTGGAGCTCAGAGTAGAAGAGCAGGAGGCCAGAGAACACAGTACCGTATAGTAAAGTTTACATAGGTGAGGTTTTTTTTGGAATGTGGATTTCTTTCAAAATTCTTTATGTAAAGTCAGATTTGTATAATGCAAATTTACATAAAGCAGTCTTTTTCCCATATATGTATATACATATACATACATACATGTGTATGTTTATTGTTTTTATATTTTGGATACTAAACCCTTACCAGATAAAATCTTTTGATTTTTCTGAATTTTGATACCAAGAATTTTTCCCTTTTGACCACTTTTCTTCTTATCCCATATGCTTCAGTGTCATCTTGAGCAGAAACTTTTCAGTTTCAAGTACTCAAAGCTACCTGTTTTATCTTTTGTAATTGCCTTTATATCTTATTTGGTAAAGAATGTACTTCCTGCCTATAGCTGTGAAAAATGTATTATGTATTTCTCTTCAAATTTTCTTATAAAATGTTTTTTCCACTTTCTGTTTTATTTTGTGTATGTCCCTGTTTTTTAAATGTGTTTCTTGTAAGCAACAGATTGTAGAAATTTGTTTTCTAATCCAGCCTGTCACTTTTTCATTTTATTGGCTTGTTTACTATATTTACATTTAAAGTTATGAGAATTAGGTTTATATTTTCCTCCATCTGCATCTAAAATTTGGGTTTTTAAGTTATGATTTTACCCCCTCTTCTGCTGTAATCATAGTATTATGTTCCTTTGGTTACTGTAATTTTTTTTTAAGAAAACCCTGTTCCCACTGGCTCTCTTTCTTTCATCCCCTTTTTCCCCTCTTCTTTGTTGCTTCTTTCTTTTTAGGGTTTTATTTGTTTCTCTCTCTTGTTTCTATTTGATTATATATCTCTTCCTCCTCTTTATTCTTCTCAGTAAAATAGATTCCCTTCTTTGCATTCCCTTCAGCTAGTCATGTTCATGAGTTTTCAAAGTTTCATTTTTTTTCACTCCCCTTTCCAAAAAGCATTTCTTTCACTCTCTTCCTTATCTATTCTCTTTGTCTGCTCTAGACCCTGAATCTCTGATTCGTGATCACTATGCTTACCTAGTCTCTTTCTTATTTCTGTGTTCTTCATTTAGTCAAAGCCTTCCATCTAGGCTCTTTCTGCCACTGCCCTGTAGAACTTGTCCCGTGGATTCCATTTTTCCGTTGTGCCTCACTCTCAGAACAGTGCCACTTACCTGCAGATATCAGAACTGACCCATGGTAAAGTCTTTCTCCTACCAGGTACCTAATCATGCAGCCCAAACTTGTCTATATCCTCATGTTTAACCTTTTT
>CM053625.1:21956761-22003706 GCA_028646595.1 Phalanger gymnotis
AATCTTTCATAATCTCAGTCTTTTTTTCTGTCTTATTTTCCCTACCACTCGCTTTCTAACTCTGCTCCCTCTTCTTTGGGGCTTCTTTGGAGGTCAAAGGATCTCAGCTTCCTTCCACTGTGGGCAATTCACTATTCACCAGCCTAGGTCTCTGCCCCAAGTGACTTTTATGTGGTCAGAACTGACCCCATCTGCATTCTGTGCTCTTTTCTTCAGGTTTAGTGGTGTGCTACAAAGCCTCCTTCCATTATCCCCCGCCCTACACACACACTCACACACTCACACTGTCCTGGTTACCTGTTCCATTCCCCCTGTTCCTCAGTTCTCTGACCCAGCACTTGGCAGTCCAGAGCTTTGCAGTGCTGACTTCTCCAACACCAGCAATTCAGAGCTTTGAAGTGTTGGTTCTGTAGGGTTACAGCCCCTTGGCAGGCTTTTGCTCTTCTAGGGCTGTGGCCAAGCTGACTACTATAGCGGGTACAAACTTTTGCAACCTAGAGATGGAGTCTCCAAGGCACTGGAAAGAGGGAAGGGAAGTTAGGGCATACCAGTAGGTTTTGTTACAAGCCTGTGCCATATCCTCGGGTCTGTTAGTGCAGCCTCATGGGAGGTGGGGAAGGGGCACTGTCAGTAAGTGTTAGTTCATGGGTTTTTGGTTGTAGTTCATGTTCCTTCTTTTGGATTCCAGGTGTAATAGACACATAGACAGTTAAAGTTGTTTTATCTTTAGTATATAGCTTCTATTTTGGAGAGGTTTGAGAGGTTGGTTGTAAGGATCAGAGAAAAATGTCTAGTCCTCTGTCTTGTTGTTTATGTCACCTGGAATGTTCTCTATTTGAGTTTGACACTACTGCACTTCACCATTCATCTTCCTCTAAGATGAAATGTGTTGTAGAAAACCATATTTGAATCTCATTTCTTACCTATAACCTGTATAGCATAGGTAAGTTTCTTTCCCATTCTAGGTTTCAGTTTTCCTGTTGGTAAAATGAAGGAAGTTTTGTGCTCTTCCAGATGTAAATTTAGTCCAAGAGAATTTTTGAATTATCTATGGGTTTTAATTAAACAAGCTTTAACTATCTACTAGCCCCCCTCCTCTGCTCCCAATACACACATACTACTCTGTATTGAGAAATCTTTACCTGGTTAGAAAAAAGAGGAAAACACCACACAGAGTGTCCTGGGCTCTTTGCTGGCATTTGAACTCAGTGTAGTGGAAAGCCCTGACATCAGATATCTAAGTTGTGTTCCAGCTCTGTTTCTTGCTGTGCAGCCTTGGGCAAATCACTTCCTCTGGCTGAGTCTGTTTCCTCATCTGTTAAATGAGGATAATATTTGCATTACGTTACCTGCTTCACAGGGTTGTTGTGAACCAAGTGTCTTGTCCAGTCCATAAGCATTTATGAAGCACCTACTGTGTGTCAGGCATTTTGATAAGTGCTACGAGTACATAGAATGTCAAACAACAGAACCTGCTCTCAAGAAGCTCACAGTCAACATGCAAACAACTATGTACAAGCAAGATCTATACAAGATAAATTGGAGATATTCGCAGAACCATTAGCAGATTAGGATAAGCGTCTTGCAGAGGGTAGGATTTTAGCTGGAACCTGAAAGAAACCAGAGAAGCTGGGAGCAGAGGTGAGGAGGGAGAGAATTCCAGGCACAGAGGATAGCCAACGTCCCATGTCCAGAGTGGGAGACGTGGAGTATTGTGTATGAGGAATAGCTAGGGCGCCAGCATCACTGCCTTGCAGAGTACGTGGAGGGGTATCAGGTGTAAGAATACTGAAGAAGTAGGAAGAGGCTAGGGCATGAAGAGCTTTAAAAACCGGAGGATTTTATCTTTGATCTTGGAGGTAGTAGGGAGCCATTGCAGTTTATTGATTAGGGGAGTGACATGATCAGACCTGCACTTTAAGAAGATTTGTTTGACACGTGAGTGGAGGATGGACTGGAATGAAGAGGAGACCTGAGGGAGGGAAACCGACTTGCCGTCTTGTGAACCCTAAAAACCACTTATACAGCAAGGATCTGGCATTCCCATGGGGTGGATCCTTCCTTTACTAATGTAGATCACAACCCTTTCTCTAACTTAAGAGATGGCCTTTGGAAATAATCAGGGCCCAAAAATGTGCCCCCTTATAGTCAACCTGGCAACGAGCCTTTCCTAGCCTAGTTGAGGTAGGCTGCTCTTTGAATGAACTGTCTATCATGGCAGGACTGGAAGACCCAGACATCACTCAGTGGGGTCAGGGATATGGCATGTGGATAGTCAAGAAAAAACCAGGAAGACCGTTCCCTGACCAGCAAAGTTTGCAGACATATCCGAGTGTTTTTTTTTTCAATTAAGTCCGACTCTTTGTGACCCTTTGGGGACCTTTTTTGGTGAAGATATTAGAGTAGCTTGCCATTTCTTTCTTCAGCTCATTTTATAGATGAGGAAACTGAAGTTAACAAGATTAAGTGACTTCCCCAGGGTCACACAAATGTTAAGTGACTATTTGAACTCAGATCCTCCCAATTCCAGGCCTAGCACTCCATCCACTGTGCTACCTAGCTGCCAACACAGCTGGGTACCACATGTCAATATCATGCAGATTATGTGGCAGTAACTTGCAAGACAACAAATTAAATTGTAAATTACATTCACATCACATGCAAACATTCAGCTTTGCCATCTCCTCTTGGGATAAGAGAAGCTACCTGGAAGGAAAGGAGATCTTTGTAGCCTGCTTCTCTAGCTAGGGAAACTTCCCTGGGCTTGTTGGTGGGGGAGTAGTATAATGGAAAACCTTGGTGCTGCGCCCTACTTTCTTATTAATTCACAGAATGATTGTGGGCAAGGCTCTTGCCTTCATTGTACCTTTTGTAAAATGAGTGAATTGCAGAAGATGATCCCTTCTAGCTTTGACATCCTATATCCTATAGCCAGGTGAGTGTCCTGGCAGGGTAAAAGGGATGGCTTTTAGGAGGGGCCGGGGCAAGCCATGAGGTACACAGAATTGGGAGGGTTCACTTTGCTTTGACAGGTTTTGATGTATTATCTGTATTATTTGATGTATTATCTGCCTCCCCCCTCATGGGAGTCCTCGTTGGATCTGCCCCAATGATAGAGGAGACCCGATTCTCTCTGTGAATCATGCCCTCTTGCTGCCCCTAAGAAAGCATCTCATCACCGGTACCTTTCAGGAGCATGTGCAGAAGGCAGTGCTAACCTGGAAGGAAGATGTGTGATGGCAGAGGTTCAGACACCATAGCAGGCTGGCTGGGGAATTCTCTGTTGATCGGGAAGTCCTTCTTGGTTTTTCTTAGATCACCCTCTGTAGGTGATTACTTATTTAGTGTCTGTTTCAGGGAGACTTCCATCTGTCAGTGCCCCAGGGAAGTGAGAAGAGCTCAGAGTTTACCCTATTGCCTGATTTCCACCTGTCTGACCTACAGCTCTTTTATCCTAGGATGGGCTGGGAGGGTAAATACCATCTCTCAGCTTGTGCCCCTCCCCACCCTGTCTTATCCCTAATGAGTCTACAGGCAGAGAAGGCCATTCCCTTTCAGAAAGCTAGAATAATAATGCCCTAGAATTTTCATAGGAACACAAATATAAAGCTAGAAGATATCTTAGCAGTGATCTAACCCTCACTTTACAGATTTGGAAACTGAGGCTTAGAGAATGGAAAGATCTTGCCCAAGGTTACATAGGTAGTGATAGAGGCGAGATTTGAACCCAGGTTCTTTAACTCCAAATCCTGTGCTCTTTTTTATTATAACAAGATTGCCAGGGACCCATGCAAGGTCATGCCAGACACAGTCAGAGTGTACACGGCATAAAAGTGTCACTTTTCTCAGGAGCCTGCCAAGCGGATGAGTGCTATCTGATACTGGTGGGAGTTGGGAGGGAGAGAGCAGCCTGTAAGCTGCAGCAGGGAGGCGGGGTGGGATAGAGAGGGAAACACCTGCCTCTTCCTAAGTTCCTTGTCTGTTTAGTTTTGAACTAGCTGAGAAATACCCCACACAGCAGAGTTTTCACTTACTTGGGGGAAATTTTGAACCTTTCCATAACCAACGTCCTGCTTTAGTGGGGGATCTCATCAGACCATATCAGTGGGGCTTACTTTGATATCTATTTATCAGTTCAAGAAATCAACAAATTCATACCCTTCTGTCACCCTACAAGGGAGTGGGACACAGGCACTCCCTGGAAAATTAGGAGTGACCTAGATACCAGTCCCTGTCTGCCTGGCCTTCCTTTCTCTAAGTAAAGATAGACCAGAGGAAACAGAGAGCCATCCTCTAAAACACTTAACAGGGGACATGAGAGTGTTCCTCATGCATCTAAATGATTGTCATATAGAAGAAAGATTTTAGTGGTTTGGTTTGGTTTTTGGCTTGGCCCCAGAGAGTATATCTAATAGCAATGAATAAAAGTTAGAGACAGATTTCTGCTTGATATAGGGAAGACTTCCTTTTAGAGTTGTCAAAAGTAGAATGAGGAGTCCCCCAAAAGTATTGTTTTCCTTCTTTCTGGAAGTCTTGAAATAGCCTGTATGATCATTCGTCAAAGATGTTTTAGAAGCAGACTAGGCTACAGGAAGCAGCATGGAGTTAGCAGACGTAACTTCAGATCCTGACTCTGCCGTAATCTAGGGCAAGATTCTTTTCCCTCGCTGGGCCTCAATTTTCTTACATGTAAAATGAAGGGGATTGATTAGTGTCAGCTTCAAATTGGTGATCTTGTGATCCTGTGAATAAGATGTCCTTCACGCAGCAGGAAATGTTGAGCACCCAATGAACTCCACCCAGATATGTTTGAGGGGAGATAGGTTTGAAGAGGGATGCTTGTTACTTTGAAAAACTTGAGAACTTCGATCAGAGCAGGGACCCACTATGATTCTAGAGCACCGATGAGGAGGAATGCAAACCCCTCACCTCCACCTTACCCTGCTCCCGACAGGTGATATACTCAAGTTGCAGAATAAGACAGATTTTCAGACACAGCCAATGTGGGAATTTGTTTTACTTGGTTATGATTTATTCAAAAAAAACCCTTTTTTTCTCTTTTTCTTTCTTTTCTAGGTGAGGGGAAGAAAGGAATAGGGGTAGAGTAACAAGAAAGAGAAGAGCGTTGTTGAGGTTTCTTTTTTTCAAGTGCAGAGAAAAGAATAGGAGAATAGCCAGAAAGAACTCCAGACAAGCAAAACAGGAACTTACATATTTAAAAAGAAAAACAAGCTGTACATAATTGAGACCTGAAGTTTCATGTAAAATCCCTCTTTCCTGTTATACTATTTATATGGAAATGCCCATTTTATTAAGTATTTAATTTCTACCCCAAAAAAATTTTTAAAAGAGATGTGGCTTTCCAAGTGATGGTTATATATCTTTGTAGAAGTTAAAGCCCTTCACTGTCAGAATTAGAAAGGACATTAATCAATATTGAAACCAGCTCTCTTATTTTAGAAGTGAAGAAAGGAAGCCCTAGAGGGGAAGGGTCTCACAACTGGTCACTAAAAGAGTTAGAAACAAAGTCCATGTCTCCCGATTTTCCATCCAAGGTCTTTCTACCACATGCTATAATCAATAATTTACGTTGGAGGCAAAAGCGACTTTCTGGTAACAATTTTTATCATTCTTTTCCTACTTGCACTTTTCCATTAGATTTTCTTTCTTCTGATCTTGAGTAGCCAGATGTCTTCCCTGTGTCTGCTTAACTGTTAGAGCACAAGGGCTAATCAAATATTAACATGTAACTTCATCTTAGTCACAAAACTTGTAGTAGTTGAGAGTGTTTTGTTTTTGTCTGCTATTTCCGCCCCCCCCCCCCACTCCTTAGAACTCACTCTGACTCTGCCCAGGTTCTTAGGACTCAAGGGGCAAGGTGAGAGAGAACATACCTGCTATTCAGCCTGTGCTGGCCTGGATAAAGAGGATGTTTTAAGTGTGACTGGGGAAGGTTGAACAGAGAACAAGATCTAGTGTATGTGGTTTGAAATGTAGACTGTGCCCTTCTCCTGCACCCTCAGCCTAGATCAATGCGTCTGGGTGCTAGGGATACAGAGGCAAAAATCACATTCCTCAGTGACCTGTGAATGCATGGGCTGACCTTTCCAGGTTTGTGTGGCCTACAGAGTGATCATTACCTTGACTCCAGGGAGCCAGCTTGGTGATAATAGAAATAGTTGCCAGATGCTGAGATGTTGGCAGTCAGAGGTGAAATATGCTGGGGGCAGAGGTATCAGGACAGTGCTAGGGATATTTGCTGGTCTCTCTTTCCAAGTCTGAGAGATTGCTATGCACAGCCGGCCTTTCCTATGGGGCCTGCCTGCCTATTGAGCTTGGTTCAAAGGGTGCTGGGAAAGTTCCTGCCCAGTAAACACCACCCTCGTCAACCCATCACGGTGCTTCAGTCTGCAGTGGCGGCTAGATGGCAGGTGTTGGATTTAGCTTAGTGGCCTCACAGACCTGGTTTGCCCAGGAATAAATAGGAATCCTTTGGATGTCATCTACTCAGGCTGTGGGAAGCCATGCCTGATTCTGTATAGATGCTTAAACTACCCCATGTGCTTCTCGATGGTTCTTAACTGGTAGTTGCTTTTGCTACAGCAGACTAGAACCATTGCTTCTTAGCTCGACATTTGAGGCCCTCTACATTCTGGCCTTACCCTGTTCTTCCCTCCTCAGACTTCCCAGTCTTATATTCTTACATCCCTCTTTTCTGTCTTTAGCCTCTGTTCTCTCAAGGGCAGTTACTTCACTGTCCCCTACACTGTCACACTTATTCTCATCTCCCTACCTTTCCTCCGATGGTTCCTGTCAGGAGGAATCTCTTCCCTCCTTTCTATTTGCTTGAATCCACCCTATCCTTCAGATTTCTGCCAAAGTTCATTCTCTTTGAGGAATCCATCCCTGGTGACTTCAGCCATATTGGTCCTATCACATAACTCTTACTGTCTATACCACTCATCTTGCTGCACACAATTATATTAATTTTAGCATTTTATTGTCTATCTTCTACCATTCTTTGACTGTCTTATGTGAGTAAATCATGCTTCTCCAGCCAGACTGGTAGTAGTTTCCAGAGCAGGTATGGGGAACCTGTGGCCGCATGTGGCCTTGAGGCCCCAGGTTCCCCACCCCTTCTCTAGAGGATAAGCCTAGCTCTCCTTGGGAAGGTTATTACCCTTAGACCTGTTAGAGTGAAAGGTAGTATTAGATACCCTCCTCCAACAAAGGGCCTGCTATATATGTCAAAATAGCATAAAATTCTTTAATGCAAACATAGAGTTAACTTTGTTCAAACATCTTCTGATTATTAGAGTCAAGTGAAGCATTAAACAGGTTGATGCTTGCCAAAGGTGTTTGTCACTGTTGTGGAGAAAGCCTGGTACAAAGTTCAGCTGGAAGAGGAATTCTTTATAGATGGTCAGATTCTCCAGATGTCCCTTTTTTGATGGATGACCTACCGATTTCATCATACCCATAGGGCCTGTTCAATGAAATCCACAGATACTGGTCCAACAGTCTACACTGAAAATACAGAGTGCCTGTTGTCCAGATTATTAACCTGGGGTTGGATGGGGAGTTCACTATTAGCAAATATGTCTTGGGTAGGCATTGAGCCAGATTAAAACAGGTGAGCTTATTATTTGAGAAAGAATGCAGCATTTTAAACAACACACACACACACACACACACACACACAGACCCCAACTATCTTTTCAACATCAGTATTCTTCCCATGATGCCATGTGACTGTGAACTATGGAATACCACACTTTCCAAAGGATTGAAATTGTAAATGAAGTAAAGGACATTTGAGGAAATACATGATGGTAGTCATAAATTGGTTGTAGCTGTTAGCATGATTAAGAAGTTTTATCCAATAAATGTGTGGTAGGAAAAGTAGGTGCTCTGGTCATGTATTACATTTGAGGGCTAGTAAGTGGACAGCCTAAATGCTAACACTGTAACCAGAATTTTAAATCACCTAAAGGAAGGCTTTCTGAGGACATGGGCAGGAATCATACAAGAAGAAAAGGTGTGAATTTTTTTTAATTTTAATTTACTTTTTTCAGTGAACAAACATTTGTTTTCTCTTCCCGAATTGGGAGAGGGAAAGTGAAAATCCCGTGTAATAAATATACATAGTCAAGCAAAAAAAAAAAATCAAGGATTGACTGTTGCATCTGTCTCTATCTGTCTGTCTTTTTATCAGTCATATATATCCTGACTGTCAGAAGGTGGATATTATGTTTAATTATGTGTGGTCTGGAATCCTTGTTGGTCTGTGTGTTTATTAGAGTCTTAAGGCTTTTCAAAATTTTTTTCTTTACAATGATATTATTATTGTATATGTTAATTTTCTGGCTCTTCTGACTACATTCCACATCAGTTCATACAAATCTTCTCAGATTTCTTGGAAACATTACCCTCATCATTTTATATAGCACAGTAGTATTCTATTACACTCATATACTATAATTTTTGAGCCATTCTCAAATTGATGAGTACACCCTTCATTTCTAGTTTATTGCCACTACAAAAAATGCTGCTGTAAATATTTTTTGTACACATATGGCCTTTTTTTAATCTCTTTGGGGTATAGGCATAGCCGGGTTATGTTAGCTGGGTTAAAGGGTATGAACAGTTTAGTGAATTTTTGGACATAGTCCTAAGTTGCTTTCTAGAAATGACTGGACCAGTCACAGCTCCAGCAACGGTGCATTAATGTGCCTGTTTTCCTACAACACTTTCATGTTACGTCATCTACCAATTTGACTGATGTAAAGTGAAACTTCAGAGTTGCATAATTTACATTTCTTTAATTATTAGTGATTTGGAACATTTTTCATATTTATTGATAGCTGGGATTTCTTCCTATGAAAACTGCCTATTTGTAGCCTTTGACTACCTGTCGATTAAGGAATGGCTCTTATTCTTATAAATTTTAATCCATTCCTCATATATCTTAGAATTGAGATTCTTACTAGAGAAACTTGCTGCAAAGATTTTTTTCCCCATTATATTTCTGATAGTTTTAGCTGTTTTGGTTTTGTTTGTGCAAAAACTTTTTAATTTTATATAATCAAAATTGCCCATTTTGTCTTCTGGAATCTTTTCTATACCTTGCTTGGTCATGTGTTCTTCCCTTATCCATACATTTGAAAGGGAATTTATTCCTTTTGAATCTAATTTGTTTATGACATCACCTTTTGTGTCTAAGTCATTTATCTCTTCAGAGCTTATCTTGCCATATACAATATGAGTTGTTGGTCTTTACCTTGTTTGTGCCAGCCTGCTTTCAAGTTTTAATAAGCAGATTTTGTTGCATGTTGAATCCTTACCCCAGGAACTGAGAATCTTTGGGTTTATGTTACTGTGTTCATTTGCTTCTTCTGTGTGTTGCATACCTAATTCATTGTTCTGACTGGCCTTTTTTTTTTTTACCCAGTATCAAATCATTTTAATGATTACTGCTTTGTAGTACAGTTTGTGGCAGCTGAATGGTTCAGTGGGTAGAGCACTGGGCCTGGAGTCAGGAAGACCCTGATTTTAAATCCTGCCCTAGACACTTATTAGCTTTGTGACCCTAGGCAAGTCACTTAACTTATGTTTGCCTTAATCCACTGGAGAAGGAAATAACAAACCACGCCAGTATCTTTGCCAAGAAAACCCCGTGGACAGTTTTGGCATGCTATGTATGGTCCATGGGGTCATGAAGGGTTGGACATGACTCGAGAACAAAAGTACCCTCTTCCTTCATACTTTTTTTTTCATTATTTCTCTTGATATTCTCAACCTTTTGGTGTTCATATCAATTTCATTATTTTTCCTAGCTCTATTAAATATTATTTTGGTAATTTGGTATGTTACCGAATAAATCAGTTAATTTAGGTAGTAGTGCTTTTTTGGTGCGTTTTTTGTTTTTGTTTTGTTTTTTTTTTTAATTAGCTCAACTTAACTCATTAGTGTTTATTGTTTATCCAGTTTCTTAGGTCTGTCTTTATTTTGGCCAAGAACGTTTTACAATGGATTCGTGTACTTCCTGGGTGTATTTAGGTATATAAGCTCCCAAATATTTTATAGCTTCTATAGCTATTTTGAATGTGTTTTTCCTTCTAGTTTTTCCTATCAGCTTTTGTTGGTAACATAATGGCATGTTAATGATATGCGTTGATTTATCTTATATACTGAAATTTTGCTGCTTTTATTGTTTCATTTAATTTTGGGGTGATTCTTTAGTATTTTCTAAGAAAATATATCATCAGCAAAATTTTTTTCCTGTTTGCCTGTGCTTCTTTCCCTTGATTTCTATTACTTATTGCTATTTCTAATATTATGTTAAATAGTAGTAGTGATAATGGGCATTATTACTTTATCCTTGATCTTATTGGAAAGACCTCTACCTATTCTCCATTACATGCAATATTTGCTCTTGTATTTAGATGTTTGTTTTTTTTTTTTTTTTTACTATACTAAGGGGGTCCATCCTTATAATCTTTATGGTTTTTAAAAGAAATGAGAGTTGGATTTTATAAGTCGTGTGGTTTTCATTATTTATATTGTTAACATTTGTAGTCTTCCTTGTGTTGGACAAACCCTGCATGCTGATAGAAACTCAAAACAGTCTGTGTATAATATTTCTAACATATTTTTGTGGCCTGCTTGCTAATATTTGTAATTTTTGCATTGTTGTTCATTAGGAACATTGGTCCCTACTTTACCATAGTTGTTTTTTTTTTCCCTCCTCTGCTTTTGCCTCCCCATGGTTTAGGTGTCAAAAACATATTTGTATCGTAGAGAAGTATTGAAAGGGCATCTTCTTTTCTTATTTTTGTACACAATATATAGTGTTGGCATTAATTGCTTTTTGAATGTTTGATAGAATCCACTTATGAATTCATCTAGTTCTGGAGTTTTTTTCCCCTTTGGCAGTTCATTTATGACTTGTCCAATGTCTTTTTCTGATATTGGATTATTTAAGTATTCTTTTTCTTGATTAATGTATTAGTTTGTATTGGTTTGTATATTTTAATCATTTTCTCTAATTTATCAATTTTGTTCACATATTATTGGTCCAAATAGTTTCTGATCATTTTTTCTAATTCTTCACTTGTTAAGTTTTATTTTTTTAATTTCATTTTTTATATGAACAACTTGATTTTCCTTATTCTTTTCAAAATCAGGTTAGGTAACTTCATTTTTTTGGCTTTTAAAATATCTAACTCTTATTTTATTTATCGATTAAATTATCTTTTTTCAAAAAATGTATTTTTTTACTAATCTCTTCATTAATTTTCAGTGTTTGCTATGATGCTAATTTGAGTGTTTATTTGTTCCAGTTATTATAGTTGTATGTCCAATTCATTGATTTGTTCCTTCTCTCTTTTCTTGAGGAAAGCATTTGGAGGTATAGATTTTACCCTCAGAGAACTGATTTAGTTATAAATTTTAACATTTTATCATTATTGTAAATTTTCTTTGAAATTTTCTATTATTTCTAAAATTTGTACTTTCACCCAATGGTTTCTTTTTGGAATTATGTCATTTAATTTACAATTGCTTTTTGATTCTTTAAAGATTATTTGTTAAAATATATTTTATTACATTATAATCAGTAAATTATGTATTTATTATTTCTTTTCTACATTTTTTCAAGAGGCTTCTATGTCCCAATACATGGACAATTTTTGTAAAGGTCCCATGTATAGCTTAAAACTATGTAAATTGCTTTCTGTTCCTATTTAGCAATCACAAGAGAGCAATTTCTTTTTAAAAATTCATTCATTTTTCAAAAATTTTGAGTTCCAAATCTTTTTCTCCTTCCTGCCCTTTCTCCCACCCACCCTTTCTCCCACCCATTGAGAAAGCAAGGAATATGAGATCAGTAATATATGTGTGTATGTATGAAATCATGCAAAAGTTGTTTCTATATTAGCAATGTTGCATATAAAAGGCAAGAAAAATAAAGTTGAAAAATTATACTTCTATCTGCATTTGGAGTTCATCAGTTCTCTCTCTGGAGGTGGATAGCATTTTTCATTGTCGAGTCTTTCGGAATTCTCTTGGATCATTGTATTGATCAGGGTAGCTAAGACTTTTACAGTTAATCATTGTTCCAGTGTTGTTTTTTCTGTGTGTAGTGTTCTTCTGGCCCTGCTTACTTCATTTTGTATCAGTTCATATAAGCTTTGCCAGGTTTTTGTGAAACCATTCTGCTCATTATTTCTTACACTATTTTAGCACAGTATTCCATCACAATCATATTGCACAACTTGTTCAGCCATTCTCCAGCCAATGGGCATCCCCTCAATTCCCAGTTCTTTGTACCACAAAAAAGAACTGCCGTAAATGTTTTTGTACATATAGGTCATTTTCCTTTTTCTTTTGAGGGTATCTATTATTTCTAATTTTCCTAAAGTTCTAGTCAAGTCCTTAACTTCTTTCCTATTTTTCTTTTGGTTAAATTTGTTGAAGTCTCAAAGGGCTATTAAGTTCCCACCCCTACACATTCTTGTCACCAGTTTGATTAATTTGTTTGGTATTTAGAGATTTCTTTGGTTTGCTCATTTAAGAAACTTTAGTACCTGGGTGGAGGTGCTTGTGTGTGGGCCAGACTCTGCAGCTGAATGGTGTTACAGGCAGCACCTGCTCAGATCTACATATGGTCGCCAAAGAGTAGGGTGGCACTACTTCCAGGGATTCTAGAAATGCTCTGGTGCTGGACTCTGCCTGAGGATGACCTCTTGCCATGAAGTATAGGATTCTTCCCTGTGTGTGGCTCTGCATTTAGTCCTTCCCTCCTGCCGCTGAACCCATGCTTCCCTTGTTCTGGACTCCCAGCAAGCACCGTGGAGATGCCCCGGACCAGCCATTTCCCTGTCATCTGGGCTCTGGCTTCTACAGCCACTCTGGACTCTCACTTGGAGCTTTCCTGCCTGCAGCTCCCTGTTTCTTCCCTTTGGACTGGGCTCCTGCTGCCAAAACTTCAGGGCCTTTTTCTCACCTTTGGCTGAGGCTACTGTTTTTGTGCTGGACCTACCTAAGCCTTCTGGGGCTACCTCGTAGTCATTTTCTTTTTACTTATCCCTGTTTATTTGTCTCAGTTTTTTAGATGATCCCATGGAATCATTCAGTGGATTCTAGGACTGGGTGGAGGAGTCTCCAAATAATTCTTATTTCTTTTTAGACTGCTACATTTCTAAGCCCAGCAGGTGTATTTGTGAGTGATCCTGGCCCCTCTACATCCTGATAATTATGACATTATCTTCCCATAATCCACTCTCTAATTTTCAAAATAGAGGTAAAAGATGGATCATGGAAAGCACAGACTTTTAAGTGTAGTATTATTCCCTGGCAAAATTCTGGAATGGGCTGTTTTAAAAGAAATTTTGTGAAGTGATTACCAGGAATAAGAATGGTTTCACTTTAAATAAAAAAAACAAAAACAAAAAAAAAAAAGATGTCAGGCTGGATACCTTATGGAATGGATCTTTAGGAAAATGTCCAACAGCCAATTCAAGACTAGAAATTTGAGAATTTGAGGCCAGGACTGACTCAGGCCATTCTGATGATTTAGGCTTAGGTTTGGAACAAAATGGGACAATCACAGAATGTTCAACACGTCACGAAAATAACGATTTAACAAATAGTATGGAAAGGCTACTAAGCAAGGCTGTGGTGCTGGTTCAAATTGATGAAGATTCTATTCATCTTTATACAAAACTACTCCCTTAGTGATTAACAAATTCCCCTCCCTGGTGATACCACCCTCTTCTCCCGCCATATCCCATCCCATCCACCCTTTCCACTTTGCCCCCTGGAATGCCTGAACCATAGACAACAAACTTGCGTCCATATTAAATCTTTCCCTCTCTCACTCCGCCCATCTTCTGGCAGTCACTGAAACCTAGCTCCTTCCTGATGGCCGGACTTTCTTGGCCGCCATTTCCAGCAATGATCGTACTTTCACTTGTTACCTCCCAATTTACGGGTCAAGGTGAGGGAGTTAAAAGCTTCTTATTCCCCATTGCCGCTTCTAGGTTCTTCCATACCACCATTACTCAGTCATCTTTCCTCTTTTTAGGTTCATGTAGTCCATATTTGTTGCTCAATTAATATCCTGTTAGCTGTTGTCTACAAATCTCCAAGATGCTGCCCATCCTTCTCTGATGAGTTCAGTCCTTGGTCTTTCTCTCCTCCCCAAATCCTGCCCTCATACTAGGAGAGTAATTGATACTCCATCAAATACCTTTCCCAGTTCCTCAGCTTACTCATTTCCTATAACGTACTCCTTCACCTCACCTCAGTTGTACACAAAGATAGTTATATATTTAATCTTACCACAGATGCAACACTTCGACATTCATATGCTCTGAAATTCTCTTATCTGGTCATAGCTAACTCCAGTCTTTGAACTCTCCCAGGCTAACACTGCTCGTCTAGCTACACTGCCTCCTTTCCTTATCGATCTGTTAATGAGCTCAACTCTGCAGTTTCTTCTTTTGAGTACCTTCAGTGCCCCCAGGGTTTTGTGATCCATGGGGGAGATTTGTTCACTGTCTTCCTCATCCAAGTTCTGCAAATTTCTGACCCAGGTTTCATTTTATTGGTTTGTCCCTGGTTGGCAGTTTTAGTTGACAGCTGTGGACTCTGCCACTGTTGGCTTGCTGGTAAACTCCGTGAGGTCAGTGCCTGGACTGCCGGCTTGCCTTTGGTCTAGGACGTTGTGCATACAGTCCAGGGGGTGGGAATCTAGAGCCTGTAGAGGAGAGTAAAGATGATTGAAAAAGTCGGAGTGTAAAGGATCTTCAATGGAGAGTGGCAAAGGAGACGGAACAAACTCCACTGGCAACAGGAAGCCGAGGAATATTTCGTGCATAAGAGAAACACGGTCAGAGAAGTACTTGGGAGGGATGGGGAACAGAGTCAGGAAGATTTGTGAGGAGGTTGGTCCAATTAACCAGACAACTGGCGATGAGGACCTGAACGAGGGTGATAGCAAAGAGAAGAGAAGATGGGTAAAAGAAAACTCAGTGATTCTGAACATAAGTGAATGTTAGTGACACAGAAATAGCGAAATCAGGAGAACCACAGGTTTGGGATAAATAAGCATCTCAGTTTTGAGAATGGTGAATTTGAAGTTCTAACAGCTCAAATTGTGCTTAGAAGTCTACTCGGAACCAGAATAGAAATTGAAGACTCAGCTGCATAAGACAGATGGTTAAAAGAATGGGACAGAATGAAAATGTTAAGGAAAAGAATACAGACAGAAAGAGAAAAGAAACCCAGGACAGTTGTCTGGGGAATACTTAGTTCAAGGGGTTAGAAAGCCATAAAAGTCAGCAAAAGAGACAGAGAAGGAAGTGTTCCACAGAGGAGAACCATGAGTGTGGTGGTATCTGAATTGTAATAGGGGGCTATGGTCATTGTCAAAGGTCAGAAAAAGGGAATGGATGAGACACTGGAACTAATCATAAAGATTAACCATTTGCAAGAGGAGAAAAGAAAAACCCGAGAAGAAAAGGGATGTGTTCAGGGGCCCTAGGGGCAGCAATTCCTCCTTCCCCACCCTATGGATAGTTGCCAGGTTCTCTGAGTTCATGGTTAGATACAGGACTCCTCTATTCAGAGACCAAGAGGATATGCAGAGAGATAGCTTCAGGATTGGCACAGGTCAGGCTTTCCCAAGAGGGCTGGCTCAAAAAACCTGGGGGATGAGTGTCTGGGATTTCACCATCCCAAAGCTCTTTTTGCCCTCAGCCCCTGACCCACAAACAGTGTTATCCCCATTCTACACAGAGGATGACTAACTTCATGGGCAGTATAGTATTACTGAACAGGATGGTGCAGTGTAGCAACTATCCTGGCACTGGATTTGACAGGAGCTCAAGCCCTGACTTCCCTTCCTGACACGTGTGCAAGTAACTTAAGTTCTCTGAATTTTACTCCTTAAGTAAAGAGGTAAAAGTAAAGGACAAGGACCTCCTTAAGGAGGTTATATTAGATGACCTCTGAGGTCCTTTCTAGATAGAAATCTAGGATCCTCTACCTCTGTTTCTCCTCTGTAAAATCAGGATAATCATACTTGTCCTGCTTACATGAAAGGGCTCCTCTGAGAAAAGTATTATAGAAAGGTGAGCTACTATTGTAATTACTGTAACTATCATCCAAATTCAGAAACTATGTCAAGTAACAAGGCACCCATCAGTAAGATCTGCTACACAGCCTAGAAGTTCTTCACAAGGCACAAAAATGTGCCCATTTTCCCCAAAGACCCTGTAAGTAGGGCCTAGGCTGGGTACTTCATCCCTGCAGTACAACAGGAGCAGAGAGATAAGTTGAAAGCACAGGTTGAGAAGCCAGAGCTTGGCCCTGGAGAGGGGAGGCAGTCTGGGTCAGCTAAGGTTGGGCAATAACAGAATCTAATGAGATGAAGACCAAAATCTGGCATGGTCAGACCAGTGGGTCACAAAGCAAACAGGAACTTCCATAGGTGGGGTCCAGGGTCTGAGATCAAAGGGCAGGAAAAAAATAACTTGAGGCAGCTACCAAAGTGACTCCAGTCAGGAGAAGGAGCTGGATAATACTGGGCCAGCTCCAGCAGGGGACACCTAAGAGATCTGCAGCAGGGATAAGTTGTCTCAACACAAACTCAGCACAAGTGAGTTTAAAAAGAGGCCAGTCAACAAGAATTTATTAAATGAATGCTATGTTCCAGGAACTTATGATAGGCCAGGTCTGCCAGGGCATAAACCAGGGGAAAGGGGAGAGTGTCTTAGGCTAACAAGAGGTACTCCTGGTTTGTGAGGAATGACCCCTTCTGCTTCCTCTCGAACCTGCACCCTTGGGTGCCCAGAATGGGGATGGAAAATCCAGGACCTATTAGTTTCTAAAATCCCTAAGACAAACCACACTTCCAGGTAGCAGATTAAAGCTCTGGCCTTGGGAGTCAGGAAGACCCGAGTTTGTGTCCTTCCTCAGACACTCACCAGCTGTGTGACCCTGGACTTCAGCCTCAATTTCCCTCGTCTGCAGAAATGAGTATAATAATAGCACCTACTTCAGAGGGTTGTTGTGTAGATCAAATGTGATAAATGTAAATCAAATTAAAGTGCTTTACAAACCTTAAGGTGCTATGCATATGCTAGCTACTATTACCACCAGCCACCGTGTCTCTCCCTAAGGAATTCAGTCCTTGGTGCTGTCCTCTCTCTTTTTTGATTCCTGCCCTTACACAGGATAAGACTTCAGCAATGATTTTCCCTTTACTTCAAATTCTATTACTTACTCCTCCAACTCCACCCATGTGACCACCCACAGGTGGTCACGCTTTCATGATAAAAACTCTGAAATTTGTCTCACCACAACCACCTGTCATTTTGACTCTCTCTATGCCCCTCTTCTCCTTTTCTACCATTATTCCTTGCAGCAACTTTTAGTTCCTCTACCCCTAATACTTGCTCAGGTCACATCTCTCCCTTTCCAACCGCAATTCTAGATTTAGTTCACTCCACACTCTCAGATCCCCTGCTACACTGTGTTATTGCCGCTAGTTTCTTGGCCGGTTCCAGGGCTGGATTACACCCATGACATACCTCCTCTGATCTTACTCATATGCTGCTAAACAGAGCTGGAATATGGTGCAAAGAGCACTGATTCTGAAATCAGAGAACCCGGGTTCGAATCCCGCCTCTATTCAAACTCCAGTGACTTCCTAAAAAGCCTCTGGGATAATCACAACTTGGCCCCAACCTGCCTTTGCAGCCTCATTATGCTACTTCTCCCCCCGTATTCAAAAGTCGAAGCGAGCTGACCTATTGGCTGTTCCTCCCACATGACATTTCGATTTCTCATCTCTGTGAATCTGCACTGTCCATCCGCTCTGTCCAGAACGCACTCTTCGCTGGCTTCAAGACTCAGCCCGAGCACTTCAGGAAGCCTTTCCACTTAGTAATTCACTAAGTAGCTAACCCTAAAGTCACAGAAAAAACACTTTCCACTCGAAGTGAGGATTTTAAGAAAATTTAATATATGCAGGCAGTAGACATGGTAATGGTAGGAATCACTGGGAGAGGGGGTAAGATAAAACTACAATTCCCAAGGAAGGTAGGCAATAACTATTTCTTAGTTGCTAAGGGGGCTGAGATACAAGCCCCTTCTCTTTTTATTAATGTGCTGAATAAATATTCTTATGTGTAAATATTAACTATTTGTTTTGGGGTATGTGTCAAATTAAGATGTGTATAGAAATGTGTCAAATTAAGATTTTCCCAGATTTATCTACGTGGAAATAAAACATAAGCCACAGACTAAACCTAGTCCACATGTGCTAAATGGACACATGGGTCTCCTATGGAAATACTAGTTTACAAAATAAAAACAGTGATCATTATAGAGGGGGACGCCACAGGGAAATTCCCTTTGAAGGGATCCTAGGGCATTGGAAAGAGCCCTGGACTAGGAGACAGGAGTTCTATATTTTAGGATCAGATCAATTTAACAAACATATATTAAGTGCTTTACAAATCTTAAAGCACTGTATAAATGCTAGTTATTGTTAGTCTGAGTTAGTTTGATTTTCCTCTCTTTGGTCAAATTAGCTGATTTTTCATGAGGTTTTAAAAGAACGGTTCCAACTTTTTATTTGTCAGTTCAGAGCATTTTTGTTTTCAGTTTTGTTTAATTTTTAGAATTTCTATTTTTGCATTATTTGGGGTTTTTAAATATGGTGCTTTTTCAGTTTGAGGGTTCTATTTTTTTTAGTTGTATGCTCAATTCACTGATCTGGTCTTTCTCCTGTTTATTATTGAAAATATTTAGAAATATAAATTATTCCCTAAGGGTTGCTTTGGCTGCTTTCCCAAAGTTTCAGTATGTTGTCTCATTGAATTTACTTTCTTTGGTGAAATTATATATTATTTGTGTGATTTGATCTTTGTTCCACCGATTCTTTAGAACTAAATTATTTTTATCTTCAAAGGCCCTTTTAATTATAATTTTTATTGTGTAGGCCAGTAAAAGAGAAGAAATGAAAAATACTTTCGTACATTTATTTATTAATTTTGTTATGCCTTTGCATATGATCAACGTCCAATTCAACAAATCCAATCTGATAAACATTTATTAAGTGCCTGCTATGTGCCAGAGATACAATTAATAAAAATTAATAAAAAGAAAAACTGTCTCTAGCTTCAAGGAGCTTACAGTCTAAAGGGATAGACAACACACAGAAGGAAGCAGGGAAGCTGGGGGTAAGGTACCAGGGAATACCCAGCTGGGGCCATCTTGTTCTGTGGAATTAAAAACAGGTAGACCTGCAGGTGCAAAGTGGGGAAAAATATTTGTAAAGGTATCATGGATAGCTAAGAATGTATAAATTCTTTTCTTCTCTCATTTAAACAGAGATCTATCATATTTAACTTTTCCAAAATTCTCCATACATTGCTAATTTCTTTAGATTGGAAAAGGGGGTGTTTTGAGGTACATAATTCATATTTTTATTGTCTGTTGATCACTATAATTCCATTTGTTTTTCTTTTAAGTACTTGGCTGCAGTGATGTTTCATACATATCTATTAAGCATTAATATTATTTCATAGTCTTATGGGGCCATTAAGCATAAAGTAGTGTCTCTGTTTTTCTCTTATAACCATGCCTATTTTTGCTACTACATTGTCCGATACCCTGATTGCTATCTGTGCTTTTTTGAACGTTTGGTTGAAGCATAATAAATTCTGCTGTAGGTCCTCATTTTAACTCCATGTGAATATATATATATATATGCATATATATACATACACATAGATGTATATACACACACATATACATATATTTATAAATGACATTGTATTCTGCTTTCTAATCCATCTGCTACCTTCCTTGATTTCATGAGTGACTCCATCCTATTCACAATCATGGTTCTCATTTTTAATTATATTTTCCTTTAATCATATCTTCTTACATTTTTCCTCCTCTTCCAAATCCCTCCATACAATGATGGAGAAGTTGATAGGTGTGGGGTTGTGATCAACACTTGTAATTTATAATTGAAGTAGTCTGATATCTTTGCTTTTCCCCTAGTCTGGACCCTTATCACTGGTTCTCACAATTTCTGTCTCTTCCTTTTGACACCCTCTCCTTTCTTATCTTCCCTCTGAAGTAGAAGTTTAATCTCTTTGTGACTGTTCCCTCCCCAACTCTACCTTGCTCCCTTCTCCTTCTTAGTTACCCTGCTGCACTTATTATAACTTCTATACCAGACTATTTGTGGTTGTACCTCCAACCCTCCTTTGCCCGGTTCATCTATGAGTGAAGTTCATGATGTGCCCTCTTCACCCACTTTCTCCTTCTATGCTTGTGTATTTTTCTGTGCTTGAGTCTGTTTCACATAGAAGAAGAATGGACAGGAATAAAATGAGGAGGAAGCAGGAGGAAAATGCCATTTCAGTTATGAAAATTAGCTTTCTCCCCTATGCTTCATCTTTAGTTTATTCCCCCCTTTCTTTTCTCTCTTAAAAACAAAAATATGGAACCAAGACACCCCCAATTCCTTTGTCTTTATACCCTCTGTGACCCTAGAAGCTAGTGAGATTCTGAAAAGATACTTGTTTCTTCTCTCCCCATTAGAATATAAATTCTCTTTCATCATTAATTCCTTTCCTATTGCCCAAATACATTTACCTTCCTAGGTTTCTCTGGCATTTGCATTTTCCAAAGTTCCACTCAATTCTGGTCTTTTTCATCAGGCATACTTGAAAGTTCTCTATTCTGTTACAACCCAGTTTTTGTCCCTGTAAGATTGTACCCAGCTTTGCAGGGTAAGTTGTTTTTGTTTGTTTGATGACCATGTTCCAATATTTTCTCTCCTTTATTTTCATGAGCATGGTCTTGTGTGATCTTGATGGGGCTCCTTACTACCTGAATTCTTTCCTTTTAACTTTTTGTATTGATCTGATCAAAGCTCTGGATCAACATTCTTGGGTGTCTTCAATTTGAGGTTTCTGCAGGAGGTAACCAGTGGATTTTTTTTTCTGTTTTAATTTTGATTTCTCTAAATATAGTGTCCAGGCTTTATATTTGGTCATGTTTTTTAGGGAGTCTGTTGTTCTGTCATGCCCAATTCTTTCGTGACCCCATGGACCCAGAGCATGCCAAGCTCTTCTGTCCTTGAATGTTTCTCGAAGTCTGTCCAACTTCATGTTCACTTTAGGAAGTCTAACATTTCTTAAATTGTATCTTATTCTATTTTCCAGGTCAGTTGTTTTATATATATATTTTCTTCTGCTTTTTAAAAATCTCTTCACTTTGTGAATATTTCTTGCCTCAGTATAATCCTGAATTTGGATTATTCCGTTCCCTTTTTTTCAGTTTAATTCAGAAAACACTTATTAAATGTCTATGACATGAAAGGCACTGGGGACATAAGAAAAAGAGACAGTTGCTACCTTTAAGGAGCTTACAATTGAATGAGGAAAGATAACATACAAAAAGAAGCTAAAAAACAGCAGGAGGGGGAAAGGAGACCAGAGGGTACCCAGCAGGGGCATAGCCATGGAGAACAGTTGATGGGGAATGGAGTTTTCAGGATATCAGCTACTTTTGCAAGGTTTTCTATCTTCTGTTCCAAGCTATTTATCCTTATACTTTTTTTCTGCTCAAGAGCTCTTTTTTTTCATTTTTTATGTTTGGCTTCATTTCTTCCAGGCATTTTTGTTACTAGTGACCAAGTCCTTTGTTTCTCAAGACTGTACTTGAATTTGTTGCGGAGTTACTCTCTTCTTCTGGGTTTACCATTTGGACTTTTCTTAATCTGTAGCATTTATTGTATTTGCTGTTTCCTTGGTTATTTATTTTATATGTCCAGTTTCACGGTTGGAACGCTGTGCTTGGGCCAGACTCTGCTCTTTGCATACTCTGAGATACTGTCTTAGGCCCTGTTTGATATGATGTTCTCTGCAGCCTGGATGCCACTGCCCCTGCTGTCCTAGATGTGGTGGCTAAGACTCGGCCCCATTTTCTGCTGGAATTCTGAGCTTCTGGCTTAGGCTTTTGCTGGCCTTATTTAGGTTTTGACCTCATTTCCTTTTCTTTCTCCTTGCATAAATTGGCCTCAACCTTTTGCTGTGTATTTGACAGTCCTCAGCTTGGTATGAATTTTTCTGATAGTGGCTTCTTGCAAGACCCCTGGTGTCTTATGGCCCAAGCACTGCATTAATGCAGTGTGTCTCTGTTCCTTGCTGCATTTCCAACACGAGCTGCCTGGGTGTTGAGCTAGTGGACTCTACTGTGTCTCTGGGGCAGGTTTCCTGGACACCGTCCTGCCTGGGCCCTCTACTGACCCTGTTTCCTGCTATAGCTCTGGCACAGATTCTCCGAATGCTGTGGCTTCTGCCTGCCCTTACCTTTGTCTCTACTCAAAGGCTCCATGAGCTTGTGGCAATATTCTTGCACTGCTCTGGACTATAAGGAGTCTCTTCTAGCAGTTTCCTCTTTGGTTTTCTTTACTATTGTTCCTTCTGGTACATTTCTAGAACTTCACTAGAGTGCTTGTGGGAACCTGGCTCTTCTGGGTCCCATCATGTGCCGCTTTAACTGGAAGTCTGTAATAGTCTCTTGTTACTGGTCTCCTTGCCTCCAGACTTTTACCTCCCATTTTCATCCTGTAGGCATCCTCCCACTTTTCATGTCTTTTCCCTACTCAGAAACTTTCCATACCTCTTATGTGCTTGTGGGCAGCTAGGGGGTACAATAGAGAGTCAGGGAGACCTGGATTCAAATTTGACCTCAGACGCTTACTAGCCGTGTGACCCTGGGCAAGTCACTTAGCCCTGTTTGCCCCAGTTCGTCATCTATAAAATGAACTGGAGAAGGAAATGGCAAACTGCCCTGGTATCTTTGCCAAGAAAACCCCCGATGGGGTCAAACAGAGACGGACATAACCGAAATGACTCAACAACAAAGGCCTTTGTTCGTATCTTTTCCCTGGTCTATTTTTAAAGTAGGTATTAAATAGAACACGATGGTACCAAAACTGCTGTGCTTTTCTTATGTCCTCTTTTGAACTTCCTTCTGTTCTCATTTAGGGATGTTGTAAATGTTTCGCTGATGCTCTTTGCTTTCCTGTCTTCTTTATTTTTGTGTCAATATTACTAGCCATTCGTTTGCCCAGTAACTCTCCACATCTTCCCCTCACCCCCAAAAGGCATCTTTTGTGACACGTTAGTATAGGCACACAAAAGCATATTTATATCGTTCCTGCCAGGAAGAGGAAGCTCTTTCATCAGCAGTTTTCTGGAATCACAATCGATCGTTGCATTAATCGGAATTTTGGAGTCTTTCAAAGTTTGTCTCCTTCACGTTATTGTCGTCTTTGCATAAATTGTTATCCCGGTCCTATTCATGTTACTCTGCATCATTTCAAAACAAGTCTTTTTAGATTGTTCTGAATCCATCCCATTTTTATGGTGTAATACTATTCCATTACATTCAAATAGCATATTTGCTTAGCAATTCCCCATTTTGTTTCAGGTTTTTTTGTTTTTGTTTTCTTCAATAAAAACTGCTGCTACAAGTCTTGTTTTCTCTACATGGCTCCTTTTCCTCTGCCTTAGACTCTGTGGGGTTGAATATGTACCTCGCAGAGGTATCATTGAGTTAAAGAGGATGCTTATTTTAGCGACTTTTTAGGTATAGTTCAGAATCATTTTCCAGAATGTTTAGACCAATTCACTGCTTTCACCAATGGTGTTTTGGTCATTCCACAAATTTTACAACTTTTACTTTTCCCATCTTTTATTATCTTTGCCAGTTTGTTAAGTCTGAGATTTAGATCTCAGAGTGGTTTTGATTTCCATTTTTCCTGTTATTGGTGCTTTGGAGCAGTATTTCATATGGTTGTTTATAATTTGTTTTCTGAGAACTATGCATATCCTTTTATCACTTCGCCTTTAGGGAATGACTCTTGGCTTTATATATTTGTTTTAATTTACCATATATCTTGGGTATTGGATTTTCATTGGTTGGTTGTTGTCCTTTGTTCTCAAGCAGGACCAAAATGACATCGCTGTGTTAGAGTCAAGTTTATAGTGTGTCTGACTGATCAGACCAATACGAGCTCAGAATGCTCTACCACAGGTCAGGCAAGAATAGTCCATGTGAAAATTTGGGGAGGATTTTCTAAATTTGCACATCTCACATTTCTTTTGAGCTTCTTCAGTTCTGCTTTGCTCATAGGCACAGCACCTTTTTTGATGAGGGCACCCCATGTTGGGCAGTCCTGTGCCAGTATGTCATGCAGTCAATCCAAAGTCTTCAGAGAGACCTTGAAAATATCCTTGTATCACCTCTTATGATCACCATGTGAGTGCTTGCCTTATGTGAGTTCTCCATAAAAGTCTTTCAAGCAAACGTACATTTGGCAGTACAGCAACGTGGCCAGCCCATCAGAATTGCGCTCTCCGCAGTTGAGTTTGAATGCTTGGCAGTTTAGTCTGAGAAAGGACCTCAGTGTCTGGTACCTTATGCTGCCATGTGATCTTCCTAAGACAATTCAAACAGAAACGATTCCATTTGCTGGTATGGTGCTAATATACTGTCCAGGTTTCACGGGCATTCAATAATGGCAAACCACTCCAATATCTTTGCTAAGAAAACCCTAAATAGGGTCATAAAAAGTCAGATACCACTGAAAAACAACAGCAAAACATAGCAGTTACCAAAAGGACCCACACAGATCAGTATCTAATTCCTAACAACTCATGATATCCCTTCTCTTTAAGGAAGGGGTGCACTTTGGATGATTCATATAGGGCAGAGGCTTTAGGGGATGTCTTAGACTTGGGTAGCGTTGAAGAGTCCCTACTGCCCTGGTGCTAGACTTCAAGGTACAGTTTCACTAGCCCTCCCATAAGCTGGCCATGGACAGCTTTCTCTTGAACGCTGTGTTTCAGGAGTCACACCTATATCTCCTTCCTGGCTGGTTCTGTGCCTTGTCCCCTTATTTCTAGACTGCCCATTTACATCGAAACCAATATTTTCCCAAGCCATAGCTATTTCTATCTGTTGCTCAAATTTCAGGTGGATTCAGAAGGGAGTGGTCTGTAGCTAAAATCTAAAACCAAACAGGGTTCTACCCAGAGAGCAGGATCTAATTGCACTAAGCCATGTGGAGAACACGAGTCTATCAAATCCATTTCCTTTAGGAACTTAATTCCATTCCCTGTAGACCTGGGGAATGGGTTGAAATGTCGATTCATTTTTATGGGGTTAGATATGCCTTAGCCACCTAAAACAAGACAAAGGATAGTCTCCACATGAAGACTGTTCTTTCACCTGGCCTTGTAGTACTAAGCCCTCTGAGAGCTCTCTAAACCCGTGGAACTCAGCTGCAGGGAAGGCCTCTGTACCGGCTCTATTAGACCATTCCCTCATCAGGCCATTGTTCCAGTGACTTATCAGATTGCTATTTGAACTTCTCTTGCAGTCTCCCCAGTTCTTTGGATGAAAACTGTTCACCCCTGCTCCCTCTGGAAAAGAAATTCTTCTCCATTAGGGATCAGCAAAAGGATAAGCCTGGGGCCTTCTTATGATGGATTTCCAAGTCTCTTCCACACTTGTCCTCTCATTCCCCTTTCTTCTGCCTCTGAGATGAGTTCAGTGCAGAGAAACCTTGGAGTTGGAGCCTGTGCTTCCTGCTGAAGGCAATGCCTGTCTTTGGCCTTTTGGCCCACAGCGTCATCAGCAGAGCTCCTTTGGTTTGCTCTGTTACCAGCCTCATTAGCTCACCCTCAGCCTTTGTTATGCAGTCCTTAAATGCTGAGAACACTTTCTAGTCTCTGAATGTGCTGGGTAAATTTATGTTCAGGAGATCCTGGCAATTTAACTTCTTCAGGATGGTCAGCCACACCTGATGCTCTCTCTACCCACCCTGGCAGCTTTGCCTAGTGTCCACTGAGCCAAACACTGCATCACGGGGGGGCTTGATCTCTTCCATTGAGAGAATTCTCCATACTTCACCAGAAGGGCCATTGCCACAGGGTTCTGTATGTAGCCGTTTGATCACCCCTACAAAGGTGTGACACTACATATTTGTAGCACCCATCAGTCACAATAGGAACCACAAGGCCATCTTATCCCAGTTCCTGACTGCCCAATGTCAGGAGTGGGCATGACTCCAGCTGGGATCTGTTCAGGTTCGATTCTGGAATAAAATGAAACACTTGTAGGTTGTTTAAGGTTTACCTAGCCATACCATCAAAAGGATATTCAAAAAAAAATACTCTAGCACTTAGCTTGGGTAGATGCCCCATGTTTACCTTCTCTTCTCATGTGGAAATGCCAAGTCTGAAGGACCCAGCTCTATATCTTTTTTATACTCTTTGTGACCAAGAAACCAAGTCACTATGGCCAAAAGCCACCTTTTCTAGCTCTCTAATTGACTCGCTATCCCACCTGCTGAAGTGATTTTTTTTCCTTACCTTTTCTTCCCTCCTCAAATCCTCCCCCTCCACTGAAAACTTTGCTTTTCACTGAAAAAAAAATTAAGCCATTTGCCAAGACTTTTCCCTCTTCATCTCATATCTCTCAGATGCTGTTTGCCACTATCCCCTCCTTCATCTCTGTCTCACATGAAGAGGTGAGCCTTTTCTTTGCTTTCTACATGTACAAGTGAGAATAAATACAAGGTAGTTTGAGAGGGAGGGCAGTAGCAATTGAGGAGATCGAGAATGATTTCTCATAAAAGGTGATACTTGAGCTGCACTTTAAAAGAAGAGAGATTCTGTCAGGTGGAGGTGAAGACGGAATTGATGCCAGACACGGGGGAGTAGTCGGGGCAAAGGCTGTATAATATGGGGATAGTAATACCAGTTGTGGTTGTGGTGAGGAAAGCATTTTGTAAGACTTTGAGCTATGGAAGACCATGTCAGTCCTCTGCTTACAAATCTTCGGTGGCTCTCCTCTCTCCAGGGCATCCTGGCATTCGATGCCCTCCACAATCTTGCCCTGCATCACTGACCTCATCTCCTATTATGTTCTGGCTCAGCCAAACTGGATCACTTGTCACCCCTGCATCTGTCCTGTTTCCTTCTGGTTTCAAACCCTTGTTCATACTGTCTCCTCTGCCTATCAGTGCTCCATTCCTCACATGTCAAAGCCCTAACCATCTTCGAGAGTATATCTCAAAAGCCATCTTCTCTATGAAGACCTCCTTGACTATTCCTTCCAGTGGTTACAAGCGATTATGGACCGTTATTTAATGTCTTTTCTCACATTCTGCCTTATATTATAATTGTCCTTTTCTCTTCCTAGATTATGAGCTCTCAGAATAATGAGAACTCGTTTTCATAATGGTAATTATGCCAAATAATAATTATGGAAGTAGTAAGTGATTCAGTAAGGTTTCAAAAGAACTTTCTTCACAAAAATCTTGTAAGATAAAAGAAGTATTCCCATTTCACAGAGACACGAACTAAGGCCCAGAGAATGATTTGTGCTAGGTCACATCCCATGGAAGACCTGTGATTCTCCAGTCACAGCAAGTGATTGAATCCAAATCCAGGGCACTTTTCATATATCACATGGAACTTCCATGTTCCCCAGGTGAGGTCCCTGCCTGTAGCATGTGGGCAGAAATCAGTTGTTTGGGCAGAATGGAGTAGGAATTAAAGGTCTGTCAATCTTTGGGGTCATCATTTAACTAGTTCTCTGTCTTTGTTTTTAGCGATCATTCACCCTGATAGTGGAGGCCTGGGATTGGGATAACGGCACTCAACATGGTGAGTATATCTGCAACAGGGCTATTTGTGGGAAGTCCGGGGTTGTGAGCAGGGAGACAGGACTGGGATTGTGCCCTGGAACTAGGATTTGGGAAGGGATTGGGAGTGAGTTTGGTCTTCAGTGAGTAATGGAGTAAGAGGTTATTTTGGCTCTCTCTTTCCCAAGATAGATGGGAAGTGGATTACCTACTGAGTCAAAGGCTATATAGGCCATGAAGTTGTTGAGGGCTTTGTCTTGTGCAGACCGAGGTTGTGGTTGGGGGACACGAGGGCTCAAGAGGTTCCTATAGTTAAATTATTCTTTGAAAGTATGGTATAGGGTGTTGTGAGGGAAGTTGATAAAGAGACCTATGATTAATTAACTTCCACCAGCCTACCCGATAAAATCACAGTATGTAACTGCAGAGGGTTAAGGTGCCCTACTGTTGGCACAGAGACCAAAAGGAACTTTCACAGAAAACAGTTTGATTTCTCACCAGTTCTAAGAAATATAGTTCTTCACCTGGGGCACATCTATGAAAATATCTATGTGAGGTAACGCAATCAGTGACAAAACCACTTGGATGAGCTTGAGGTTGCCTAGGGCCTTAGGGGATGACTTCCAACAGATCTTAGTTTTCCTACTGCTTTTGAGAGCTCTGTTTGGAACCAGCCTTTTGGGGGGGTGAGGGCAAGTTTTCTTTTTGCCTTTGCTTGATTTTTTTTCAAGTAACTTTGTAAACAACAATATAGACGATAACCGCCATTGGTCAAATTGGATAACTGTGTATTTGGGGGGATGGGGAGGAGGTGAGTATAATCTCCAGGCCCATCATCTATGACTGGCCTGGGTCCTCATGGAGTCATAGAAGACTGTTAATTTTCATTTGCTTGATTACTGTGCCACTTGGGCTTAACAGAAACTCTGTTATGAGACACTAGGGGAGGCACTTGAAAAGATAATGCTTCGACTTCCTCAAGTTAATAGAGAACTATCCAGAAGTGGGACTATAAACACATCTGTTGAAAGTACCCCCACTGATTTGCTGGGCATAGCAAATGTTTAACTAAGGTGAGGAGAGCATAGTAGGGGATTATTTGGGACACCCCTGATCAGTTAAATTCCTATCATAGCATAAACTGATAAAATCACAGAATGTAAGGGGGCAGGTTGCAGAGCTATTAAAATCTTGATCGTAACATGGAGAAGTCCTTCACTGAAACTTAATGGAATTAGAGGACAGTTTTTATTACCCCTTTTAGAGGTTTGACTGAGTTCCTTAGGCAGACTTGATGGAATTATAAGGCATAGTGCCAACATCTTAGACCCTAATGGTCCTTTAAAAATCTAGACACACTCTTCAGTGGTAGCAGGAAGCAGCTTTGAGGAGATAAACCTGGCATCAAAGAGCTGCAAAGGAAGAATCCAGCTTTTGAGAGGAGGAGAATCATTGCTGTCCACTGCCCTCTGGTAGAGGTGTAGGGCAAAGCAAGATTGTTCTCTCCTCTGCCCATCCTACTCCCCCACACCCACCCCAGTTGGCCACGGTGCTTTGTAGTGAAGCCTCTCCGTCAGTAGGAGTTACTGCACCCAACAGAGAACCAGCTTAAGAAAAGCTGAGGTAACTGAGGAGTAGAACCTCTGGCAGCAGAGAAGAGAGCCATGTATGAAAGAAGAGACAGCTAACTTGCTCTGGCAGTTGGAAATTGAGCAATGGAGAGTCCACCTGAGTCATTTGTCCAGTCAGAAATGCTGAGTCCAAGGGTGAGTAGTGTGATGACCCCACACAAAGAGAAAGGACTTTGGGGTCCAATAGTCCTGGAGATGTAGGTTGCCTTGACCACATGTATTTCCTATCTGCATGCCTCTTCACTAGGGTACTCTATGTGTATGCCAACTCTTCCTGTGTGTGTTGGTGGAGGAGTATCCCAGTTTTATGGCAGCAATACTTTACAGCTACTTTTCTTATTATGCCATATCAGAAGACGTTTTTGCTTTGAACTGATTGTCTGTTGGTTAACTATTAAAGGGGCTCCTGAGCTGTTGTTTTAGTCATATAGACTCATGAATTCAGGGTACTTGGCTCTCACGGAGACCTAGCCTGTGAGCGTGAGTTTGGGGTAGCTCTGGAGGGAATGCCACAAATGGAAACAGCAGTGGGTTTTGAGTTAAAAGACCTAGGTTCCAACATTTACTAGCTGTCTGACCTTGGGGAAATCACATAAACTCTCTGTGACTCAGTTTTATCATCTGTAAAACTGAAGTAATAATACTTTTACTACCTACCCCACAAGGTTGTTGGGAGGAAAATGTAAACTTTAAAGTGCTGCATAAAAGTGAGCTGAAACTAATACGTACAAACAAGCTATGTGCCAGATAAATAACAAATAATTAACAGAGGGAAGGCAACAGAATTAGGCGAGGTTGGGAAAGATTTCCTATTGAAGATGAGCTTTTAGCTGGAATTTGAAGGAAACCAGGGAGGGTAGTAAGGGGAGTAGAAGAGGAAGGTCATTACAGGCGTGGTGGACTGCTAGAGAAAATGCCTGGAGAAATGGAATGGGGTGTCTTGTTTACAAAACGGCTAGAAGACCAGTGTCACTGGATCAGAGAGTACATGGAGGATAGTAGGACAGAAAGTAGACCTCAGTGTCACAAAGACTGGGGTTCAAGGTTGGGTTCTGATAGACTGGTTTTGTAACTAGGCAGATCACTTAACCTGTCAGTTCTTCAGGAAACTTTCTAGAACTATAAACTATAGAACAGTTGCTGGTCTATTTTAGTAGAGAGAGTTTCCTCATTGGGGATTCCATATACTCATAAAAGTACAGCTCTATCCTTCCCTTCCACCCCAGCATATATAGTGTTTTTAAGTTCGCTGAGCATTTTATATGCATTATATGATTTCAGCCTCATAGCAGTCTTATGATGTAATTACTACAGACATGTTATTATCCCCTCTGAGGTAGGATTTGAACTAAGACTTTACTTAGTCCAGTATTCTACCATAGTCTGCTTTGCCATGTTGTCTCGTGAAAGTACAGTATTGCAAAATCCAAGGTATGAACACCTCTCATTTAGATAACTCATTGAGTGGATGGCCTGAAAGAGCCATTAGTGCATGGTCAGAAAATCAGTTTATTTACTGGGAAAATCAGCCCTTCCTAACTAAAAACAAGGTCACATATATCAGGGATCAGAAAGTCACAGAACACCAGAACTGGAAGGGCATCAGTGCAGTTGTTAAAGGTCGCAGGATGATGGGTCAAACCCATTTGTCTTACAGATGAGGAAATAAAATGAAAGAAATTACATTAATTACAATTAAATTAAACCGATGAAAAATTTAAAATACATTTTCCTGGGAATTAACAAATGATACACATTTTTTGATATGTTACATATGTACACACAGAGATCGACTTGACAATCTGAAATATAAACTAAATGGAGGGTTACTTTCTTCTCAAGTTGAACACGCAGAAATAGGAATGAGTAATAAAGGATATATAGTATGTCAACACCCCTACCCCACTATCACAAAATTCAAGATCTTCATATTTCAGAAAAATCAGCCAATGAGAGCTACAGAGGAACAGGAACCATAGAGACAAAAATGATGACACATTCTTAGAGAATTATACATAAATAATTTACCTATTTCAAAGATAAATATTTTCAAAAATGGGTCCATACCTCTGAAGACCACGATCAGTCTTCCAACATCTATAATAGGAAACACAATTATTTGTTTGCTTCGAGACCCCAGGGAGAATGCAGGTAAATACATTTATGTAGAGCTATATATTTATATAGAACTTGAAATTTTCACATGCAGCTCAGATTGAATTATTTTTGATAGCTTCTCCATAGGTATTAGGGGACTGGCTGGGTGATCCCTGAGTTTTGAAGGTTTTATTGTTGTCTGTTAAATATCTTAGATTTATAAACACACTTGTCTCTTGATCATTCAGGAGTGAAGATTCACAGTGGGCTTTCCAGACTCCTAATGTTAAAGCAAAAGGTGAATGATTTTCAATAGATAGTAAACTAGTTATTGGAGATATTTGAGCAGACCAGTCAATGGAAGAGCAGTGCTTGGAAGTTAGAGAAAGATGTATTTTTGTTTGAAATAAAGAAGCATTTCTCAGAAGAGCTGCCTCCCGCTTGGAAAGGTAGCTTAAGTGGAGGCTAGATGACTGTTGTACTGGAGAGGATTCCTGCTCAGGTGTAGGTAGGAGCAGACTCTTGAGATTCCATGATTCACAAAACATGGTAGGCACAGACTAAATGTTTGAATTGGATTTGTGATGTGGAGACATTTCAGGTTGAGGGACAGGAGAGAAAGTACATAAATCAATTGCCCAAGCAAGCCTTTGGTGATGACAGTTTGTAACCCTCTTCTGTTGGTTTGGAGTTGGGAGGGAAGGGGTCTGGATTTCATTGCTATTGGAATATTGGAGTATTTAGTATTGGATTCTTTCTATAAGAACATGACCTGAAAGTGAGCCCCTTATCTAGAAAGTCTTAATCAGAGCCTGTAACTTCATGGCTATGACACAGAAGGGATCAAATTTGTTTTGCCTTTTACACCCCAAGGACTAGACATATTCTTTGAATTAAAAGGAACTTCAGAAAGTCATTTAATCTAAACTGAGATCGTATGAATTGTTCAGGGTTGAATGTCAAGTGAGTAATGGAGCTGGGACTTAGAACCAGGATTTCTAGATTTCCAGCCTCATTTTACAGAAGAAATCGAAGTCAAGAAACTTCTCAGAGATCACCTGTTAGCCTGTTAATGGATAGTAACACAACTTGCTTATATCACTGCAAGAGTGGGGCTGTATTGATTATTCTGCTCCACTAGAAGAACTGACTTTAGGTAAGAACACCTTTTCACTGAATTAAAAAATCAGAAATGAGTGTGAACATGGCTAATTCCCCTCCTGGAATAAGTCAAAGCCATTGTGTAAAAGATTGGGTCCTGCCTTGAGCAATTTGTATAAAAGGAAGAAGCTATTTCAGCAACAAGAGATTATAAGGATCTGAATTTGAAGAGATGGAAGCAAGCATGGCATTGTGGCATACCTTTGGGGAGAAAAGGGAGACACTGGCTCTAGGGGCATCCTAGGTCAGCTCTTTACCCAACTTTTCTGCCCCACCCCTACCCCTCCATGCCTGTCTGTCTACAGAAACTGTACTATAATCTGCTGTTTTATTGCCCAAAAATTTCTAGTAAACCTAATTTTGTCCCAACTGCCAAGAGACTAGGAGTTAACTAGAGATAGATGCAAATGTCAAGTCAGTCAGAGAACCCAACATCTGCTTATATGTTAGGAATTTTCCTAATTAGAGGTATAGAGTTAATTATGACTGACTTGAGAACTTTTCATCAAAAATAAGCCAAGGAGAAAGGAACGGGTAGACATTAGAGAGGATTCTATTGCCCTTGGGTTTAAAATAAGCTAGTTATTGTATTAGAATGTTGCTGTATTACAGATGAAGAAACTGAGGCCCAAAGAAAGGAAATAGCTGGTTTTACACAGTCATTTCTAGAACCCATGTCTATGAAGTTGTTTCTCCTTTAAAACTAGAAAGAGGTATATTTAGAATAAATTAAAGATTTTCTTACCTCTATCCAAAGGGAATAAACTCATGGAGTCCCTCACACCCTGCAGAGGTAGCAGGTTAGGAATATGAAAAAACTTAGAAAAAGCTTCTTTTTTCTTTTCTCATTTTGTATTTAAGTGTAAAATAAAAAAATTACCCCCAATCAAAAAAAAAATAATAAAGCGAACACAAAGTCAAAAAAATTTAAGAAGCGTGCAGACAAGAAAGTTTTTGTAGGTGACGCATTTATATCATGTTTGGTAATGAAATCACATAATGATGAAAACATTTCCAAAGTTCTGTTCTCAAAATTCTCTTTCTATATTTGATAAACAATAAATAATTGGTTCATAGCACTAAAAAAACAAATTCAGGGAAACCCTAGAGTATGTCTACACAAGGGGATCACTGGTGGGAGAAACCTACCACCAAGCCTTCTCTTGTGTCCCTTGAAGGACTTCCAGCTCTGCTATTTCCTACCTTTGTAATTTTGGGGAAATCACTTAATATTTGTTGGCCACCTCCTCTTCACCTGAAAAATGAGGGCATTGGATTAGATATTCTCTAAAGTTCTGTCCAGCTCAAAGTCCCATGAACATTTAACTCATGATGCATACTGAATTGGGGGTATGGTGGTGATTTGTATTTTGTCTATTATCTGGTCATGGCATAAAGAGTGAATTTTGCTCAGGTGCAGGCGGGCCTAATACTGGGTTGAGTAAATGAGAATTCCAAGTTAATTAAATTTATAATCTATACTGAGCATTCCCAACAACAATGAAATTGCGTAATGCAGGGGGTAAGGAGAAGGAAAAGGAAAGTAGATCTATGTAGGATAGGAAATGCTTGGAACTACATAAATACTCATGCGCACACAGGCACACACCCACACACACACACTCTCTCTCCCCCCCATACATACATACATGCAACCCCCAGGGTTCTAGTAAATGAAAAGCCAACCAGTCAGCCAGGTACATCCATTTAGAAAACATCCAGATCATTAACTGGTATTGTTTTTTCATTGATTCAGCTAAAACAAACATTTATTGAACAGTTGACCACGTTCAGGGTCCTATGCTTGGCTCTGGGTTACTAAAATAGAGAGAACATACCTTCTTTTCTCAAATCTCTGTATTGGGCAGGTCAAATACATGTGCAGAGATTGATTCTGATAACTTCAGAGTTTCAGGGCGAGCTGTCACAAATGTACATGCACTTACACACATTCAGAATTATCTGTTGTTCCTCCTTAAAGAATATTTTTTTTCTTTTCATCTTCTTTTTTCTGGTCTCAAATTGGCTCTGAATAAATTAGGTTTTGACAGTGGAAGGAATCAAGAGTTATATCTACCAGTTGATAAGTAGTCAAAGGATGCAGACTTCAAAAGAAGAATACAAGAATGCAAACTAGAAACCATCATATGAAGAATTTCTCCAAATCACTAAATAAGAGAAATGCAAACAAAACAATTCTGAAAATTAAAACTTCACACCTAGTAAATTTACAAAGCTATCAAAAGATGGGAATACTCAATGTTGGAGGGGCTGAGGAAAGACAAGTACACTGATACAGTGTTGGTGGGTCTGTAAATAGGTTCATCCATTCTGGAATGCAGTTTGGAAATACGCAAATAAAGGGACTAAATATTTAAGGTGGCATTTTTATAGTATCAGAGAACTGGAAATAAAGATAGTCATTGGTTTAGGAATGATAAATCCAGTTGTGGCACCGGAATGTAGTGGAATCATAAGCAAAGCAGTATGTTGAACACAGAACATGGGAAAATGTACATGAATTGATACCAAGTGAAAGCAGAAACACAAAATCAATATATACAATGACTACAACAACTCAAATGGAAAGAATGCCAAAAACAAAACTAAATGCTGTATAATTATAGTGATCATATTTGGCTCCAAAAAAAAGGGATAACATTTCTCTCCCTCTCATTACAGAGGTGTAAATGACTGTTGGTGTGGGATGGTTACATATGCTATGAAACTCACTCGAGGTGATGGTTCACTTTGCTTTGTCCCCCTCCCCTTTTCTTTTTTATTCTCTGTTATATGGGGGACATCTTTCTGGATAGGACAGGGAGGAAGGATATCTTGGGAAATGAAGATGATGGGAAAACAAGACAAGTAAAAATTTAGCAAGAAGTGGAGAGAAGCGGGTGAGTTTGACCATGTGGGCACAGTAGGATTGTACCCTTCTTTGGGGGGAAAAAAGCCACTTCCTCCTGACTCTGGTTTAGTTCCATAATATTTCCTCCGTGTTGCCCTCAGCCTGGTTTCCTGCCCCTGCCCCGCCTGTTGCCAAACACTAGACAACAAAGCCTTCCTCTGGCGCAGTAAACGCTGGACCTCCGGAGGAAGCGTCCACTTAGGCACCAGGCTTTATAGCTTTCTAAAAGGAGGTAAACTAAAAAGTCTTCATGCTTTCTCTCCCACTCCAATCTGCCCTTCATATTTCTACAAGAAAAATTTTTATGTATAATCTGCCATAAATCTTTGGTGATCCCTGATAGCACGCTATGCAAAGTTCAGTCCTTTGCCTGGCATTCATGACCCTCCACAAGCTCTCATATCATATCTCCGCCTTTCTTAGCTCATTTTGCTCATTTCCCTGTACTCTGTACGTCAGTCATGCTGGACCATTTGAACACACCATGCGCATGCTCGCTCATCTCCAGTTGTTCTCCAGTCTCTGTCCGTTGAGTTGTTCTTTCTTTAAAGCCCCACTTCTGTGAAGCCTCTTCCGGGAAGACCACTCTGATTTTCCTTCAGTAATGGCCATTCTTACCTTAGCTCGATGTTCAACTTTGGCAGCTCTCTAATGCACTTTTTACATACTCTGGTTGAGGACTTATCGTGTGCTGCTCTGTATTTGTTATGGCTATTCACATCCGTGTCTTATGTCTTGTAGATTGTGAGCTCCAAGAGCAGGCACTGTGTCCTCTCTCACTTCGTATTTCCCCCATCGTCAATCACAGGGTTCTAGATGTAGACTCTTGATAGAGGTCTGTTCACTCAATAAGCATTTATTCAGCACGTAATATTCTTGAGGTAGCTAAGTGGTACAGTGGATGGAGGTCTGGATCTGGAGTCAGGAAGATTTGAGTTAAAATCTAGCCTTATTTACTAGTGATGTGACCATGGGTAAGTCACGTAACCTCTATCTTCTTCAGTTTCCTCATCTGTAAAATGGGGATAGCAATGGCACTTTTTCCCAGTTGCTTTGAGAATAAAATGAGATGTTTGCAAACCTTAAAGCTCTACATAAGCATTAGCTATCATTCCAGGTATTGGGTAGAGTTGCCTCTGCCCTGGAAGAGTTTACACTTTATTGGAGGAGTTGACATGTATACATATAAATTGTCGAGTTCATGATCACGTTGGAAAGGAGCGGAGGATTGGATTTGTGAAGGGATGTCTCATGTCTGTGCCTCAAGATGATCGGTTCTCCCTTTCTCCTTCCTTCCTTATCCCTTTCCTCCCTCTTCTTGTCCGGCAGATGGGCTTCTGATTGAAAGAGTGTCACATGCAGGCATGATCAACCCTGAGGACCGCTGGAAGAGCTTACATTTTAGTGGCCACGTGGCCCACCTGGAGGTGAAGATCCGCGTACAGTGTGATGAAAACTACTACAGCAGCACCTGTAACAAGTTCTGCAGGCCACGGGATGATTTTGTGGGCCACTACACCTGTGACCAGTATGGCAACAAGGCCTGCATGGAAGGCTGGATGGGTCCTGAATGTAAACAAGGTAACAACAACCGGCCTGTTCAAGTGGGAGGCAAAGGAACAGAGTGAACATGGGGACTCTCCCAATAATACTAATATCCATTTTAGGTTGTTTTCTGCCTCGGATCTCATCTGGAGTGTTATGTTTAGGTATGGGTAGCACGTTTTAGGAGAATCACATATGTAAAATGAAGTATGCTCTGAGGAGGATGACAGGAAGGTTGGGGGAACTGGAGCTACAGGGAGAACCACATGTGTACACCCAGAACTTTACATCTATAAAGGACTTTCACCTTTTTTTTTCATCTGTTTTCAAAACAGCCTTGTGAGGGAGCTAGCTCATGAGTCACAGGCATTAGGTGTGGAAAGGACCTTAGAATTCTCTTGTCCAAAGCTTCACTTGTCTTTTTTACTCCAAATTTAGTGCTTTCTCCACTGTACTGTGTTCTCTATCATACAAGATAAGGTGAGAGTAGGCATACTTGCCATCTCTGTCCCGTTAAATGGAGATTCAGCTCCTTCTAGATGGTCCAAGGAGACTGAACTTGGAGGAAATAGTAAATTACAGAGGTATCAATTTTGGCTTAGTATGAAGATGAATTTCCTAATAATTACAACTTTCATGTAATTGAGCTGTTTTGAAAGGTAATAAATTCCCCATCATTAGATATGCTTGATTAACTTTCTGTTAGGGAGGCTGTGGGAAGAAGGGAGATTAGACCAGAGTCCTCATAGGTCCTTGATGGGTATAAGAGTCTGTAATTCAATGACTCTTGTGGAGTAGGAGCCGCTGGTCATCCGTGTGTCCCTTTGTATGTAGAAGGGTCACTCTGGCTTCCTGAGAGAAAGGGAGGGCCCTTCTAGTTCTGGGGAAAACTGGAAGCTCTTTCACCTGGGTGATGGTCCCTTCAAGAGCTCCATTGGTCAACTCACCAGAATTTCCTATAAAGGACTCTGTAGTCAAACCCAAATCCAAGTAGGAATCTTTTCCACAGTATCCCCAGCAGGTACTCATATACAGCCCTAGTAATGGAGAATTCACTGCCTTATGAGGCAGTCCATTCCATTTTTCAAAGTTTTAACAGTTAATTCAATTCAGCAAATATCTGCAGTGTGCATGTCACAAAGCTGAGAGACACAACGTTGAACAACCATACAGAAGCAATCTAGCATAGTGCATAAAATGCTGGGCTTGGGGTCAAACAGACCTGGATTCAAATTCCTACTTCCGCTATTTACCAGTTACATGGCCACAAACAAGTCATTTTACCTCTCTGTGCCTCAGTTTTTTTTCATCTATAAAATGGGCATAATAATGCCTGTCTTGTGCACTTCATAGGATTATTTTGGAGTGCTAGTGAGTGAATGTATAAAGTACTTTGCCCAAGTTAGTGCTGTATAAAATTTGTCATCATTTTTATGTGGTTCTTCTTATAAAGGAATTTATAGCCTATAGGATAGACTGTGACTAAGTGAAAGGAGGCATCCAAACAGAATGCTATGGAAAAATTTGATGATGAAAAGATAACTTGTTGTTAGAGATTTTTAAATTCCTTTGTCTGAAACCTCTCCATAACTTCTTCCTACTGGCCCTAGTTTTTGTCCTGTAGGGAAAAGGAGATATCAAGTCATAATCCTTTACCTTTGTCATAGCCCTTCATATACTTACACACACCTGTCATGTTTCCCCAAAGTCTTAGCTAGCCTAAATATCCCCAATTCCTTTAACCAGTTCAACTTGTGGAATTATATCCAGCCTTTTTACCATTCTACTTATGTGCCTTTGGACTCCTGCTAGCTCCTTCCTAAATGTGACGTCCGGGCCTGAGCAGATTGCTCTAGATGGGGTTTGACCAGGGCAAAAGGCTCAGCTGTCCTCAGCTCCATCATTCTGGTCAATGGAATTCCATTAATTCATCTGAGAACCTTTTGACTCAAAAGAAATAGCATATTTGCAAATTTAAGGTGCTATGCAAAGTCCAGCTTTTGCTAAAACTCCATAATCTTGACTTTGGTACTGTCCCTTTGCAATAGGTATGTTTGGAGACAGATTTTAAACCAGTTCGAGCTTACTTGTCTTTTCTGGTTAATGATAGTTCCTAATATTAGCAACTTTGATTCTCAGGTAGCCACACATATTTGGCCAGATATATAACTGTCTATTGGCCAGAAGTTCCTAGTTCTAGATTACTAGATCTGCCATCCTGGCTGGTATCTTGTTCCACAGTTAAGTTCCCACATGTCTCTTCCATCACTCCAGTTGAGATGAAACATTAGATTTGGCTCTGCCTGTGGTATTTCATGAAGTCTAGCTTGGTATAATGAAAAAAGCCTGGATTGGGGGGGTTGGGGGGGTGGAGGTTCCAAGGGAGGGGAGAAAAGAAGGGTATTGCCAGGAAATCTGGGTCCTGCCCTCTTTACTAACACTATTTTGTTGGCAGGCACCCTCGCTGGCCATCATTTTCCCTCTTTTGAAAATGAAAGGTCTGGACTCAGTGTTCTCTAAGGTTCTTTTTAGTCCTAGCACTCTCATGCTATGAAACTGGGAACAAACTATCTGCTAGTAGGCAAAGTATAGATGGCTTGGTTACAGACTCTGGCCTGGTCCCATCCAGCTCTGATTTTCTCTGACGTGATTATGTTTGGAAGTTAGGAATGTAGCCCAGGGTTGCCAGCCAGTGGCTCCGACAGTCGTGGGGCTGGCATTGCCAAGGGCCTCTGATATCTGCTGCTTCAACCCTGTGTCTCTGTGTTCACAGCTGTATGTAAACAAGGATGTAATTTACTCCACGGGGGATGCGGCGTGCCTGGGGAGTGCCGGTAAGTGTGTGCTGGGGCCCTTTTCCTCTCTCTTTTTCTTGGTGGGAGGATGTTCTTAATGATATCTTCTGCTTGATTCAACAATTGAACTCATGGAGCCTGGTTGCTCGAGCCAGTGACTAGGCAAAGGGAGACAAAAGTGTCCAAGAATTCAAAGGTGATGAGGAAATTAGTCATATTTAAGGTCTTTTTTTTTTTTTTGGAATGTCCTCAGTGTGAAATTTAAGTGTAATCCCTTTAAGGAGTTTAACTGCCTCTGCAGATAAAGGCTATACCCATCTAGATGTTTGCAAAGGAGAAATGGTCACTCATGGCCCTTCCTCCAGTGAGAATTTTTACTAAAAACATGGGGTAGGGAAGGAGCATTTTCTTAGGGTCAGAGAACCTGGGTTAGAATACAAGATTGTCTACGTCCTATCGAGGCCTGTTTTTTCATCTTTAAGATAAGAGGGTCTGTGTGATAGAGTGGAAAGTGGAAGCAGAGAACCAGGGATTCACATGAACCTGTTTGAGCTTGGCGTGGACCTTTACATTTCTGAGCCCTGGTTCCTCTTCTTCAAATGAGGGGACTGGACTAAATGACCTCTAAGATCTTTTCCAGTCTAAATCTGTAACCATATGGTCCTAGGGTCTAGCAAGTGTTTGACATATAGTAGGTGCTTAATAAATATTTGTGGATTGGCTGAAGGGAGCGGATGAGATGATTTCTGAGGTCCTTTCCAGGACTTTCTAAAGCCAATAATCTTGTGAAATTCCTGGCTACATGTTATTTGTACTTGGTCTGTGTGCCGGTCATTTGGCCTCACTCCTGAGAACTTGTAAAAGGGAGAATTTTCCCCCAATATTGGCTCTGCTGCCAGTGATGGCACAGCTCTTCATTTTTAGTGGGACCTATGGTTATCAGCTTTAAGGTCTTCCTCATAAAGACACTGTGAGTTAAGTAGTAGAAATAGTTTCTTGTTTCATGAATGAGCAAACTAAGATCCAGAGACGTGTAGTGACTAACCCATAATCTCGTAGTAAGTGTCATATTGCCGGGATTTAAACCCAAGTTCTCTGACTTCACACCTATTTCTCTTCATTTGTGTTTCCTTTTATACTCTCAAAAAATCTCTTCACATTAACCACTAAGATTTTCCTAAACCGTTCCTGCCAGCTTGAGCAAAAAGGAATGTTTCTGGAAGTCAGACTTATTTATGAATTCTCTATTCACTTGCCCAGGGTGCTGACACACATACATACCTCAATGCTTGATGGTGCGTTGAGAGGTTCACATGTGTCAGTCAACAAGCATTTATTAAATTATTATGTACTTGGCATTGTGCTAAGAGCTAGAGCTACAAAGCAAAAGCAGAAACAGTCCTTGCCCCCAAGTAGTCTACATCCTAACAGAAGAAAACCTTAGTGGAAGACACTAGCAGCTGCAGAGACTGCGAAAAGCATCCTGAGAAATGTGGGATCTGAGCTTCATCTTGAAGGAAAACAATTGAGTTGGTTTCCAAAAGGTTGGGATGGGGGAGGCGATGAAGGAGAGCATTCTTGGCATAGGAGACAGCCAATGTAATGCACAAACGTGGAAGAAGGAGCATAGTTTATGAGTAAGCCAGTATGGCTAAACCATCAGATACATGGAGGGAAGCAACGTGAAAGAAAATTGATAAATTGAGAAGCAGTTGGATAGAAAATTGTAAATGTCAAGGCAAAATTTATATTTGATTCTAGAAGATTAATGAGAGATTTAATTTAATTAATACTTAATGAATGGAGGAGGGCATGTGACGTGGTCAACCCTATGCTTTAGGAATTCAATTTGGCAGCTATATAGAGTTTGGATTAGAATGGGGAGAGACTTGAAGCAGAGAGACTCAGGAGGCTATTGCACTGGCTTCAGGTGAGAGGTGATGAGGGGATAAAGTAGGTGGGAGCCATATAGGAGAAATGTTGAGAAGAAAAAATGTCAAGACATGTCCTGTGTTGGGACTGAAAACTTGAATTGGAGGATCTTGCCCATGCCCAATAGATGTCCATCTGTCTCTGTGGTAGTTGAAATCCCACAGCACTGTTTGGTGTCAGGAGATTTCTCTGAAGGGATTGAGTGTATTGTCGTTCACATTACAGTAATTTAATGTTTAGAAAGTCTCTCTTCACAACCCTTTGACGTCAATGCAAGTATTATTCCTATTGTATAGAAAGAGAAACTGAAACTTCATAGAGAGGTGCCTTGTTGAAGATGATTAGCAAATGACAGAACCAGAACTAAAATGTAGGTCTCCAAATTCCAGCCAGGAGATAGAGAGAAGGAACAGCCCGCAGGCCGGTGTCACTGGATCGCAGAGTGTGAGGAGGGATGTAAAATATTTAAAAAAAAAAAAACTTGAAAGAGAAGGAGTTAGGCTATGATGGGCTTTAAAAACTAGACAGGAATTTATATCTGATTCTGGAAAGCTACTGAAGCTCACTGAATAGGGCAGTGATACATGTTTTAGGAAGATCTATTTGATAGCCAAGTAGAAGAAGGATTGGAATGAGGAGAGACTTGCGGCAAGGAATCCAGCATTTCCCCCCACTGTACCGCAGTTTCCTTTTCTTATTGAGATTAGATGACTTGCTGAGGCTTCTTTTAATGAGGTGAATCATTAATTTGGATTCATTCAAAAGGCTTCACTTAAGGATCTAGAAGGCCACATGTGGCCTCAAGGCCACAGGTTCCCCACCCCTGATTTACATTATACACTGCATATTTTTGGTTTGTTTCATATTTTTAATTTTATTTATTTGTCTTTAGTTTTCAACATACATTTCTATGAGATTTTGAGTTCTAAATTTTCTCCCCATTCCTCTTCTTCCTCTCCCCGAGACAGTGTGAAATCTCATATAAGATATATGTGTACATTCATATTAAACATATTTCCACATCAGTCGTGTTACCGTGTTTCTTCTTCATTCTCCAAAGGGACCATGACATTAGGGAGATGGTGACATGACTTGAAGTTGACTTTGATTTGAGTGAGCGAGGGCTGTGCAAGGTCACTGGTCTCACTTTCTCCTCTAGAGCCATCTGGGTCCAGTGGCCAGATATTCATCAGGATGACTGGAGGTGGCCCAGGATGCATTGGGAGACCCTGTCTCTTTTAGGCTAAGGTCTTTTCAGGTTCTCACATTGAGTGAGGTTATACCCATTCAGTGAATATAAGCCTCCTTGAGAGTCAAGGGATGGCCTCTTTAATAAAAAAAGTCAATCTGAGAGAGGAAGACCCTCAGGGCTGCTAGCCAAAAGAGAAACAGTTAGCTATTTACATTCACTCTGAGCCAGGAGGGCCCAAAAAATAGCCATTAAGTGGTGCTTGGGCAGGGACCTAGTCATGTTTTAAAGAGTTAAAACCAAAGGGGAAAACCACAAGAAAGAAGAAACCAACCAAAAAAAAGAACAAGTAATCTGTTTCAATCTGCATTCAGGCTCCATAGTTCTTTCTCTGGATGTGAATGGCATTTTCCATCATGAGTCTTTTGGAGTTGTCTTAGGTCTTTGCATTGCTGTGAAGAGCTAAGTCCATCAAAGTCAGCCATCACACCGTATAGCTGTTACTGCGTACAATGTTCTCCTGGTTCTGCTCGCTTTACTCAGCATCAGTTCATCTAAGTCTTTCCAGATTTTTCTGAAGTCTGTCTGCTCATCATTTCTTATGGAACCATAGTATTCCATTACATTCCTATGCCACAACTTGTTCAGCCATTCCCCAATGGATGGGCATCCCCTCAATTTCCAATTCTTTTCTACCACAAAAAGAGCTTCTATAAATATTTCTATGCATGTGTATACCCTGCTTCTTACCAGCTTTGAGGACAAACCCTTGTCGGTCCTCTAATTTAGCTGTGCTTTTTAATGTTGGTGACAATTCCTTTAGGGAACTAATCAGCAAGCATTTGTTAAGTGTATACTGTGTGCCAAGCACTGTGCTAGGTGTTAGAATTATAGGATTTAGAACAGGAAGGAACCTCAAACATCATCTCATCCAGGATTCTGAAGCCACCCTGGTGTAGGCCCTCATTATCTAACACAGGGACAATTCTAGGAGCTTTCTGGGTTGATCTGCTTGCCTCAAGTCTCTCCTCATTCCAATCTGTCTTTCATTTGGCTCTCAAATAGATCTTCCTAAGATACACATCACCTCCCTATTCAGTAAGCTCCAGTGTCTCTCTGTTACCTCCAGAATCAAATATAAATCCTGCCTGCCTTTTAAAGCCCTTCATAATCTATCCTCTTCTTGTCTTTCTAGTTTTCTTATGCTTTACATCCCTCCATATCCTCTGTGATCCAGTGACAGTGGCCTTCTTTACTGTCCCTTCTGTCCCTCCCCTCCTGGCTCTTTGGCTTCCTTCAAGCCTCACCTAACATCCTACCTTCTTCAGGAAGCCTTTCCTAGTCCTCCTTAATCTTAGTGTTTTCCCTCTGAGACTACCCTGATTTATTGTGTGTATATGTGTGTGTGTGTTGTTTGTGTAGTTATCTACAAGTTGGCTTCCCATTAGACTATGAGCTCCTTTGATAACAGAACTTTCTTTTTAATATGCACATAGTGGGCACTTAAAAATGCCCATTGACTGATGGACTATTTCAATATAATTATTTTTCTTCGTAATCCTGTGTATTTTATCTTACATATTTAAAAATATCATTCTGAGAGTGTATCCAGAGACTTCATCCTACTTCCAAAGAGGCACTCGACAAGATGATTAAGAAGAACCCTGATTTAGTCTAACCCCAATCGTTTTAAAGATGAGAAAACCTCATTAAGTGACTTCCCCAGGGCCACACATGTGGTTGAAGAGATGAGCCAGGATCCAAACATGGGTTATCTGACTCCATATTCATTACTTTCTGTACTGTAATGGGTTTGCCAGAAAGAGCAATTGAATTAAGTTGTGAAATGAAACCTCTTTTTGTCTGAGATTCAGGGAGTGGGGGAAGCATAACCCATCACTGTTGAGTTGTTTGGTACTGTGTATGTTGAGAGACGTGAGTTAAATCTTCTGGACAATCTAAGAGAACAATCCCAGTCTCGATTCCAGGTTGCTAGAGCATCTCCACCTTTCCCTTCATAGGTAGAAACAATAGCCACTCTCTGAGTCAATAATAGAAATGAAAAATGGGAGGAAAGACTGGGTGTGAGAGGGAGACTTTTCCTGGTGCTCACAGTCTGGGAGTTCTGGGATGCGGGTCATTGTATGAACAGCAGCGGAGACCATTAATTTCATGCCCTAGTCAACAAATGAGTTTAAAAGGCCTATTTCCTCTACTTAGAGCTCAGGCATTAGATTGGATTATAATGCCTCATGGCCTAAGTCCGGGAATAAGCTCTTCCATTTGGACATCAAGTAATTCTACTTGGATTCCAGCAGTTAAGTGCTGGGGTGGAGGCTGCTCTTTGAGGCATAATAGCAAGACGAAGCCACTTAGCCATCAAATAATGGGAAATTTTCTCCAAGGTCTCTGGACTTTCTCATTCTCTCTGGCTTTATGGCATAAATCCTTTAGTACCTCACATTCCTAAGGGACCACAGAATTACGTTCTGGAAGCAGTTATCTATTCAAACTCCCTTGTTTTATATATGAAGGAATAAGCCCAGGAGGTGCAAGGTACATATTAGTCACTTCCTTTATGCAGGGAAGGGGCTAGGTAGTGCCAGGGTGGGGAGGAAGAGATGCAATATTTAGATAATATTTAGATATTCTCAGTCTTCAGTGAGTTTACAGTCTAGGAGGGAGATCAAATACTAGCACAGATAGCCCAGGGCCACTTAGTTTAACATTTGAAAGATGTACCATTTCATCGCTTTGGTTCTTTTGTGCAATGACACCGATTGTAGTTCTTCTCATATAAAAAGAGCTTTAAATTGAGAAGTAAAGGAGAGGGAGAAAATTGTCTATGCTTAACAAACCGAGCACCATAGAAAATGCCAGAGCTATCCTGAAAATCATACAAGACCAAACTCAAGAATAAAGCCTGGGTCAAGATAAATGCGTACAGACATATCAGCCCCTGTTTTGTTGTGATTAAAGTATAGATAGTAAATATAGTGAAAGATACTAATACAGAGAGGCAAATGTAACCACGCAGGTATCACTAAGCCTTAGTGGGACTGACCCTAGAATATATCTCTGAATGGGTGTAATGTATTGAAAAGGAACAGGACAGGTTAAGGGAGTTGGCATCAGAGTAGCATATATTAAGAAGATGTGTTTATGTGAGCCAATCCAGAAACCAGAAGGAAAGGAACACTTCATTTGTGTGAATATAAACAGAGGCAAAATTGTTATTGGATGGACAACCAGGATAGAAAAAGGAACGTGATGAGAATGGAAAACAATTCCAACAGAGGAATCATGGCATAATAATGGGGCACCTCAGTTATGTGTACATCTATTAATTTCTTAACTTGCTATAATGATAACTCCAAGCATTTCTGGTTAAGGTGGCAAAATGAAATGTTATAGAGGAGCACGTCTCTCTCCCATGTTCTCTATCAGTGTTCTCAGAAGGGTGCCATGTTGAATAATGGTGAAGAAATTACAAGATTATACAAAATACAGCCAGAAGCCATGGGCACTGGAAGGATCCTGCCGAGGAAGCGCACACTTAAGCTCAAGTGAACAGACTGAAAAACCCTCAGCAATGCCCTGGTATGGGGAGAACCAAGGGGAATAGAAGGCAACAGCTAGACATTAACCAGGATTTCCCAGAGAGGCTGGAAGCCCACAGCAGCCAGGGAACAGCCTATTGCAAGACCTCGACTAAGGACTCTGAAATATGCCAGTGCTGTGAGTGCAGACGCAGCAGGAAGGATGGAGGCCAGTGTCATGTGCTCAGAAAATTGAGTTCAGGACCAAACAGGCCTAAACAACACCCTACTAAAAGAATAGGAAGGGGTAGAACCCAGCCCAGGCATAAAATCAGTACTTGAGACTGGAGATATGAGTAAATCTAGAGAGATACCAGACACAATGAAGAGA
>CM053625.1:22004206-22044116 GCA_028646595.1 Phalanger gymnotis
ATATCTATCTAGATATAGATGTCTAGATAGATATCTATCTAGATATAGATGTCTAGATAGATATCTATCTATATAGATATAGATGTCTATGTAGATATGGATAGATATAGATGGATGGATGGATGGATAGATAGATAGATAGGTAGATATAGGTATAGATATATACAGATAGATATCTATATAGATATGGATAGATATAGATAAGGATATAGATAGATATAGGTATAGATAGATATAAATCTATATAGATGTAGATATGGAGAGATATAGATATATATATAGATAGATGTCTATATAGATATGGATATAGATAGATATAGATAATAGATAGATGTCTATATAGATATGGATATAGATAGATATAGGTATAGATAGATATATATCTATCTAGATATAGATGTCTAGATAGATATATATCTATATAGATATAGATGTCTATGTAGATATGGATAGATATAGATGGATGGATGGATGGATGGATGGATGGATAGATAGATAGATAGATAGATAGATAGATAGATAGATAGATATGTCCCTGTTACGTCCTTTTGGAATCTCGGCTTGTCTTCTGACTCTCACCAGGGTTGGGGGTAGTATTTAATTTTCCTATGTTGAGTACAAGGATCTTAGGCAGTAGTGAGGGGATTGGCATGTTGGCAGAGCTAGAGCCTAAGGTTAACCAGTCCCTGTGTTCCCTATTCTGCTTTCCCCTCATCTGTCCCTTGTCCTGTTCCTTTCTCCTTCCCTCAGGCTCTGTAGCCCAGACTAGTCATCCTGTGTCCTGATGTCTCCATGTCCTGTTTCTCATCCCTCTTTTCTGCTTTCCTCTTGCTAGCTGGGCATGGGGGCTCTGGTGGGTGTGCGGGAGCTGGTCTGTTGCTTTGGTAGGTGTGCAGGAGCCTGTGTCTGGTGGTGTGAGCTTTATTCTCTTCTCTGTCTTTTTTCACAGACGCTAATGAATGTGAGGGGAAGCCCTGTCTTAATGCTTTTTCTTGCAAAAATCTGATTGGTGGATATTACTGTGACTGCATCCCGGGATGGAAAGGAGTGAATTGTCATATCAGTTAGTATTACCTTGGAGGAGTCTGGGGGAGGAGTGGCCTCGTTTCTTCAGAGGGTGAATGCCCTGTGGGTAAATGTCAGGACTGCAAGACACGGGAGCTGGGTTTGAATCCCTGGTCTGCCACATGCGTCCTTATGACCTTGAATACTTCCTCCTTCAACCCTTCCCCTGACCTCTGTTTCCCCATCTCTAAAATGAGGGAATTGAAGTAGATGAAATTCTTTGATCCTGCAAACTGCTCAGCTAAATGAATGCAAAGGAAGTCCTGCAGGTTCTCCTTAACCCTCTAGAGGCTCCTGGGAAGGAAGCATTAGCCCTTCATTTGCAGGAATGGGCCCTGATTGATGAATACATGGTGCCTTTTCCTTAGATCTTTCTGGCTCTGACCTCAAGAAAGTCATCCAAACCCTTTTTGACCCTGTTTAGAGTGTCAGTCTGGTTGTTCCCCTGAAATATAAAGTGTGATAGTCCTTCTTTGGCCCTAAAAGTCTCTTCTTCAGGAAGGGTTCAGGTTGCTCCTGAAGAGACTCCAGTTCTTTTATAGCTTCAGGATGTATCTGTGTCCATCCTTCATCTTCTTGGTGACTTTCTAGACTGAGTGCACTCTGAATTTTTCCTTTCTTTTTCCACAATATTATCTCTAAGCTTGAGCCAAAGGTACAGGTGAGTTAATAGTCTTAACATGGCTGATCCAGAGACTGGCTTAGAAATCACCTGAGCATTCTGAGTTTCCTGGGCCTGAGTTTCCTCATCTGCAAAGCAGAGATCAGTCAGTAATGGTATTTTCACTTCCAACCTCACATGATCGGTGCAAAGAGAAAATAAACCTTAAAATGATATGAAAATCATACCAATTATTATTTTCATGTGATCCATCATGGCTCAGTGGATAGAGAATTGTCCTTAAAGTAGGGAAGATGAGGGTTCAAGTCCTGTTTCTGATGCTTTAAGACTCAGTTGTATTGTTACAAGGGAGTTTCCTTTTACCAATGAGGTCACAGGTCCAGTCCAAAAATACACCCATGTACATAATCTTTATTTACATTAGACGTGGACCTCTTCCCTAGATGCTTGAAATTCATGGATTTCTGAATCTCTCACCAGTAGAAGAGTTTGATTTAAATATATGTTTTTTGGTTTGAAAGAACCTTAGTCTGTCTGTCTGACCATCCGTTTCTCCCTTTCCCTCTCCTTCCCTTCCCCTTTTTCTCCCTCTCCCTGCCCCTCCCCTTCTCCTTTTCCTTCTTGCATTTACTCTCCCTCTCCTTCCCCCTCCCCCTCTACCCTTCACTCCCTCTACCCCTGTCCTCTGTGTTTGGGAATAGACAGTAAAATCTGTGTTTTGTTTCCTAGATATCAATGATTGCTGGGGTCAGTGTCAGAATGGAGGCACATGCAAGGTAACAATCTCTTTACTTCAATTCAGTAAGCACTTATTAAGTGCCTACTATGTGCCAGGCATGTTTATCCAAAGTGACACCTTTCTGTTTCTAGGGTATACCAGAATATCTCAGAATACAAGCCCTGGACTTTGGGCAGAGAGGAAAATGTGATTCAGGGTTGGCTTGGGGCATATATTCTTGCTTTGTTTTTTTAAACAAACTTTATTTGGCTTTACTATAGCTATACTCACACCCCAATCTCCTTGCCCCTTTCTAGAACACCCTCCTTTTTTCACAAATAACTGTAGTCAAACAAATTCTTATATTGGTTGTATCTCAAAATGCATGGCTAATTCTGTACCTCTAGTCCATGATGTCTCTGTCGGGAGGTGAGTAGCACAATTTGTCCTTGGTTTTTTTCCTTACAATGTTGTCGTCATTGTATAAATTGTTCTCTTGGTTCTGGTCACTTCAATTCTGCTTTAGCTCATACAAGTCTTCCCAAATTTCTCTGAATCTATCCTTTTCATCATTTTACACAATAATACTTTGCACATTTAACACTTTACACGATAATAATCCATTATTTATACCTTCACACCCCATAATTTGTCCATCCAGTCCCCAAATGGTGGGCACCCCCATAGTTTCCAGTATAAAAACGTGCTGCTATAAATATTTTTGTATAGATGGATCCTTTACCTCCTGTCTTTTATTTCTTTGGGTGACATACGTAGTAGTGGTGATTCTCAGTCAAAGAGTAGGAACAGTTTAATGACTTTCCAGGTATCTTTCCAAATTGCTTTCCAGAACATCTGGACAATTCACAGCCCTAACAGGGCATCGATGTGTTTGTCTTCCCACGGTACCTCCGACGATTGTCATTTTCCTTGTTCATTGCATTTATTGATATGAAGTAAAGCCTCAAGATGTTTTAATGTTCATTTTTCTTATTAGTTATTTGAGGTGGTTTTTTCACATAATTGTTGATAACTTGGATTTCTTCCCTTGAGAACCACCTATTCATATTCTTGGACCATTTTTTTTATTGGGGAATGCCTCTTGCTCTCACATATAGGGAAATGGTTCCCTAATATAACTTTATCAGAGAAACATGCATGCTGCGAGGATTTTTCCCCAGGTAATTGTTTCTCTTCTAATTCTAACTATTTATTTTTCTTGTGCAACAGCTTTTCAGTTTTATAATCAAAATTATCAGTTAAACTTTTAATCCACTCATTTTGCTCCTCGTGACTTGAACCATAAGGTTTGAACCCTTAGGGCTGATGTTAAGTTTTTCTGTGATCCACATAGCCTGTATGGTTCAGCCAAACAGTCAGTATTTACTGAATGATGGCTATCAGACCAGCCCTATGTTTGACATTGCGGAGGTCAGAGAGTTACAGAGATGGATGAGAAATATTCTTTGCTTTCCTTCATGAGCCACCTTCCCAGGAATCATTCACCTTCCCTGATTATTGGATTTATTCAGAGATGCTGGTTTCGAATCATGTCCTTGCCAGCTACCTCTGTAACCTTCAGCAAATTACTTGGAATATCTGGACCTCAGATTCATCGTCTGTAAAATGGTGGGAATGGACTTGATCAGATCCTCTCTAGCAGTAAGTCCTGGAACCTGGGTTCTAGCCCTGTTCCTTTAGCACTTATTAGTTGCGTGACCTATAGTAAATCATCCTTCTGAGGCCCAGTTTTTTCTTCATCTGGGAAATTTCATAACAATAATAATAGTATTAATATTATTATTTAAAAAATAACATCACTCGGCCCTGCCTTCTTCACAGGGTTGATATAAGGGTTGCACTTTGCAAATCTAATGGGAGTGATGATAATTATTTGTGTCCTATTCTCTACCCTGTGTTAACCAGGACGAGGTGAATGGCTATCAGTGCCTTTGTCCCCGGGGCTTTATAGGCAAGCACTGTGAGCTGGAAAAGAACGAATGTGCCAGCAACCCCTGTCAGAATAGGGGGCTCTGTGAGGACTTAGTGGATGGCTTCCGCTGCCACTGCACCAAAGGTTTCTCTGGTGTCTTCTGTGAGGTAAGTGAATGGCTTTCTCTTTCCCCAGGGAATGCTGATGGTAGACTCGTGGGCTTATAGGACCATGGCAGGGGAACCTAGAATAAAAAGAGCCATTTCAGAAGTCCAAGGACCCTATAGTACTTCAGAAAAAAAAAAGTGTTGGTTCGAGATCTTTCTGTAAAGAAGTCTCTGGGAGGTCTGACCTGAGTGTCTTGTTGTAGATCTGTCTTCTCTGTTTTATTTGGGAGTCAGAGGGTACAAGTTTCCTTTCTCTGTGAGCAAATCTTGTGACTTTTCTGAGGCCTAGTGTTTGGCAAGATAGAATTCTAAATTCTAACATATTTCTAATTCTAAATGAATCCATGCTGACCTGTAGATTGTGAGGTGTTTGTTTCTAAATAAAAAGTTTTTCTCATGATCCAACTCCCCTTCCCTCCTCAAGAGGCATCAGGCCTTTTTTACCCCATAATGGGAGTACAGAAAAGTACCAAGGCCCCCATCTGGCTCCCTATCTGGCTTCATGGGAGGTAGTGAGTGATAAAAAGTCTCCTTGTGTTGTTTAACTTAATTGTTTCTCTTATCATGGTCCCCAGGGTTTGTTTTGATTTTCTGAAAGAATCTTGTAGCTGTTTTGCTTTGGGCTTGTTAGTCTGGGAGAGAGTGAGGCACATTTCAGCTTAATTTAAGGGAAAAACTTCCTAGCCATCAGAGCAATGTAAAACTGGCTGCTGTGGTAAGGTAATAAGTTCCCCATCACTGGAAATCTTCCAAGCACTTGCTGGAAGTGTTATGGAGGGGATTCTTTTTCACGTATTGAGTTGGACTCAATAGGTGGCCTCTGCTCAGATTCCAACTTTGAAATTATGGGATCTTAAATTACAAGAGGCATATTTCAGCTCAATATGAAGAATAACTTCTTAACAATTAGAGCTTTCCCGAAGTGAACTGGACTGTATCAGAATGTTAGCAAGCTCCCCCTGTCACTAAACGTCTGTGAGCACCATCTTCATGTGATCAGTGTCATAGAGGAGATTGCTACTCGGATAAATATTGAGCCAGGGGCCCGTGGAGGCTCTTTCCAGATCTGGAACGCCATGACTCTGAGTATAGGCTGATGACCGTAGGTGAGGGTGCTGAAGATTGGGGACTGGGCTGAAGTTAAATAGTCTGAACTGGCTAGCTGTTTTCCTTGTAACAGGAAATCTTCCCCCCTCTACCCCCACCCGCCTTCATCAGTGCCCGGCGCCGAGTGGAAATTGGAAAGGGAAACTCCGACTGTTGGAAGGAAATGAATGGAGGTGTCTGATAGGAGAGATCTGAGAGCTTGCCTCATTCTCAAAACGCTTCCCTTAGGGTCAGCAGTACCCCCTAGAAAACACACAGGGAAACAGCCCGGCTAAGCTGTGGGGTTTCCTGCACTGCTTCTTAGAACACATTATGGTTATGGTGACAAGAACATTGAATTTGGAGCCCAAGACCCGGATTTGAATTCCAACTCAGACATTTAACCTTTGTGAGCTTTAGCAAATCTCTTAATCTTGCTGTGCTTGTTTCATCATTTATAAAATGAAAGCACCGGGCTGGATGATTTTCTAAGATCCCTTCCTGCTCTGAAATCCCATGTTAATAATTAAAGTGTCTAGTTTGCAGAGAACAGTACTTGGAATCTACTATTGGCAGCATCTAAATGTTACCTATCATTTCTTTGGAGATCATGTACATGGGGAGAAGGATGGTGGGGACAGCGAGTAGAAAGAATGGCTACAGAGAGGGGCACATGGTCATCTTTCCTCTCTTTTGGCAGAAGAATGGAGGTGTTCTGACTTCTATGGGGCTCCCTTGGAGGGAGGCCCAGATGTATATCTCCTTTGGCCCCTGGTGTTGCTTGCTGGAACATGATGGTAAATTCTGCATAGAAATAGGATAAGCCTGTTTTTCTGAGAAGATGAATGACTTTTTTTTTTTACAAGGACTCCTTGGGGAGTTTGAATTTTCTTTAAATTTGAGTTTCAGAAATGGTGGCTGATCCTTAGGAGAAAAATAAGACTTTCAGTTTTGAAAGAGACATTTCAGACAAGGGTTTGAAGCCGGCACAGCCTAGAGTGGCCTGAAGGGCTTTCCTGTCATGAATGAAAAGTCCACATGTTGTCTGGATGCCTTCCCAGTCCCCTCCCCACCCCCTGTCCTCTGTATGCAGGCAGAGGAAACACCACACCATCCCTGTGAAGGTCAGGGAGTGCACCTCTGCATGATTCAGTCACTTTGGCTGGGAAGCTTTGGGGCTGGGCCTCCCACAGACATGTTTGGAGAAACACAGATGTTTCCTTCTAAGATATTCTGGCATGACCTGTGAGGGCCACCGACTTCCACTAGGCTGCACTGATGATCTAGCATCGAGAACAAGAGAGATAACAGTCTCACTGTCCTCTGCCTTGGTCAGGCCACGTCAGAGGTGTTCATTTCAAATTTTAGTAAGTCTGTTAACAAGATGGAGAGCATTTGGGATATTGAGAGGATTAGAGACTGACAAATCAGAAGTAGTTGAAGGAACTGGAGATTTATGACCTGAAGGAGGAGAAGCTAAGGGGTTGGGTATGGACATATAATCATTATATTAAAATATGTTAAAATATCCAGAGGTCTGTCACATTGAAGGAGAGAACCTGACTTTGACTAAGTGGCCTAGAAATCAAAACTAGAACCTATAACTTTATTAGCAGAATGTAGACTAGCTCAAAATGATGATTCGTTTTCAAGATGGCAGAGCTATCCAACGGTAAGAGAGGCTGCCTTGAGTGGGACTGAAATCCCTTCTTGCTGGAAGCATTCAATCAGGGATTGGATGACTGGAATGTAGTTGTACGAGAGATTTGCATTCAAGAATGGTTTGGGCTAGGTATTCTCTGACATCTCTTCCAGCTCTGAGAGTCTAAGATTCTGTAACTGAATGAGAAAGATTAATAGTCACCTTCAAAAACTCTTTCCCTGAGTAACTCCTTTAAGCAGTGGTCCCCTAAGTCAGAGATGTCATACATGGGGGCCACAACATTCCTGAGTGCTGCTGAATCAGATTTAAATATAATTGAAAAATATTTAACAAAATAAATAAAAATATAGAAAAAGATAAATAATGCTAACATATGGTTTTCTAAGTTGTTGTGTAGCCCACAGGGATCCTTATGTCTAGTTTAGTAGCCCCTGTTTTTAGACACCACTGAGTCAATCAAGGGTAAGTCTTTTTTCATATGGAAGACATTGCAAGTGCTGGGCTGAGGAAAATAACCTTGTGATGTTCATCCCCACATATTTCCTGAGCCCAACAAGATCCCTTGCAGGGCCACATTGAAGCTGGGAGGGCCGTGGGTAAATGAGAACTGCTCCTCTCCCTTGGTGACTTCACAGTGTAGCATAGTGCTAGGTCACTAGGCAGGATGCTATGAGATGTGTGCAGAAGAAAAGAGGAACAGTGAGAATGGGATAGGGGTAGGGATATGGGGAATCGATGCATTAAAACCTAACAAAGAATTCAGACTCCATCAGTGTCTGAGTAACTCCTATGCCCAGAACCTTGGACTTGGCTTTCTATATGTTATAGCCTCATCATTTTATGGGTGGGAATACTAGTACACCCTAGTCCTAGTACACACTCGTCCATATCTCAGCATACTCTTCTTATGGGCAGTTGTAGCTAAGAAAATTTACCTCTGGGCTAATATATTGGTGATGAACTTTTAACTGAGCTAGTTAACTGAGCTAGTCCTTGGATGACAAATGGACAGCCTGTCACCAAGCCCATCCTTGAAGGCTTTCCAGCCTCGTGAGATCTGCCAGCACTTGCACTTCCTTGGCATTGTCTTTGAGAACCAAAGTCTCCTCCCTGGCATTGTGAGAAGGCATAATAATTCACTGAAGTTAAATGAACTTTTTTTAGACTTGACTTAGAAAAATCTAAAGTAAATCTGGGTTTGCCTAGGAAGATGTAGAAATGCCCCCATAGCCCAGTGATCCCTTTTTACTCCACTGTAGCCATGCCCCACCATTCCCCACCCCTCATTGTGTTACCCATCCTGAGCAAGATGGGGTGGGGAGGGAAGATTCAGCTGTTTCACATGTGCCTCCTCTACTTCTTACCTGTGGCCTTCTATTTCTCAGAGCTAGTTGAAGGAATTAACCTGGAGAAGAAAGGACTTAGGGCATGGGCATGACTATATAATTACTCTGTTAAAATATCCCAGGTCTATAGGACATGACCCTGTTTCCTGTGGTAGGCCTGGGAACCCCCCCCCCCCAAACTCCCCAGAGGAAGCTATAGCTCATATCTGGCATCTGTCCTTCCAGGTGGACATTGATTTCTGCGAGCCTTACCCCTGCCAGAACGGAGCCCGCTGCTATAGCCTGGAAGGAGATTATTACTGTGCCTGCCCTGAAGACTACGATGGGAAGAATTGCTCCTACCCTAAAGACCACTGCAGGAATGGCTCTTGCAAAGGTGTTTGATTCCCCCCAGCCCCAAAGGACACAAGCCTTTTGACAGAGCATGGTGGGCAGGGTTGCTGACAAGTTGCGGGGGGGGGGGGGCACATATGGATAGGAGAGAGATGACACTTTTTGGCCCAGGACACTGGGTCGAGATCTAGTGCTATTGGATAAATGAGCAGAGAGGCAGGAGACCTGGGTTTGTATCTGTTTTGACACTTGACTGGCTATGTGACTGTGGGCAAATAATTTCTCTTAATCTGGGTTTCAGTTTCCTTATTTGTAAAGTGAAGATGATAGTCCTTGTATACCCTAACATTACAGGATTAGAGGAGGAAAATAGCTTATTAGCCATAAAGTGCTGTAGAAAATGGGAGTAGTTGTTTCTTTGATACTTGAGTTGGACCTGCCGGCTCATCTATTTGGGTGCAGATTACAGTTTAATAGTGATTGAAGGAAGGCAGCACATGGTAGAGTCAGTGGTGCTAGGCCAGGCTCCAATTCAAGAGAACTGGGTTCTAGTCCTTGCTCTTGTAAACTAAGGGGGTTAAAGTAGAGAGCTAAAGTCCCCTCCAGCTCTAGCACTGAGCCTGCTAAGCTATATTGTCACCTGCTCAGGGCACCGAAGAGCCATCCATTAGCTTGGGTCTAATCCTGTCTCTGACCCTTGTTTATTAAAGGGCTCTGGGCAAGTCACTGTCCTCTTTGGGTGTCTGTTTTCCTCATGTGGCAAAATGGCAGGAGCACCCCTCCTTCCCAACATGTAGATAAAAGGAATAATTAAATAAAAGTGGGAAAGGCAGCTTGTTGCAGATGTTATAGTGGAATCCTTCTCAGCTTACAGTTTGGGAGTCCCACCCTACTCTTGCTCCTCAAAGCTGGGCTGTTCCACCTGAATAGAATGGGATTCTGCTTAAAATAATCGTTAGACTAAACATCCCTGTGTACCTCAAGCGCTGAGGTTCTGTGAACGTGATTAGGAAAAAAAGATGCTTTATCATCCCCAGTAAGTAGAGTTAGCATTAACTTTGCCCTTCATTGTCAAACGGTGGCGTTTTAAAAGCTGCCTTCAATTCTCTGCAGGTTTTTACGTTTTTCCGAGGGCTTTCAAATCCATTGTCTCCCATAACAGTAATAATAGCACACCGTTCTCTTGCCTTTTGAGGCTTATAAAACACTCTCTTCGCAGCAACCCTGGGAAGCTCATAGTGTAAGAATGTTTATCCCTAATTTACAAACAGATGAGTCTTGCAAAGGTCAGTGATTTATCCAGTGCCATGTAGCTAATAAATGTCTGCACAAGAACTTGAAACTAGTTCTCTTAGTGACTCCAAGTTCAGCCCTTTTCATGGTATACGATGAGGCCAGCTTTACCTCTCTTGATTTTTACATAACCTCGTAAAAGAGGGCCATTGTCCCCATTTTATAAGTAAGGAAATTGAGCCTAGGTACAGTAAGTAAGTCTATTAAGGTGACTCTGAGTCAGTGACAGAGCCAGGATTAGAACCCATGCCTCTTGACTCCTAGGCCAGAGCTTTATGCACTCTAGCCCCAGGGAAGCAGGGTGACCAGAAATAAATAAGAAGATAGAGTATTCCTATGCTAGTACTTACTTACACTTTCATCAAATGGCAGTCTTGACCTCTCTTCTCCTGCCTCTGGTTTGGGGATAGAGAGTGTACAAAAGTGACAGAGCCACATATCCACTGTTCCTCTCCTTTCCTCCCTCCTTGTCTCATGTCCAGTAATAGACAGCTGTGAAATCGAGGTCTTCACCAACACTACAAGATTCATCTCTTCCAATGTTTGCGGCCCCCACGGACGTTGCATCAGCCAGCCTGGGGGTAATTTCACGTGTACCTGTGAGAGTGGCTTCACTGGCACCTACTGCCATGAGAGTGAGTCTGAGGTTCCTGTCCTTTTTTTTCCTCCCTTATTGGCCCTAGGGGGAAAAAAAGCTAGAAGCTCCTGTGTGTTCATTTAGAAAATGAATCAGTGAAACTAATGGGGCTTCCGTTTGGCTAACATCTGTATCCTACTCTTCCTCTTATTCCCCCTTCTAAAAAAAAACCCTCCCTAAAGTCTGGGTTCTGTGTCTACCAGCTTTGATTGAGATCTCTATTGGGGTTGTTTTGAGGGATCAGAGTTGAATACTTCTGACTGCCCCAGAAGAGATGGTACTGCTACCAGGAGGGGGGTTACTGGACCTACCCACACACATCGCTCCCATCCTCATTCCCACTTGGGTGGGAAAAAATGCATGTTCTCCTTAGTAGGACCGCTTAGGTGGATTGGGGGGCGGGGGAGATAAGGGAGAATGTCTTCTTTCCTTCTCTCTCCCTTTCCAGTGACTCAGCTCCAGCTTCTCTCCCCTCTACAGACATTAATGACTGCCTAGGGATGCCATGCCAGAATGGAGGCACCTGTATTGATGAGATCGACTCCTTCCAGTGCTTCTGCCCCAGTGGCTGGGAGGGTGAACTGTGTGACACCAGTGAGTAAAACCTGGGCCAGATGAGATGTGACCTTGCGACCCCCTCCCTCCCTGCCTCTGCACACATCTGCTTTCAGGCAGGCTGTGATCTTCCCAGACCGTGAGAATCTAATGTCAATCGGCCTAATTAAATTATCCCTCCCCTTACTGGCTGTATGGTCTTGGGTAAGTCCCTTCCTTTCTTTGGGTCTCGGTTTCTGCATCTGTAAAATTGGGATAAGCTTATATCTCCTCAGAAGCTTTTAACCTTTCAAGGCCTATACATCAAAATTAGAGATTTGGGGAATGCATACAGTTCCCCAAGTAGCTTTCCCTAGTCATTTCTTCATCTTTGATATTAATAACAGGTAGTATCAATATAGGGGCACATACAAGAGAATATTTTCATTACCTCATTTACCGTAATCCAAAGCAGAAGCCTTTCTGTCCCTAGAAGAAATCAGAGCATCTCAGAATTCAGGTACTAGGCTATCAGCAGAAAGATGATTTAGATTTGGGGCGAATTCAGATATTTTTTCATCTTAAAACCAAGTGAGCTCAAATGAACCTCCCATACTTGGAGATGGTGAACTCTTAACTGGTTTCATGGTATAGATTACACTTGAGCTATAGTAGTAGAAGGAGGCTTAAACTCCTTCATTTTTCCTTCTGTCCCACTTCATTCACTTTGAATATTCCCTTGTTACCTTGCTACAAAGCCGTTTCCCACCACTGGGAGAAACAATCCATCCGTCTCCTTGTAAATTGTTGATTGGGAAGGAATCTTCAAAGCCTTGTGGTCTGGATGAAGGTTCTGTGTAGCTATCTGTGATAAGCCAGGCAATCTGTATTTACTAAACTATCTGCCGAACCCTGTGCTCTGTGTTCTGGGGGCATAGGCCAGGAAGTAAGGGGAGATATAGAGAAGCGTAATGAGCCAGACATGAGAAATCACTGTACCTTCCCTGTAGAGGAACAAGGTATAAATTTTGGCCGTGCTATTTTCTTACCTGTGTGACCTTGGAGAGCATCTCTGGAGTTCACTTTCTGCCTCTGTAAAATGAGAAGGAAGTAGGCTATATAATCAGCAGACCCATCTAGCATTTCCCTAAGCTTATTCTTGAGCTCACTAGTTTTGTGTTGATGTTAAAATGAATCTGACAGCATTAAAGTGGGAAGGGATTTAGAAGCAGCACAGAATAATGGAAAACACTAGATTTGAAGTTAGGTGCCGTGCCCATTTCCATATCTACACTTTTGTTTATGCTGTTCCCTCTGCCTAGAGCCCTCTTCCCATTTTTCTCCATTTGTTAAAATCTTACCATTTCAGGCCTAGCTCAAGCCCCATCTCTTCCAGGAAGTCTTGCTTAGTGTCCCCTGCCCACATTGATCCCCTGTTGACTTGCTGCATTCCTTACTGTTTGTAACCACGTAATTGAATCATCACCTGCCTCGTTCATTGCTGTACATGTGCAGGTCATGACCATCCCCAGGACTAGGAGCTCCCCCAGTGCAGTGAATGAGTGTCCTTGTCTTTCTCCACAGAATAGCCAGCACAGAGGGTCTAAGGAAGATTTAAATTTAGAACGTGCTTCTTTTGTAGAGTAGAAGAGACCACTGGGAAACTGAAACCCCCAGAGGAAAAGAGGTGGCAGAACCACAGCTAGAACCTAGATTTTTTTGGTTCAAAGCCTAGAACTCATTCCCATATACCATAGATTAGTGAAGTTAGCACAATTGTGACCCAGCCCTTTCACTTAAACACCAACAAATAAGAACTCCATGCATACCAGTGATAAGAACCAGAAGATCTTCTGCATGGAATGATGCAGAACTATACCACATGCAGTACTGTAGCAGGAGTAGGCTGAGGTGTCTTACCAGGGAAGTCAGCACCCATTCAGCAAAGAATGGAATCCAGTGAAGGAGGTCAAGGAGTAATGCCAGAGAAGCCAGCTTAAATGGATATAACCCAGCCAGAGACCAGTAGAGCTGGGGACTAGAGCCATACCAGAGATATTAGCGTGAGTACAGGTAAATGAGCCAGAAGCAGGTGGAGGTAAGGAGAGAAGCTGTGCCACACAAACGAGCACGAGTTTCCACAGTGGTCCTGAAACCAGCCATTTCTCTGAGTGGAATGAAGGTCAAGCTCTAATACAAGGACCTGAAGCCAGATTCTGGCCCTGGCCAGTTAGAACAGAATCAAGGGTGGAACCAACTCCAGTGGATAATTATGAAGGTAGATGGACCCTGTCCATGTATTCCTTGGAGCCCTGGGAGAAGGCAGAGCTAACTTGGTACCCAGGCACTGGCACCAGGAGGACTATGCAGGAAGCCCTAAACCAGGCCTGCACAACATACACCCCACAGGCCTCTTGTGGCCCGCCAAAGTGACCCATGGGGGTATGTTGTGCAGGCCTGCTTTATGCAAATCCACCAGCAAAACTGACTGTGCAAAGTTTGTTTCAGGTAGGCCTGTATAACATACCACCCACGGGCCACTTGCAGCCCACCAGAGGATGTTGGGCAGCCCACAAAAAGTGTAAAGGATATAAAACAGGCCTGCACAACACTCCCGTTTGTTGTGCAGGCCTGCCCTAAACCAGGGTAATATCCAGTATCCCAGTGGGGCCTCTCGGTGCCATATCAGAAATGGAAAAAGACATGAGTGCAGCCAGGGTCAGAATCTGAAGTAAACCACCAGAAGATGAAGACAGAATCTTAGAATGGAGACAATGGGTGGGACCTAATGCTGTCACTGAATCTAAATTGACAGTGACATCCAAAATACAGAGGGGACAGGATCAAGCAAGGTCTGTTTAATCCAAGAGTGTTAGAAGCTACTGCACAAAATTGCAGTGCAAGAACTGATGCTGAAAATATGAGTAAACAGGAGACCAAATACAGTGTAAAAAAATTCACTGAATCTTAAGGAAAAGCCAAGATAAGAGTGTAATTCTATAATGTCCCCAGAATAAAAAATGGTTAGGACTACTAGGATGGATAAAATAAATAAAGAGATAAAAAATCCAATTAGAATTTGGAAGGAGAAAATTGAAAAGAATAAATAGTTTAGAACAGAAGGTGGAAAGCCTTACCCAAGTAAGAGAAACCTTAAAAAACAGAATGTAGCAAGTAGAACTCCATGAAGCATCAAGAAGTAGTAAAAATGTTGGAAATACTAAAAAATATAGAAAAAGATTGGGAAAAAATTAAAAGATATATGTTTTCAAAAACAGCTAATCTGAAAAAGAGGATAAGGAATGAGAATGTAAGAATAATCAGACTTTTTGAAAACTACAATCATTCAAAAACCCACAGCTACCAAAATTTACAAAATCATGAGTGAAGACCTCCCAGATCTTTCAGAACCAGAGAACAAAGTCATGCCATTGGCTACCTTCAAAAAAGAAACTCCGAACTAAAAATTTCCAGGAGTATCATAGACAAAATGCTGAGCTTCCAAGTCAATAAAAAATATTCCGAGTAGTGAGAGACTTCGTGTACCAAAGAATCGATCAAAAGATCGTACAAGCCTTCGCAGCAAGTACTGTAAAGAATAGAAAACCTTGGAATATGAAATTTTAAAAGACAAATTATAAAGGTTTACAACCAAGAATAACTTTTACCTTGCAAAACTGAGTATTAATCCTAAAAGGGGTTGCGGTAGAATGGAATAGGAATGGACCTTTACTAGAATAGAGAACTTTAGGGCATTGCTTTAAAAAAATTTAAGTAGAATTTTACAAATGCAAACCAAGAGATGAGAGAAACATAGAAAGGCTAAATATATTTGAGCAATTAGACGAGGCTAAATAATAATGAAGTATATAAAGTTTTGGTCGAATAGGGAAGAATATAAGTAATTAACATCCTTTACGAATATGAAATAGATGCAAGGTATTAGATCTGTTAAATAGAGTGCCTGAAGAACCATGGATAGAGGTTCAAAATATTGTGAGGGAGGCAGCAAGAACAGCAAAAAAGCAACATTCCAAAGAATAAGAAGAAGAGAGCAAAGTGGCTGTCTAATGGACTTTGCAAATAGCTGAGGAAAGAAGAAAAGTGAAAGGGCAAGATATACCCAACTGAATACAAAATTCCACAGAACAGCAAGGAAAGATAAGTTTTCCTTAAATGAGCAGTACAAAGAAATAGAAGGAAACAGTAGAATGAGAAAGATAAGAAATCTCTTCGAAAATTAGAGATATCAGGGGAAAGATTTGCAAAAAAAAGGGCATGATAAAAGACAAAAATGGTAAAGATTTAAGACAAGCAGAAGAGATTAAGAAGAGGTGGCAAGAATACACAAAAGAACTATAAAAGAAAGATATTAACATCACTAATAATCATGATGGTGTGCTTACTGATCTAGAGCCAGACATCCTGGAGAATGAAGTCAAGTGGGCCTTAGGAAAGCATTGCTAACAATAAGGCTAGTGGAGGTGATAGAATTCCAGTTGAGCTATTTAAAACCCTAAAAGATGATGGTATTAAAGTGCTACATTCAATGTGGCAGATAATTTGGAAAAACGCAACAGTGGCCACTGAATTGGAAAATATCAGTTTATATCCCACTCCTAAAGAAGGGCAGTGCCATGGAATGTTCAAATTGCAAACATTTTTGCTCATTTCACTGTAAGGTTATACTTAAGATTCTACAAGCTAGGCAGCAGCAATATGTCAACCAAGAATTACCAGAAGAGTAGGATGGTTTTTGAAGAGGCAGAGGAACTAGAGACCAAATTGCCAACATTCACAGGATAATGGAGAAAGCAAAGGAGTTATTGACTACACTATAGCCTTTAAACTATGTAGATCATAACAAAATGTGGCAAATTATCAAAGAGATGGGAGTACCTGATCATCTTACTTGTCTCCTGAGAAACTTGTGTATGGTCTAAGAAGCAGCAGTCAGAACTGAACATGAGACAACTGGTTTAAGATTGGAAAAGGAGACCGACAAAGCTATATATCACCACCATATTTATTTAACTTATGTGCAGAGTATATCATGCAAAATGCTGAAATTAAAGTTGCCAGGAGAAATATCACCAATCTCAGGTAGAAGAAAATGAAGAGAAATTAAGAAGCTTCTTGATGAAGGTGAAAGAAGAGAGAGTAAAAGCTAGCTTGAAATGGAACGTTTTACACACACACACACACACACACACGTACACATGCACATCTTGGCATCTGATCCCATTACTTCCTGACAGATAAAGGGAGAAGAAATGGAAGCGGTATCAGATTTCATAGATCACTGCATATGGCAACTGTAGCCATGAAGTTAAAAGACACTTGCTCCCTATAAGGAAAGCCGTGACAAATCTGGACTGCATACTGAAAAAACAGAGACTTCACCTTGTTGACAAAGGTCCATATAGTCAGTGCTATGGTTTTTCCAGCCATATTTGTGAGAGTTGGACTAAGGAAAGCTGAGCACTGCAGAATTTATGCTTTTGAATTGCAGTGCCAGAGAAGACTTCTGAGAGTCTCTTGGATAACAAGGAGGTCAAACCACAAGGAGATCAAATCAGTCAGTACTTAAGACGTTAATTCAAGCCGTTCATCAGAAGGACAAATACTGAAGCTGAAGCTAAAATAGTTTGGCTACAAAATGAGAAGATGGGACTCGTTGGAAAAGACCCTAGTGCTGGAAAAGATTGAAGGCAAAAAGGAAGAGGGGATGGTAGAGGATGAGATGGATAGATATTATCGTGGAAACAATGAATGTGAACTTGGACAGACTTCAAGAGATAGTGGAGGATGGAAGGGCCTGGCATGCTTTGGGGTCCATGGGGTCATAAAGAGTCAGACACAACTGAACAACTGAACAACATCAATCATCTCAGACAAAACAACAGTAAAAATAGATTTAAAAATAGACAAACTTAAAGGTACCATAGCTGACAAAATAACTGCATTTAATATAAAAATACCAAATGCCACAGTTTCTAAGTACTTGAAGGAAAAGTTAAACTACAAGGAGAAATAGATAGCAAAACTCTAATATTTGGTGACATCATTTTGCTCCTTTCAGACTTCTAGACAAAACTGACAAAAAGCTATATAAGAAAAAAAGTTAAGTACATGAATAAAACTTTAGGAAAATTAAATATGATGGATCTCAAATGATGACTGAAAGAGAATGTTAGCCATGTTTAAAGATATAAAAACCCCACTAAAATGCAAAAAATCATAAAAATGAAACAAAAGATCTTTAAAAATTGATAAAACATAATTGAATATGATAAAACTAGGAGATAAAAAAACAACTAATAATCCTTTCATCTGATTTTTAAAAAGAAAAATTGCTGGTATCAAAAATGGAAAGAGAATTCACAACAAATGAGAAAATAAAGGAAATTATTAGAAATTATTTTGATCGCATATGCCAGTAAAATTGATAAATGAAATAAATGGTGAACATTCATAAAAATATAAAAACGCCCATATTAACAGAAAATATAAATTAAAATGCTGACAGTAACATAAAAAGAAATAGAGACTTTAAATAACCCATCCTCTGATAAAAAAAAATTGAACATGCTATAAAAGAATGCCGAAAAAGCAAAACAAAAAAACAGAATCTGTTAAATTTAAATGAATGCTATCAACCGTTCAATGAATCAATTCCAATATTATACAAAATGTTTACAGAAATAAGCAAAGTAGGGATCCTGCCATACTCCTTCTGCTAGATAAATATGGTCCTATTACCAGGGAGACACAGAGGGAAAATACAGGGTTGGTTCAGTGTTAGGGAAATTGTAAACATTATAGGCCATGTGACACACAAAACCTATAATATTCCCTTTATTTTAACAACATTTTAAAAAAAGAACAAATGGAACATTCTCAATATAAATTAGTGGGAAAACACCTATTAAGTATTTACTTTGTGTGAGGAATATAAATAGAAAAGCAAGACAGTCTCTGTTTTAAAGGAGCTCACCTTCTCATAGAGCAAGATAACACATATTTCAGCTTCAGAGCAAACAGAAGTGCCAAGTCTTTAGACGGTGTAGCAAAAAAAGATTGTAATACATCTTCTTTAGTGTCATTTCCATTGATAAAAAATGTCATTATCTGATTTGAACCATTTGATGAGGTCAAGGACTTTGACATTGAGAACTTTTATTTCTGGGTTTTCTATAGCTATGGCTTGTGAGGAGGTATAACAGCAATGCTACTTGTAGCTGCTGTGGGGATGTAAGACCAATAACACCAGCATGCAGGAGGGCTGCTAGCACAGGTTCTTTGATCAGCTTTTCTAAAGGAAAGCAACTTTAAAAGGATCAGCAATCTTACTTTAATCAAACATGTATATATCAAACGTTTGTGTGTGTGTGTGTAATTCACTTAGTTCAGGGGAAAAGTCGGCACCTTGAACTTCAGAGAAATTACAAGCAGAAATTATATAAACAGAGCAAATAAAATAGCAAAGACCAACAGACAGGGCTTCTAACTATCTGACTACAGCAATACATACATAGTTACCAGAGAAAGTAGCACCAACATCTGGGTTTTTCAAAGCCAAGGGGCTCCTTAATGGCTACCCATAGTCTTAATCTGGCTACATCACATGAACACTTTTCCAATGATTGAACTCCAAAGCAAAATGCTAATCTCAGAGCAAATATACCCTTCTTCAGGGCCAGAGGGCGTCACAACCCTCGTGACCCAGGCTCATATAACTCAGGCTTCCATGTGACTCAGGTTCAAAGCAGGTCCTATAGGCATATTAAGGGGTGGGGAAGATCTTCAAATTGTATTAACATTACAGGAGGTGGGAGCTACAGCACAACAGTTAAGTCAGTTGCAGGTCATATCTCTACAAGGATTTCTGTCTTGGTCATTGATTACAGGAGCAAGGCCAATAATCTAGGTTGTTATTATTCCCAGGACACTTGGTCTTATATACCTTTTGGTGGGAATTACTCAGTTGTTGGTGATGGTGGAGATGGCAAACCCCTTCTCCACAAGGCTAGTGCCCCTCAATGATGGCCGTAGGGGCTGAGTTGGAGCCTGAGGGGTATGCTATTACAGGAACAGGATTTGGCTCCTCTGAAGTGTAATGAGCGGTGGTGTGGTCAAAGTCATAGCTATGGTTTGGTGGGTCTGGCATATATTACCTCCTCTCTCTTCCTAAAGACTCCTTTCTGTTTCAGATAGACTAGCTTGCTTGCCCCATTGGTGGCAGTTGGTCATCAGTTGTGGGCAGTGGTGGCAGGGATGAAGTGTCTTTTATCAAAAGAAGTTCCCCCTAGATGATGACCATGAAGGTCCAAGCTGAGATCAGGGCCAGTGACCTGCAATGTGACAACTAATATAAATCTAAAACCAAGAGCTAGCATCATCGTTAGTGGAGAAATACTGAAGTTCTTTCCATTCAGATGAACAGTAAATTAAGGATACCTATTGCCACTGGTATTATTTGAGATACAAAAGTTAATTATAATAGTAAGACAAGAAGAATTTCAGAGAATAAAGTCAAAGAAGAAATAAAAGTATTCTTTTTTTAAACAAATGACATATATTAACCCTAGAGAGTCAGTTAAAAATTAATTGAAATAATTAACAGTTTCAGCTAAGTAACAGGATATAAAGTAAACCTACAAATATCGTTAGTCTTTCTGTGTATTATCAATAAAATCTAATAACAAGATTCAGAAAAAGATATCCCATTCAACTATAGAATGTGTAAAATAACCAGTTCAGGTACCATGACATAGTTAGGAATTACATAAATACAAAACTACATAATACTCCTTACAAAAATATAGGCAAACCACAATAATTTGGAGAGCTGTTAACTACTTATGGTAAAATAATGCCAAAATAATAAAAATAAGGTGCTACCTAGATTCGCTGACCAACTACCAGAGGGCTCTTTTATTAAAATAGGAAACATAATTGCAAAGTTCAACTGGAAGAACAAAGGAGCAAAAATCTCAAGAGAAATAATGGGGAAAGAAAAAGAGAAATAGCAGATGTTAAATTCTACCACTCAGCAATAATCACCAAAACTATTTGGTAGTGGCCACATAATAGAAAAGTTGATCAGTAGAATAGATTAGATATCAAGATCCAGAAACAAATGAACACAGTAGCATAATGTTCAACAAACCCAAGGATACCAATTTACAAGAGTAAAGACTTATGATTCAACAAAAATAGCCAGGAATGCTAGAAAACAGTCTGGTAGAAATTAGGTTTAGACCAGAGTTTCATAACCTGGATTCATGAACTTTTAAAAAAAATTTTGATAACTTTTTCAATATGATTGTTTCAATATAATTGAATTTCTTTGTAATCTTTTGCATTTTATACATTTAAAAGTATTATTCTGAGCCTTTATTAGATTGCCAAAGGGGTGGGGGTCCATGATACAAAAAGGTTAAAAATCTCACATTAGTTGCCATAATAAGCTCAAATGGATGCAAAACCTGTACATAAAAGGTCATATCTTAAACCAGAGAGTCAGGGAAGGGATAAGGAAAGAGTTCTTGACCAAACATGGGATAAAAAGGATCACAGAACATAAAATAGGCAGTTCTGAGTACATAAAATTGAAAAGATTTTGCACAAACAAAATCAATGAAGTTAGAATCAAAATTAAAATCACTGACTGGGAAAAAAATCTTTGAAGCAAACTTTTCTGTAAATGTTTGAAATATAAAATAGGGAATTCATAAAAATACAGAAAAATAAAAGCATTCCCCAATAAATTGTTAAAAGAAAGGAATAGTTATTTCTTAAATGAAGAAAAGTGAACTATGAATTATTAAATATTAAATAATAAATATTAAAATGCTCCAAATTACTAAGAATAAATATTAAAACAATTTTGATATACCTTTTCACGTCTACTAGTTGGGCAAATGTGAGAGAAAGGTGAAATAGTAGTTGTTGGAGGGCATGGAGGAAGGTTGGTGCACCTTTCTGGAAAGCAGTTTGGAATGAGACCTAAAAAGCTGCTAAACTATGCATAGTCTTTGATCCAGAGATACCGCTACTAGACCTGTACCCTTTTTGTTGTTATTTTTGAGTCATTTCAGTCATGTCCCACTCTTCATGACCCCATTTGGGGTTTACTTGGCAAAGATACCGTAGTGGTTTATCATTTTCTCCTCTAGTACTTTTTACAGATGAGGGAACTGAGGCAAACAAGGTTAAGTGACTTGCCTAGGGTCACCCAGATAGTAAGTGTCTGAGGTAACATTTGAACTCAAGTCTTCCTGATTTGGTACTCAATCCACTGTGCCACCTAGCTGTCCTGACCTATCCCCTAAAGAGATCTAAAAAAGAGGTTGAAGGGATTCTTATATACAAAAATATTTGTAGAAGCACTTTATGTTGTGCGCCTTATATTGGAATCAAATTATGTGCCTTTCAAATGGAGAATGGCTAAACATATTATGTTATTTGAATGTAATGGACTATTATTACCATATAAGGAATGATGACGGGAATGGATTCAGAGAAGCCTGGGAAGACTTGCATGAGCAGAAGTGAGTAGAACCAGAAGCACAATTTATAGAGACGATAACTTTGTGAGGAAAAAACAGCATTCAAAGATATTAGAACTATGATCAGTGCAATGACAAATTAATCCTAGAAGATTGATGGTCAGTCGTTTACTTCTCACCTCTTCTCACACAAGTGATAAACTAAGGGTACAAAATGAGATAAACATTTTCAGACATATTCAGTGTATCAGTTTGTTTCACGTATCCTTTTTTTACTGCAGTGGAAGATTTTTATTTTTAGAGAGAGAGTTGGGGATGATAGTGGAGGAGTAGTGATAATAATATCAAAAAGTGAAGAAAAGAAGTGAATCACTTTTTAAAAAAAGAGCAGCAAAAGATAGAACATAGACAAACAGGGCAGGGAAGTATTAGATAGATATTTTAAATTTCTAATTTCATAACATTTATCAAGTACCTACCACATGCAGGCTTTGATGAGGCATGTTTGCATTCCCAGTCCTTCACCAGGGAGAGATTGGCACCTACTATACCCAGGACCAGATCATCCACTCTCTGCTTGCTTCTGTTTCACTCTCTTCCCAGGCTCCCCCTCTGCTTGCCAGCCCTAGCTCCTCCTTTGCCTTCTATACACCTGTCCCCAGGTACCTCATCAGCATGAGACTGGACATCATGCTTATTTGTCACCTTCTCTCTCATCCCCATCATCTCTCCAGATTTGAATGACTGCTTCCCTGACCCATGTCACAATGGAGGCCACTGCATTGACTTGGTGAATGATTTCTATTGTGAATGCAAAGATGGTTGGAAGGGCAAGACCTGCCACTCACGTAAGTTTAGTTTTCTTAACCCTCTGTTCTCCCTCCTTGATCACCTGCTAAATCCCAGAGTTTGGAAAATGGACTTGGCAAGAATGTGTAACTGAGATCATTCCAGAACTGTAGAGATGGTTATAATCTGGAACATTGGGCTGTGGCTATGGCCCTTCCAGAGCCATAGAAGTAAATGGAAATTGGGGTAAAAACTGACTTTTATTCAGCATTTCTTGGGAGGTCTGCATGGATACCTGGAGACAGACAGACGGTGGCTAATTCCCTTTGCCTCTAGGGAAGGTAAAATAGTAGAAATGTGGCTCTTTTAACTTCTAAGACCAGAGAAAACCTGGTTTACTGCCAATTGTTTGTCTGTACTGTTGGCCAGACTGTCTCCTTAAAATTCAGAGAAATGATACGGATGTCGATCACATAAAACACTCATCTCTGAATTTGCCAACTCATCTATTCCCATGTTAGGCCTTCCTCCTTCCAATTCTACCTCTGAACCCTGACCAGAGCATGGTCCATAATCTTCCTAGAGCAGACCTGAAACTTTCTGTCTTTCATGAACCATCTTTACTCTGAAATCATCTTTTGTCTCTCTGTAGCCTCCCCTCACTCTGATGCATTAGTATAAAATTAAGACATCTCGCCAACAAGCTCTGTCACATGAGATTTTTTTGGTTTTTTTTTTTTTTTTTTTTTTTTTTTTTTTTTTTTTTTTTTTTTTACTGTTAAGCCATTCTGTTCTCCTTGGTTCATGGTAAGCTTCCCATCCTCAGGGATTTACTTTACCCTGGGCATGGTAAACCCCATGGTTATGACATCTGTCGCCCTATCCTCAGGGAACAGGAGAGAGCAAATCTGGGGCCAGTGGCAAGGATGGATGCCTGGTTCCATGAGACTCCAGTGGCTTAAAGAGATTATCTGAGCCTCCAACCCGGTTGTAACTACAAGACTAGACATTTCATCTCACCTTTTTAGCCACCTCAGAAAATTTCTTTGGTCTTAAGGGGAACTATGTGAGAGGATGTGCTTGGCTCAGTGCAGCCTAGATCCTATTTTAACAATCAAGTATAGGTTAGGAGTTTCTCCCACTAATCCAGAGAATAGCAGGCTTAATTCTGGGGTTGCCCTATAGGTCACAGACCAGGTTAGCAGCCCTCTGGTGGCATGCCAATGCTAATCATCTAATGTTTGTTCCCAGGTGAGTACCAGTGTGATGCCAACACATGCAGCAATGGTGGCACGTGCTATGACAACGGAGACACTTTCCGATGCATATGTCCCCCAGAATGGAAGGGCAGCACTTGTAACATAGGTATCTGGGCCTGGATGGGATGTGGGATGCAAGCCTCAGTGGGGAGCAGTACAGGAAAGTGGGAGGCTTGGCTTTGAGACCTGTTTCATTAGATTATAGCATAGAACTAGTATGGATTGTAGAGATCAAATCCAACTATTTTATTTTGTAGAGGAAGAAACTGAGACCCAGGGCCCATAGAAGGAAAGAGACTTACCCAAAACCAGAACTGAATCCACATCTCTCACCTCCATATCCATTGCTATTTTTTTTTGGAGTGTCCTGACCTGTAATATGTGAGGAGCATTTTCAGTTGATGCAGACTGACACATTTTCTGTGCCTTAGAATCCAAGAATTATTTTAATCAACTGAGAGGTTACGTTACCTGGCCAGTGACATGACCAGTATGTGTCTGAGGCAAGACTTGGACCCCAGTCTTGATGCCACGGTTGTTCTGTACCATTACCACATTGCCTCTTCTCCTTCTATAACACCATACTGTTCATTCCCCTCATTATCCCCACTCTCTGTCCGTCACTGTTCTGTATCTCTGGGAAGACCTTTGCCTTATGTAATTCATCTGACACCATAGGGGCCTATGTTAGGAAATGAAATCCAATCAGTGTTCTGATATGCCTCCTCCTTCTCTGCATTTCTAAACCCAGTACGTCTTTCAGAGACCTGCTCAAACCCAACCTGCTTTAAGAAGCCTTCCCGGATCACTGGATTATACTGGTCTCTCCCTTAAGCTTTTGAGAGTAATTCTGAACCATAAAGTAGTGGTCTGAACTGCTGGTAATTCAGCATTTAATTATGTCCTGCCTTTTTTCCTTGGGTTTTGTTTTTTTTGTTCTTGTGAGTTGGTCCTAGAAGCACAGACTTTCAGAGCTAAAAGGGACTGAAGAAACCTAGCTATCATTGGAACTGTCATTTCTCTCCTGGACATGATCCTGTTAATGGAGCCAACTTCTGGGTCTCCCTATCCTTAGATTGAGTCTCCAGTTCTCTAGGATAATAACCCCAGTTTCTAAATGTTCTCATGACAGGATTTTCCTAGCTAAAATAGGAGAAAAAAAAGAAAGTTACGTGATAACCTATATATTTAACAGGAATAATAAGTTGTACATTATAGATCTGCAGTTTCAAGTGCAGTCACCTTTTTTTAATTCTACTGTGTTATGGAAATGCTTGTTTTATTTCATAAAATACAAATAAAATAAATTTTAAAAAAAAGTATCCAGTCTGACCCTTTTTTTTTTGTACAGATGAGGAAATTGAAAGTAAGCCATTGGTAGCCAAGGTTTTGAGGCAGAGTCTGTGACTGGCTCCTCACTTCGTTTTCCAGGTGTATATGTCAAAGCATCACCAAGTGCTCTGTCCATATCTTATCAATTCCCCATCCCAAGAGGATGCACAGGCCTATGAAGTGGTGATGTCTAGTTTCTGCTGCTCCAAATGTGGCAAGGTAGAAAGAACAATGGATTTGGAGTCGTGCTTCATTTGGAATCCTGCCTCTGCCATTATAATACGTGTGACCTAAAAGAGGTCCTTTGACTTCTCTGAGACTTAGTTCCTTCATCTGCAAAATGGATTAATGATCTCTAAAATCCCTTTCCATTCTAGATCCCTTGACCGTATCTGTGATCTAGAATAAAGTGTGACAGGGCTGGGCAGATCAGATCACGTGGGGGTGAGGGCTCTGCGGCCCTCTTCAGGAAACTGAAATGTTTCTTCCCTCATAGCCAGGAATAGCAGCTGTCTCCTGAACCCATGCATGAATGGTGGCACATGTGTGGGCAGTGGTGATTCCTTTTCCTGCATCTGCAAAGATGGCTGGGAAGGCCGCACATGCACCCAAAGTAAGTCTAGACCTTTTTCTATTCCTCTTTCCTATATCATCTCCCTTCTGCATCTCCCTAGTCCCTATGCTGAATAGGGGAGGCAGGGCAGATGATACATTTAAGAGAAAAACCCCCCTGACCTTGGCTGGATTGAACCTTTGATTTTTTCCACCCCTGCCCCTTGGCAGTCTCATTACAGAGAATACACTTTGGAATGTGGTTGCATGAGGCCAGGGAAGGCTGTCAAGACTCCCAATGCCATCCTAATCTTTCCAGGGAGGGCTGCCATGGATGTTGTCCTTGCTATTGAGGGGCTTTATAGAATCCTGAAATGCTAACCCTGTCCCCCAAAACATACCCTAATCCTAACTAACTCACATGAATGTCCCCAGAACCTGACATCATTCTTGGTAAAGTGCCCTCTAGTTCTCTTACCAAATCCTAACTTGGAACCAGTTGTGGCTTTTAGGCCACCTATTGACCTTTGCTCCCTCATGGTGATGGGAGCAGTGAATTGCTAGAGTAAAATAAATAGTGGTCCAACAAAGACAGATGTATTTAGGAGGGGGGAGAGGTGCAGATAATAAAGATGATGACAATGTTTTGCTGTTGCTTTTGTTCAGTCATTTTCAATTGTATCCAATTCTCCATAGCAAAGATACTGGAGTAGTTTTCTATTTCCTTCTGCAGCTCATTTTGTAGATGAGGAAACTGAGGATTAAAAGATCTATACCTTTCCTCAATTTGAAGGTGATGCCTCTGGGATGGGGAGTGGTCTGAGGTCTGACTCATCCATCCGGATTGAGTTTTTCCTTCATCTTCCCACTAATCCCTGGCAAGCCAAGTCAAGAAGAGCCTACTTCATTCTAGAGTTAATGCTGATCTCTCTCCCCTTTTTTCTCCCTCTCCCCTATTGGAGGTTCAGTCTGCTTCTTTGCTTAAGTTATTCTTTGGTTTAGGTGCTAGATGCTAATGTAATAGTCCTAAAATGCAGTTCCCAGCACCAGGAACAGTGAAAATCCATCCTAGGGCCCTAGCACAACAGTTAATAGAAAGTCTTGTCTATACCTGAACAAGAATCCCTTGCACACTTAGCAGATGTGCCTCGAGCATCTACCTGGAGATCTCAGCTATGGAGAATCTGATCTCCACCCCAGGCATTCCATCCCGCTATTACATAGTCCCGATTATCAGGAAGTTTTTCCTTATACTCACTGAGTGCCAGAGTAGTGTACCAGGGGCTTCCTTGCTTCCCAAGCAGGACTTTAGGACCCTTGGCAAAGACTCTTAGGACCTTGAGGGTACCTTTTTGGGTCTGCACTGCTGAGCCCAGATCATTATTTGTAGGAAGAGCTCAGACATTATTTTGTGACTGTTCTGTCCCATAGCTTGAGCTCCCTCATTACTAAAAAACCAGTCTCACACTTCTCTCTCCTTTTTTCTTTCTCTCTTTTCCTTTCTCAGATACAAATGACTGCAACCCTCACCCATGGTGAGTATCCCTGGGTTAGCCTGTGGGGAGGTGGATCTTTGGGGAAAGTGTATCTCCCTCTAACAGGTAGGGGTATTAGCCCAGAGTCATTAGTCTAGAGTCCTCCTTGAGCAAGGGTTTCCCCAGAAGAGCAGAGCTAGGGTCCTCTGCTCACAGGGGGAAGTATGTGACTTAATTAACACAGGCTTAATTAGAAAGAATGCTAGCATAGTGACTTGTTATGAAGGGAAGCATCCAAGAGTGAACAATGAATGGAGACTAGAAATTTGCAAATGAAGGACAACATAAGAAGCAAGTGTTGGGAGGAAGGACCAGCTTGTGACTCCTGCAGCCTCAGGATTGGTCTGATGATCATGGGGTTGGGGCGGGGTGGGGGCTGTGTTTTGCAGCTACAATGGAGGCATCTGTGTTGATGGAGTGAATTGGTTTCGTTGTAATTGTGCCCCAGGGTTTGCTGGTCCTGACTGCCGAATCAGTGAGTACAGGGGCATAAACAGGGTGTTTGGGGATGTTGGCCTATGGGGAGCGAGAGGGACTATGCGTCTGGGTCAGGGATGACAGGCAGGAAGATGTCCTGCCTGACTACACTATCCCTTCCCCTCTCGGGGCTTTAATTTCTTTTTCCAGGTAATTTTAGCATCTCTTTCAGCTCTATAATCTGCATCAGAGGGTGTTTGACAGGTCTAGTCCCCCACCCCCTGATCCTTGCAAAGTGGCAGAGTTCACTGTTAGAAGAACTAAGTGCCTAGGCTCCAGACCCAGCTTTGCGACCTAACTAGGGATTTCACTTCTTTTCTTGATCTCATTTCATTCGCCTGAAAAAGAATAGGATGGTATTCTAGCATTCTAGCATATTCTGTAATTGTTTCCCTTAATAGTACCTGCCCACAGGAGGACTCAGGGAATATTTATATAATCAGCCTTCCCATTTGTGCCTTGTTTTATGGTTGACAAAAACAGTTTCACTGGATCCACGCATCAACCCCAATAGAGTGGCAAGGCCGTGATTGTCATCACTCCTTTATTACAGATGAGGAAACAGATTCAGGGGAGAAATGCCTTACCCAGGAGTCACAGCCACTTAGAAATGGCAGTCCCAGACTCGCACTTCGTGAATTATAGTGTGCTAGAATTAGAAGGGCCTGGAGAGCTAACTGCATCTGGTCCCTTTATTTTACACGTGAGGAATCTGAGTCCCTGAGAGAAGGGTCGTGTCCCAGGTTACATGGTAAATTAATGAAAGAGTAGGGCTAGGGTTCCAATGATGTGTCAGCAAGAACACAAGATTTGGAGTCCAGAGACCTGGGTTAAAATCCTGGCTCTCCTCTAATACCCACAAGCTGTGTAACCTTAAGCAAGTAGTGTCCTCTCTCTGGGCCTGTTTCCTTCTCTCTGCATTAGGTGATCTCTAAGTGACACTGGCCTCCTTCTGTGCCTTGCACATGATGCTCCATCTCCCAGCTCTGGGCATTTTTGCCAGCAGTTCCCCATGCCGTGAATGCTCTCCCTCCTTATTTGTTTTCTGGCCTCCCTGGTATCCTTAGGTATTCCACCTAAAATCCCACCTTCAGAAAGTTTTTGTTCATCTCTCTTAATTTTAGTGCCCTCCCCTCAGTTGATATTTTCTAACTTATCCTGTCTATATTTCACTTGCATGTTGTTGCTTTCATGTGGTCTCCGCACCCCCACCCCGCCCAGACTGTGACCTCTGGAAGAACAGGGATTACCTTTTGCCTTTCTTTGCATCCAGTTTTTAGCAGTGTGCCTGGCATGTAGCAGGAGCTTAATAAACGTTTGCTGACTTAGTATTAACCCAGTTTATTAATTAGGCTTACATCTTGTGATCCTCATTGCCAGTTGTCTTTCCCCTACACCATAAACATCTTGGTGGATGTGATGGCACAAAGGTAGCAGGCTCCCTAGAGAAGGCTGTGTGTCCTAGAAGCTGTAGTCTGCTTCCAATGCACACAGGCCTCCACCCAACCTACTCATTTACAGCAAGCTTCCCCTTCATTCCTTGGGTTGGTGCAGCAACCGTGCACGTGTCCTTCTCAGGACTGGTGGGCCTTGGCCAAGGGCTGGGCTCAGCGTCCTTGGGGGTGGAGATCCTGATTCCCCTGGTGAGTGTAGAAAGTACAAGGCCAGATGGGAAAGGGGAGGGCAAAGGCTCAGACAGGCAGGTCCTGCATTATTAAAATGAGGGGCTAAGTTACACTGACAGGGCCTGTCAGCTGTGCGTTTTCAAACCCTTTCTCTCACTGCGCCCAGAAAACCTGAGAGCTGAAGTGTCCTTAGATGTAATAACTCCTGTTCCCTCATTGTTCTGCTTATGGTCGCCGGGAGCTCCTGACTACTTGCTGGAGGCTCTCCACTATGAGGCGTATGGGAACAGAAGGCCTATGGCCTCAGGCCCTGGAACTCTCCTGCTTCTTGTTCTGGGATGAGAATCAGATCCTCCCACATGAATCCCCACCATTTTCCCTGGGAAGTGGCCAGGCCTTCTGGTCTGACTTCCCTTGATGAAAACCTTCACTCTACCCGACTGCCTCAGGTGGGACACTTGTTCCCATGGGTACATCATTCTATCCTTCTGACTCTCAGTTTCACCTGTGAAATGAGCGTCATACTTCCTCTTACTTAACCATCTACCCCTGCCCTCCAGGATTGTTTTGAGAAAAGTGCTTTGTTAAAAATCTCTAGAAATGAGAATTGTTTGTTTGTCATGCAGACATAGATGAATGCCAGTCCTCCCCATGTGCTTACGGGGCCACGTGTGTGGATGAAATAAATGGGTACCAGTGCATCTGTCCTTCCGGGAGAGCTGGGCAGAGATGCCAGGAAGGTAAGTATTTAAATTACAAAGCCAGAGAGAGATAGCCAGGTTCAGCAGACAGTGGGGTTTGAGGCTGAGACGGGGCAGCCTTTCTGTACCATAGGCCTTCTTGTCCTGTGATTTTGCTGGCCGCTGACCAGAATTTCAGAGCAGGACAGGTCTGGTCTTGTGTTTGCTTTTCAGTGACATTTTTTAACAGACATTTTGGTTGAACATAAATGTTTAATGTTTGTTTTCCTCCCTTCTCAGTGATCGGTTTTGGGAAATCCTGCTGGTCACAGGGCATGCCGTTCCCACATGGGAGCAAGTGGACCGAGGAGTGCAATACATGTCACTGCGTGGATGGTCGCGCCGACTGTAGCACAGTAAGGAGGGGCCCTGGATGGGCGCTGGCACCCACACCCCTATTCCTGTGTTCTAGGATCATAGACTTAGAAAATGGGAGGGTGGACTTGAGATCACCTAGTCCTAGTCCATCCAGCTAAGGAAACTGAGACACAGAGATTGTTACTTGTCCAAGATTGAACTAATTGAGGGGTAGGGCTGGAACTGGAGCCTAGGCCTCCTTACTTCTAATTCTAGGCCCTTTTTGCCATTCCTTGCCAGGTTCTGAGGCAAGTGGGCTCATAAAACACCCCCACACAACAGATTACATACAGAACTGGAAGCTTCCTTAGAAGTCATCCCCTCACTTTATTATTAAAGAGAAAGAGACCCAGAGCAGGGAAGGTGCTTGTAAGTAACAGAACCAGGGCTCAAAAGCAGATGCCCTGACTCGAAATCCAGGACATCCTCTCTACTGAAAGAAGAAGAGGCTGGAGGAAGGACAGGTCTCTTAGGTTGCTGGATAAATAAAGCTCTTAACTCAGCTAGTAACTATGGTCATAGACTCCTCTCTCTTCCTGGGGGGCTCTAAAGACTTAACATGAAGTAAACATGAAGTCAGAGTAGTTTGGCCAGAATCTTGTCAGGGACACAGTATTCACCATAATGTTTGATTGGGGACTGTTGTCATGAACATGGTACTGGTGCTACTACTACCACCACAACCACTATCACCACTATTACCTAACATCTACAAAGAGCTTCAAGATGCTTTCCATATATTACTTCATTCAACTCTCACAATAACCTATGAGGTAAATACTAGGCTTAAAAAAATCCACCCTCATGTGGAATCCAGCAGGTTTGGAATATTGTTCCTATATTGCTCTTAGGATAGCTATGAGCCCCTAAGGAAGTATCTCTTGGAAACCCTTCAAGACTTAATCTTTCTAGACCTTGGTATGACCATCAGTAAAATGAAGTTAGACTAGTGGTCTTTAAGGTCCCTTCTAGTTTTAAATCTATTAGAATGATTCCAAAGCTGTAGCCACTTAATTTAGACATCTTCATTCCATTAGATCTCATTGACACAAAAGAAATAGGGGTGATCTCCTAAAAAGTACCTGGGAATTATTTTAACCATTGTTGAAAACGCGAATACCGATGTGTTTGTGTGTGTGTGTCTGTGTTTTCCCCTTCAGGTATGGTGTGGGAGAAAGCCCTGTCTGTTGCCCAGACACGCAGACTACACAGAGGATCAGTGTCCACGAGGCCAAGACTGCCTAGAGAGAGCCTACCCCAAATGCCTCCAGCCTCCTTGTGCAGCTTGGGGGGAGTGCAGCCCAGTGGAGCCCCTGGTCCCAAGCACCCCATGCCAGCCTAATTCTGGACACCTGGGGAATAACTGTGCCAAGATCACACTCATCTTTAACCGGGACAAGGTACCCCAGGTAAGGATGCCCTGCCCACCTAGAATTGATCCAATTTTGAGCAGCCCTTGGGAGTAGGCAGCTAGAGTCTATTTCAGTCTCATGGGACCACGGCCTTCCTGACTGGGATTCTTCCAGTAACAGAGAGCTCATTATCCTCAGCAGCAATGTTTTCCATTTTAGATAGACTGGTTATTAAGAAGCATTTCCTGACATCAAGCTGAAAGCTAGACCATCTATTGCTTCTGATTCTATCCTCTGAGCTCAAACAGAACAAACTTAATCTTTCTTTCCTTAGAAGACCCCTTCTGAGATCTAAAGAAAGGAGTCAATTAAACCAGAACCTCCTCCTCCTCCCTGGACACAGGTTGGATGATAGAACTTATTTCAGAGTTCTTTTTTGTGAGAGTCAGGTTGTGAATAGGCAGGCATACATGGGTTACCTTTTAACTTTTGGGGCCTCCTATTTCCAATGGCCTTTACTAGTAGTGCCTTCAGAATATGTGAGATCTTTAGCAAGAGAAAAGACTGGCTTTAGTTTCACCCTCTAGTATCAAATTTATTAGTAGTATGTTATTTATTTTCACCCTTGCCAACTGGCAAGGGGCAGGTTTGGTTTTGTTGCTAACTTTTTTTTCCTTTGGAGAATTTCTTCTAAGGTTTGGGAAAAGAATGAAACAGCTTGGCATTTTCCATTTTACCCCTTTTTAATATGAGAAACATAATAATAGTTCCCATTTCTGTGGTACTTGAATGTTTACAGAGTCCATTTCCCATAGCCTTTTGAAGTATGGATACAAGGATTATTGTCTTCATTTTACCCTGAGTCTCAGGGTGGTTTATAGGGTTTTGGCCACAGCAATAGTTCATAAATTCAGAAGCCAGAATTTTAATTCAGGTCTTCCTCTAAGGCTAATTCTCTTTCCATGATACTCCACATTGTGTGACTTGCTTTCTCATTACCCCTGTCTCTTCATATGTGTGTCACTAATACATTTGTATGGTATTTCATCGTTACAATCATGGTCAGTATATCATAGGATCCTCACAATAATGGGAGAAAATTTGGGAGAAGGGAGGTAGGGATTTTGAAGATGGGGAAGTTTAGTAGTGAGCTCTATATCCCAGAACACAGAATCCTCATTACTTAGATTGGATTTCACTAATATATGGTTTGCTCTGACGCTGGGACGATGTTACCCTTTGTTCTCTGTGGAGCAGGGATTTGCTGAACCCATTAGAGTATAAACAAGACTGTAAGAGAAATGTTTTACAAACTTGTTAGCGGTGTTTGTGTCATCTTACACAGAGTGATTACTTGGGAGCAGAAGTCAGCATTGCTTATGTCTCTTATGAAGTTTATGATGACTCATTTATATCTCTTCATTAAAAACTCTGTCGGATAGCACTGTGTTAGGTCACTAACTTCCCTGTTTAGCACGGGATTGAGACCTTTATTAGAAAGCAGTCTGTCATTCAGACTGTTCATCTTGCTAAAACCGCTCCTAATTAGCCTAAAGTAATGAGATTTTGGTAAGTGTTGTTAAAAATGTCCCTGTTTATCCTCAAAAGTACAAGACTGAAAAAAAGCATTTAGGTGCCAATCAAATGCTTTAAGGATTTTAGCTCTGCTTATGGGCATCAAACTCCTACCCATGGTAACTTAATTGAACTGCTATTCTCAGAGCTGGAAGGAACCTCAGAGGCTACCTCCAAGGTGTAGCCGCTATCATACCTAATAGATGTTCATTCAGCATCCCATTCAAGGCCTCCCCAAGAGGTTGGGAAACCTCTTAAGGCAGCTAGATGGCAGTGGTTCTGGAATCGGAGAACAAAGGTTCAGATTCTGCTTCTGATTGTCTCCTATATGTGTGACCTTGGGCAAGTCACTTAACTTCCCAGGGACTCAGTTTCCTCATCTGTAAAATGAAGGAGTCACACTAGATAACTCTAGAGCTAGGATTTTTCATTGTTAGGAAACCGTTCTTTGTAGTGAATGAAAATCTGCTTTCCTATAACTTCTCTGTCTATGGAGTCATGTAGAGCTTATAGAGTTTTTCCGTGGGAGTGAAGGCCATCTGCCATGGCAGACCACCTCTTTTCTTCCCTCCTGTGCCTGACACATCACCTTCCACCTTTAATGAGCACCTATTTTGTCCAGTTCCTGCCAAGAAGTAGGTCATTAATGAGTGATTAATGTTTGTTGGATAAAAAGAGGACCCAGTGAAAGAAACAGGCCTATGTTCCTTATCCATCAGTAGCCCCCAGCCTAGAGAAGAACACAGGATGGGATGCTTTTTGTACCAGCATGTGTGGATTACAGATATGCTTAAATTGTACCCAGTGACTGTGCTTCTGAAAAGTTGTATATAAACCATATTATTTTGGAAATCAAGTCATTTATCCATTCTAGAGACCTACATACTCATGTTGGAGCCGCTTTATTCCAGGTAAGCAGTAGGATAAGGGATTTTAGAGCAAGAAGGAATGTTAGAGGTCATCAGGTACACCCTATCATTTTATAGAAGAGAAAATGGGCCCTCCTCCCTGCCTTCCCCCCGCCTCCAAGTAAAAAATAGTTAGAAACAGAAACAACAGAATGTAGCTCTGCGTTTCTGTTCCTGCCTCTCCCAGCCTCATTGTCAAGTAGTTTATGGTCAATAACAAATTCTGAAAGACACCTGGGAGCTACCCTTTATGCTACATTCCCAGCATAGTGTTTAGATTCTGTATCTGTATTCTGTCCTCTCCATCCTAGGCTTTGCGTGTAGGTCTCTAGAATGGATAAATGATTTGATTTCCAAAGTAATATGGCTTATATACAACTTTTCAGAAGCACAGTCACGGTCAGAAAAAGGCACATGTGTGGCTGTGGATGCCTGGGGACCATTTTACAATCTAGTTATCAGTAGAATGAGACTCTTTCTGTCTTCTCCTGACTCTCTCTCTCATCTTTCTGACCCCAGGGTACCACAGTGGGAGCCATCTGCTCAGGGATCCGCTACCTGCCAGCCACACGAGCAGCAGCACGGGAAGGCCTTCTGGTTCTGCTGTGTGACCTGTCAGCCTCCACAGAGAATGCTGTGGAAGTTGCCATTGTGAGTTCCTTAGGACCTGGAGGGAGGGGAGAATGTGAAAACAGCTGGAGATGACATAGAGGATACAGACCCATCCCAAATTTGAAATTGGTTGCCTTGACTTTGGAGCTTTCTGCTCACCTAGATCATAGCATCCGGAAACAGCCTATCCGTCTGGGGTTCAGTAAGGGTACAGGGTATATAGGGTGAGAAGATGAGATCAATGTTCTTATCAAATTGAAGCTTATGCATTTATTCAGCAACTCTTTAAGTACCGGCTATGTACAGTGCTCGATGCTATAAGAGATACAAAGTTTAGGTAAGACACATCGCTTCCCAGGAAGTTTATATTCTAGGAGGGGAATAAGACGTATACACATTAGTATGTTAGTGAGGTATAAAGTGTAATATGAGGTCAGAGAAAAGTTATTACCAGTGGGGATCAGGAAAGGCTTACTGGAGAAGGCAACATTTGGGTATGGCTTTAAAAGATGGGCAGGAATTCAACAGATGAATATTAAATATAGTATGTAGAACAGCTTGAGCATGGAGGTGGGGAAATGCAGGTTGTTTTTAGGGAGCTAAGAGTAGACTATTTTGGCTTAAGTATAAGATCATAGATATAGAGGTCATCCAATATGATGTCATTTTATAGATGAGAAATCTGTGGCCCATTGAGATTAAGTGACTCGTCTAAGGTGGAAGAGCGGACATTTCAACCCAGAGATCCTTTGCCTCTAAATCTAGTGACTTGCTCCTGCATTGTGCCAACTTCTTAAAAAGAGGATAAAATAAAAGAGAAGCAGGCAGGGTAATGCTGGTAGAGTGCTGCGAATGCCTTCTAAAGGAATATGAATTTTACTCTGCAGATCATTGGGAGCTGCCTCACTAAAGATTTTGTATCAGAGAATTGATGTCAGCAGATCTTTGTATAAGGAAAATTGGTCTGGCAATGGTAATGAATTTCTGGTCAGAGAGAATGAAGTTAGGTCCTGTTAGGAAGCTATAGCAATAGTCTAGGTGGATAGTAATAGGGATCCGTCCAAGGCCAGGAACAATAGAAATAAAGAGCAGGCTGTGGAGGTGAGAGATTTCCTAGAGGTGGAATTCAGGTAGCTGAAAGAGAGGGAAGAATCAGAAATAAAAATTTTTAACACAGGAGACCATGCCAAAAAAGTGGTGCCACAGAACAGCAATGACATCTTAACAAGCACTGAGCAGGGATTGGTGTAAATGCCTGGTTCTGCCAGCCTTGGTCACTCCCACTCTTCCAGCCAGGACTAAGTCAGCCCTGAAAGTGAAGACTTCAGGTACCTTGTGAAATAGTTGTTTTATGTCCAGAGACCTGAAACCTCAGAGCTAGCTGGCCTAGCCTTGAGATGGGAGCAATGAATCATGGTGGTGGCCTCTGGTAATTCTCCTTTTCTAGGAGAAAAAAAAAAGATACCAGATCTCAAAGGAAACATTTTGAGGACAAGTGGGGATTTAGATTTATAACAATTGCCTCAGGTTTTTATAGGGATAACCCAAAGCCTTGCTATGACCAGCAAGCCACATTGGGCATCTACCTTTTCCAGAGTTTTGTATGAGACTTTCTGATGCAGTTATAAAAAGTTACCAAACTTTTAGTTATAAAAAGAACCATCAGGCGGCAAGTCCTTCCCTTGGACGTCCAGTCCTGTGTTTCAATCGTTGGTGAGTAAGATAAGAAAAAACCTAGGCCTTGCTTTGGGACAATAAAGATAATAGATTTTATTAAGTAAAGTAACAGTATTTTATTAATTAATAATGATTTATTATTACATATAATAATATGCTATAAATATATATAATAATTAAACAGTACTTTATTAAGTAAAGTGACAGTAAAGATCTTTTTTGGCTTGAATGGGCCACCAGACTCATGTTCTTCATGTTAGAAGGTTGAATGAGATCTCATTATGTCCCGCAGTCCTTCAGCCCACCCCGGGATGAGCCAGATAACACCCTCATCCAGAACGCTGCAAATACCATCATCAGCGCTATCACTAAGCCAGAGAATAGCACAGTGCTGCTTGCTGTTACCGAAGTCAAAGTGGAGACTGTTGTGACGGGGAACTCCTCCACGGGTGAGTCTGGCTGGGGTTGGGCCAAGTACTTCCGGAAGCTCTTTCTTCAAATGTTCAGTAAGCTGTCCCACATGGGAGTAATTCTTTGGGTGCCTGTAAGATAACATGACCGTTAGGTGAGCCCTCAATGAACCTCAGGCTCACCGTGGGTTGGTGAACAAAAAAGCAACCTCACCTTCTCCTGCACCTTGAAGAACTTTCAGGTTAAAGGGCGTTTCTGGGACCTGCCGAGAGGTTGGGACAGAATCTCAGAATTTTGAAGTTCAGGGATGCAAGAGAATCCTTCCCAAGTCTTTTCTTGCCTGAAAACCTCGAGAGAAGGAGAACCTACTTCATCCCTAATCGACCCATTTTAATTTGGGATAGCTTTACCTGGTAGGAAGTTTTTCTTTACACAGAGCCTAAGTATGCAGCTCTTTAACTTTGTGGCCTCTAATTTGATTGCTTCTGGGGCCAGCTCTAGATTCTTCTCTATGTTAAAGCCCTTCAAATATTTGAAGAAGGCTATCATACAACACACATCTTCTCTTCTCCACAATATAAACATCTGTCTCTTTCATATAGTTTTCGTATGTTATAATCTTGAGACTATTACTGTCCTGGTCATCCCTTTCTAGAGTTTATCCAGCTTCTCAATGTCTTTCCTAAAATGTGACACCTAGAATTGAAAAAAAAAAATTTCAGATATGTTCTGTTTCCACATACGGATACAGTAGGATTTTCACCTTCTTCATTCTGGTCATCATTCTCTCTTAGTGATGCATTCTAAGGAGAATGTTACTTCCATATCACACTCTTAACTCATATTGAACATACGGTTCAAATAAACTCCTGGGGAGAAATACCTGTTGTATTCCCATACTGTATGTCTAATATTGCTCTGAATCCAAATGTATAACTTTCTATATATCTTTATTATATTTCACCTTATGGGTTTGGCCCAGTGTTTTTTAGACTGTTGAGATATTTCTGGATCCTGACCCTGTCAGCTATCATGTTAGCTTTCATACCCAGCTTCATATCATCTGTAAATCTGACAAGCAAACCTTCTATGACTTTATCCATATAATTTATAAAAATGTTACAAAGCACAGGGCTAAGGACGTCATTCCACTGTAGACCTTCTTCCAAGTTATTATCAAATCATTAATGACAACTCAGTTTCAACTCTGCCTAGCTATCCTGTCATCTCTCCAATTTGTCTACAAAAATAGCATTTAATCAGTTTAATAAGAATTTACTTTATGCCAACTTTATGACCCATGCATCTTTGTCAGATGTTTTTATTAAATGTCAGTTAAATGTTATTAAGTGTCAGGCTGCCTGTAGCATTGCGCTAGTCTAGCAACCCAGTCAAGAAGAAGAAATGAAGTTAGTGTGGTGTGATAAAATGAATTCACCAACAGTAGCTAGATCCCAGCGTGTCTGTACACTCCTTGGATTTCAGCTCTGTGTTAGTCATTCTTACGGCCAAGAGTGTTTGCCCTGGTACCAAAGACAAAAGCAAAATAAGGGTTGAGGAGTTTTGTGTTCTCTCCCCTCTGTTATTACTCATCCTGTCCACCCAAGCCATGGGGCTTTTCTGGTCTTGTTACCAGCACAGCTTTATAGGTAGGGGGGAGAGGTGGAGGAGAAGAGGGACAGCCCTATGTATTATCCTCCCCATTCATCTGGGCTTTAGCATTCCTGACCCTGTTCTTGTAAGACCACGTCGTGCATCTTCTTATTCTGTTCCCTGTCCTTACTGCCATTTCTTTTTCCAGTCCAAGTGGGTTGATGAGGTCCCTGTGCATCCACATTGTTCTCTTTAGACAGTTCCCTCTTTTCTTCTTCACTGGGAATTGTTTGGGTTTGTTTTTTCAATTTTTTTTAGAATTCCATTCTATAGAATTGTAGGCTATGACATCCTACTTCTCCTTTCTTTTGACTCTTTGTAATCTCTTCTCTTAAAATCTGGAGTATATGTCTGTCTTTCTCTTCTTCTTTAAGACAAATTCTAAAATTGTCTCTTCCTCCCCACACCATTCAAGGTTCTGAGCCTTTCTGCTGCACAGCCAGTTCCTCAAGATTGGTAAGAATAAGGTCCAGAGGAGCTGTTCCTATTAATACTTGCCTCACCCTCCCGCATCACGGCCTTATTGTGGCAGAGGGGCTTTGCGTAGCTCAGTGGAACTGTGTGCTATGGCTTGCAGGGTTACCCAAGATGGACAGGTCGAAGTGGTCGGTTCTAACAAAAAGTGATCCACTGGAGGAGGAAATGGCAAACCACTCCAGTATCTTTGCCGAGAAAACCCCATGGACAAAAAGGTCCACGAGGTCATGAAGAGTCAGACATGACTGAATGACTTAAAGAACAACCACTGCCACTGCCTTCTGAGTTATGAATTTTTCATTAACACAAACCGAGAATTTTTTAACTGTTCTGTTTGGGGGAAGGAGAAGTAAGAAAAGCTAAAAGGAAGAAGGGGAGGGAAAATACAGGCGGTCAGGGACGGATGAACCATACAGCAGAAGTTTGGATGGTTGTAGCCCTCATTATATCAGGCCAAACTCCTTATCTGTTTCCTACTTATGTCCTAGTGAACTGTATTACATTCTTACAACAGTGTTTCTTCCTCAGTTTACCTTCACCCAAATGTTCTCCAGCAGGCTTCCTCTATTTAGTTTCTGGATTTCCACACCTAAATATATCTTCCTAATGTACAGTGCAGCTTCATCCCCTTTTCTTTTACCTGTCCTGTATCTTTTGAATTAAGGTAC
>CM053625.1:22044616-22073451 GCA_028646595.1 Phalanger gymnotis
TCAAGTGCTAAGAAGCCCACTCTGTCTTATCGACACAGTAGGGAGGCCCTAATTGATGTATTAAGAAAGGAGCAGATTTAGAAACAAACAGTGATGTGACTCTGAAACCTACTGAAGAATAACTAAGGTAGGAATCCCATACCCAAAGGGAGCTTGCAGTTCTGTCCCTCTGAACCAGCAGAGCTTCCCAGCTGGCTGACAGTATCTGAGACCATCAGCAGTCTACTGCTTCTTAGACCCAAACCCAGGTCAGGACCTTGCAGAGCTCAGACCAAGGGGTCAGCAATCAGACTTTGACCTGGATCAGATCACTTTTGATGCATTAAAAACTTGCAAGCCCACAGTCTGTTCTTGAAAATCCTGAAACAACAGAATACTCAACATCCCAAGAAAGCTGCAAACAAAACCAGCCTAGTCCTTCCTTCCAGAAGTATGGCAGAACCCAGCCATATCAAATTTGAAGTCAGAACGTAAGCTAGAAAATGAGCAAACAAAAAAGAAACATACCTTAAAGATCAGGTGACAGGATTGCTCAAGACACAAATGTAGAAGAAAATTACTCCAAAATATCTACAAGTAAAGCCTCAAAGAAAAACAGGGTTTGGTGCAAATTCAATTATAATTCCTGGAAGAGATGAAGTAGAAATTTTTTTTAAGAGTTTAAAAATGTTTTGTCAATGCAATGAAAGTACTAGACAAAAAAGTTGGAAAAGAAACTAGAGCTATGGAAGAAAGAGTTGGGAGTGGAATTAACAGTTTAGCACAAGAGGTGTGCAATCTTGTCTGGAGTGGTATCCTCAAGTCCTGGCACAACATTTTAGGTACAGTTTGGATAAACTGAAATAGAGCATGAGAAGTGGAGACCTGGAGATCAGACCACAGGAGAAATACTTGAACTAGATGAAGAGGCTAAATATCTCCCTCCAAGAGGAAGGGCTTAGGGAAACAAAATAGTAAAGATAGGAGATCTAGACTTGATATGAATCTCTGAGGCTATTTAGAGTTTCTTCATTACAGGACCAAGGGCGATTATGTAACTAGCCCAAAGTCCCACAGATAGTAAAGGCAGTATTTGAATATAGTTTCCCCCAACTAGCTTTAAATATTAGAAGGATTTTCACATGGAGTGGGATTAAATATTTTCTGTTTGGTCCCAGAGGACAGAACTTAAGATCAACAAGTTGACATTTCCTCCTCAAAGCTGGGATAGACTGGATAGCATCTAAAGTCTCTTTCATCTCTGATATTGTTTGATTCTGTGAAGCATTTGAAGGACCACCATAAGGAAGAGAAATTAAACTTATTCTTGTTGGCCTGGGAGAAACTGCTCTTGACTTAAACAATTGGCTGGAGGGAGAGGTAGATTTTTGCTGTTTTTTTTTTAAATAAAATATAATTTTAAGAAATAGGTTCAAAGATCATGCTAACATATCCCAATAGAATGTCGGAAATTTTGCTGGTTTCTGGCCTCCCTCAAGGTCCACTAGTTTAATACTCCTGTGTATCAAGTTGGTCCTGTCTCCTCCTGAGACCTCCCCGCCCCCAAGAAATGAGTATCAGGATGCTTGGAGGGTACCTAGCACCTGGTGCTGCCCTGGTCCCTTTTCCTTCTGTGTGTCTGAGTGCCCTGTGGTATGTACCGTCCATACTTGTCTCCTTACACAGTCACCTATAGGGAGCTGACTCTGCCCCTCCTCCCCTGCTGCTACTCTGGTAAGCCTGGCCCAAGATCTTTGTGGACTCTACCTCTGATTATAGCTCATGTTGGCTCGAGTCTCCTTCATGGTTTCTCTTTTCTGAGTGCCTGCTTATGTCTTTTGACTTAATATAAGGAAGATGGTTTCAACTACCAGAGCTGTTTCTAAATGGAATGAGTTGTCTTATGAAGTGATGAGTTCCCCATCTGCGAGGAAATTAAAATAGAAGTTCCCTATGAGGGGCAAGATAGGTTGGTATTTCTGCATCAGGAGGTGGGATGAGATTGGACTAGAAACTTCTGAACTCTCTCATATCTCCGGAAGCCTGGGATTCTGCTCATTGCTGCTTGTGAAGTCAAATCTTTCATCACCGGGTACCAGGTGTCAACGCCCCACCCTACCCATACTCCACCTTCATCAAGCCAGACTTGGAAATAAAATGATGATAACCTTGGGGCTGGTACTGGAGAAAATCATAGGCATTTCCAGGACTGAGGGCCAAGGGTTCCAGAACCATCTTCACACAGATTTGTGGGGCCAGGGCCTTTGTGCCAGCTGACAATTTAGTTACAGGGAGGTAGGGCTCACTCATGGCTGGGGCCCAGCTCAGATTTCCGTATTCAATCCCCAGCTGCCTCAGCTTTATAATTGCTGAAATGAAGTCATCCAACAGCCAGGACAAATTTACAGCTGTCCGCTCTACCCCCCCCCCATCTCTGCTCCCCCACAGGCCTTTCTCTGCCTTGTGCCTAGTTCTTCAGGTTTAAACTCTGTTGGAGGGTGTGATACGTCTCTCATTCCGAGCTGGGGTGGGGAGGGGTCAGCACACAACTAGAAGAAGGACTATCAACCACTCTCAATCTATCTGTGGGGAATCCTCTCTGGATGTCTATATCCACTCTTTCATTTTGGCCAGCTTCACTGACCCTTCTCCAAAAATTGCCCCAGCCCATTCTGAGCTACGAAAACTTCAGCCTCTAGGCTCCATTCTGGATTCTAATTACCCACAGTACAGAGGCTTTGCCTAACTCTCTCCCGTGTGTGAATTCTATCTTTGCATTCATTTTCCCCTCTCTTCCTACTTAGAGTCTTGATGAGACAGGGCCCTGGACTATTTCTGTTACCCAGTAGAACCAAGCACAGGGTTAGACACATGAGAGGACTCAGGAAGGGTGTGTTAAATTAAGTTAAGCCATGTTGAGGAAGAGAGATCAGGCTTGTTTTTCTTGGCTCCACAGGGCTGACCTAGGATCAAAAGTAGGAAGTTATGGAGAGTTGGATTTGAGCTCTATTTCAGTGGAAATGAGTGCCTGGCGATTGGAGCCATCCAATGATCATGTAACAGACCAACCTGGCTCTGGCTAGGCTTGATAGCTCAGATTAAAAATGGAATAAAATGAAACACGCTTAGGTCATTCAACAGTTAACAAAGAGAGGTTTACTTAGCCATAGTACAGAAAGGATATTTGACAAGGATACAACATTTAGCATGGGTAGACCAAAGCCCTCTGGTTGTGAGGGCAGCGGGACATCCACCAAGTCTGAAGGGCATTGAACTCACCAGGGAAGGCCCCTCATATACTTTTAGGTGACAGGGAAGTCTTATCAAGGGTGATGAGGCTTGAGGTGATCAGGAATTCATGTCATTAATGATATATCTTGAACATCAGCCTCCTGGGTCTATCAAATTAGCTTCTTTACCTTTTAGGGAACAAACTAATCTAGGCTTCATGGTGAAGTATCCTGGTAGACATTGATTCTATCATACCATACCTCTGGTGGCAATATCCTAAAGGTCTTCTACAGCAAATGTTCTTCCTTTTTTGTGTCATGGACCTCTTTGGCAGACTGATAAAGCCTATGGAATAATGTTTTTAAATGCATAAAGGATTATGATACATAGGATTACAAAGGAAACCAATTATGATGGAATATAATTATATGTATGTGTATATGTAATTATATTTGTCATGTTGAATTGTACAAATTAAATGGCTTCAATGATCTTAGAGACATTACTGGACAACCTTGATCTTGGGGACATGAAAAATCTGAAATAGGCAGTACTGAAGAGAAAAAAAAATAGCCCAATCAGCAAGATAGCAACAAGAAAGAAAAAAGAAAGGAAGGAAGGAAGGAAGGAAAGAAAGAAAGAAAGAAAGGAAGGAAGGAAGAAAGAAGGAAAAAGAAAGGAAAAAGGAAGAAAGGAAAGAAGGAGAGAAAGAAAGAAAGGAAGGAAGAAAGAAAGAAAGAAAGAAAGGAAGAAAGAAAGAAAGAAAGAAAGAAAGAAAGAAAGAAAGAAAGAAAGAAAGAAAGAAAGAAAGAAAGAAAGGGAGGGAGGGAGGGAGGGAGGAAGGAAGGAAGGAAGGAAGGAAGGAAGGAAGGAAGGAAGGAAGGAAGGAAGGAAGGAAGGAAGGAAGGAAGGAAGGAAGGAAGGAAGGAAGGAAGGAAGGGTTTCAACAATCCGGCTAGCAGCTGCTGTAGGGGGTGTAAAATTAACAACAATCAGTTTACAGAAAGCTGTAAAAGCCCAGGTTCTTTTGATCTGCTTTACTAAGGAAAGCAACGTTAAGGGGCTAAGAAGCTTACTTTAATCCAGCATACAAACACCATTCACTTAGTTCAGGGGAAAAAGCCAGCACCCTGAACTTCAGAGCAAATACAAACAAATTACAAACAGACCAAACACAATTCATAGTCACCAAGAAAACCATCAACATCTGAGTTCAGCTGGAAGGCCCTTAGAGCAGCTATCCAGAGTCCCAATTTCAAAGAAAGTCCAAACAAAGTTCTGTTGGGGGTCTGTTCTCCCCGTGCTGTTCCAGTCCCCGGTTCCAAGTCCTGAGGGGTGGCTGGACAATAAAGCCAACAGGGTGGGGTCCCTGGGGGTCCAAGGCACTTCCCCCACCCCACCATAAAAAAGTCTACCCCACCCTCCTGGATCCCAAACAGGTCTGGGGGGTGGCAGCACAGAGATACACTTAGCTCCTTGCTGCAAAGTTTCCATCTTGCCCCAGGGCTGAATTCCAGTCTCCTGGGTTCTCACCAAAGTCATGTGTGTGTATATATGAGTGTGTGTGTGTGTGTGTGTGTGTGTGTGTGTGTGTGTGTGTTGACACTGAGCAGGAGCAGCACCAGAAACACAAAGGCCACAGCTTAGATGAAGACACTCCTGTAGTAAAACTGCTAAAAGGTCTTAATTCTCTTCCAGGCAGCCAGTTCTAGGATCCAAGTTGATGGTGAGGCCTGCTCGATACTACCTTCCACTCAGGGTTTCTGGCCCATCAGTTAAAACCTCTCCCTCCTTGGCAGCCCTATTAGAGTAATGATACCATGTCTTTGCCCTTTAGGGCTTTCTGTGGAGTCTGTCAGGCCTAGGTGAGGACTCTCCCTCACCTTCCTCCAGGGACTCAGGATTGCCATCGAATCAGCTAAGGTATCCATCCCTTTTCTTACCTGTAAATTCATAATCACCATAGTTATGCTGAAACAGTTTTACTTCCCTTATATTATTAGAAAACCAGGTAGCTCCCAGCAGTTTCACACTATGGTACCTCTGGTTCTTTCTCAGAAGTCCAAATGATCCTGGAGGAAAGGAGACCCATCAATTTAAAGGAAGCTGAACCATTTCCCCAGTGGAAAATCCCTTGCTAGACATTCTATAGTCCCTATGCCTCACTACAAGGCAGAGAGGAGCTACTGACATGCCCTAAGATTCTTTCATCTGTTATTTAAGGTCCCACACTATGGTCCCCTGTACACATTTCCAGGTCCTCTTCTCTCTGTATATTCCTTGTGCTCCAAATAGACCTTTTTTCCATCAGCAAACTCCTATTTCCCTGCCTACAATATCTTCTGTTCAAACTTTGCTCATCTTCCAAGATCCAGGTTAAGTCCTACATCCTTCAAGAAGTCTAGGTGCACCTGTCCTCTTTTCTTTGAGTTCTGTAAAGATCAGATCAGTAGTATATTAAAGGACAGAGCATGACAGGGAGGAGAGAGGAGAGAGTTAACATACATTCCTGTAAATAATTAAATTTGATTTGATGAGCACCCAGGCCAGAGACAGTTGGCTTAGTAAGTGGGTAAATTTTAGAAGGAATAAAGTATTATAGGAAGACCACTAGTCAGGAGTCCTGATACTGATACATTGCTTATGTGACCATGTTTTTCTTGGACATGATTTTCTGGTGTCTGAATAAATGTTATACTTCTATAATCACTTTTCCTCTTTGAGCCTCAGTTTCTTTATCTATAAAATAGGAATAGAGTTGTTAGATAGAAAGTGCTTTAGAAACCTCAAAATAGTGTAGAAAGAGGAGCTGTTATTATTAGTCTCCCCCTGCTCTTCCTATAGGTAATTAAATTAGCAATGAGATCTTGTGTAAGTTAAATAAATTTGGAACTAATTGACTACTCACAGAACTGTCATTGATGGTTCTATGCCAACTTGGGAAGAGGTCTCCAGTGGAATGATCTTTGTGTGGCACTATACTATTTAACATTTTTTTTTGGTCTGGAATAAATATATTGATGGCAGCATCTTTAGTAAATATGATGATATGGAACTAGGAGACTTAGCAACAGTGGATGGCAGTCTGAATCTGAAAAGATCTTGACAAGCTAGAATAAGGGGCTAAATCTAATAAGATGAAATTCAATAGGAATAAATGTAAAGTCTTACCCTTGAGTTATTAGGTTAATGGTTTATTGGGTTTTTTTACTTTCAATTGTATTACTCTCTCTGTTGATATTCAGGATTTCTATTTTGGTATTTAATTAGGGATTTTTAATTTGTTCTTTCTCTAGTAATTTTTTTTGTAGTGTATGACCAGTTCACTGACCTGCTCTTTTTCTCTTTTATTGATGTAAGCATTTAGAGATATAAATTTTCTGCTAAGTACTGCTTTGCCTGCATCCCACAAATTTTGGTTGTCTCATTCTTGCAATTATCGTTAATAAAATTGTTGATTGTTTCTATGATTTGTTCTTTGACATTCTCATTCCTTAAGATTAGATTATTTAGTTTCTAATGAATTTTTAATTTATGCTTCTAAGTCCCTTTATTGAAAGTAATTTTCATTGCATTATGATCTGAAAAGGTTGCATTTAATACTTCTGCTTTTCTGCATTTGGTCGTGGGGTTTTATACCTTAATAGATGGTCAGTTTTTGTGAAGGTGCTATATACAGTTGAGTAAAATATATTTTCTTTTCTATTCCTATTCAATACTCTCCGAAGATCTATTATATCTAACTTTTCTAAAATTCTACTCACCTCCTTCTTAGTTATTTAATGGTTAGATTTATCTAGGTCTAAGTGGGATATAGTGAGATTCCCCTGTAGTATATATTTACTACCTATTTCCTCCTGTAATTCATTTAACTTTTCCTTCAAGAATCTGGACACCATGCCATTTCTGTCATATGTATTTAGTATGGATAGCAATTCATTGTCAATGGCACATTTTAGCAATATGTAGCTTCCCTGATTATATCTTTTAATTAGGCCTATTTTTGCTTTTGCTTTGTCTGAGATCATGATTGCTACCTCTGTCTTTTTTACTTCAACTGAAGCATGGTAGATTCAGTTCCAACTCCTTATTTTAACTCTGTGTGTGTCTGTGTCTGTGTCTATGTTTCAAGTGTTGTAGTAGCAGTTTGCATTTGAAGATCTTTCCCACCCATTAATTGGGCCATGTGACCTTACATCACAGGAAACCCAAGTTACATGTGGTAGGAGGAGCTTCCTGACAGGAAAAGGATGTTATATCACAGGAAATGCTGGGAGAAAAAGATGTTATGGCTACTAATGGCTGCTAATGGCCGCCCTCGTGATAGTTACAACTGAACAGGCTGACTTAGCTGTACTGTGAGTGTTTGGGGGAAGACCCCAGCAGGGGGTCAGAGAGGTTTTAGGATGGCAAGGCTTTAGGTTGTTATATGGTGTTTTAAGCTCCTTGCTGTTATGATAAAGTGGGCTGACTGGCTGTGGGAGCTGAACATTTGGTTATGGGACATGATTTTCTGGTGTCTGAATAAATGTTATACTTCTTTTACCTTCTTTATGGAGAGTCTCTCATAGCTTCTGATACAGAACTACATAGGCATATTCATGATTATCATTGATGTTGTGTTTATTGCCTTACTGTTACAAGTGTGTCTCTTGTAAATAACATATTGTTGGATTCTAGTTTCTACTCTGTTTTGCTATCCTCTTCCATTTATGAGTGAGTTCAATCTATTCACATTAACAGTTAATGTTATTCCATCTTATTATCTTCTATTTTTCCTCTTTTGTTTTATCCTGTCCCCTATTGAAAAGTTTATTTTTCCTCTGACCATGGCATCCTTTAAATCTACCCTCCATCTTATCACATCCACATTCCTTTATCTTACCCCTTCTCCTCCTACTTCCCTTTTAGGTAAGACGAATTTTTATAGCCAATTGTGTGTGTAGATATATCCTTCCTTCTTTGAACCAATGCAGATGAGAATGAATTTCAAGCACTGTCCACTCCCCCCTTCCACATTTTCCCTTCCATTGTAAAAACTCTTCCTTCCACACTTCTTTTATGTAAGATAAATTTCCCCATTCATTCGCTCTCTTCCCCCTTCTCCCAATATATCCCTTTTTCTCAGCGTTCCATTTTTCCTTTTAAAATCATCCCAACATATCATAACATTCATATCTATGCTCTCTATGTAGACTCCTTTTAATTGCCCTAATGATAATAAAATACTTAAGGGGTTGCATGTATCATCTTCCCATTTGAGAATGTAAACAATTTAGCCTTATTAAGTTCTTCATGATTTCTCACTCATGTTTACCATTTTATGCCTCTCTTGAGTCTTCTGTCTGAATGTAAAATTTTCTATTCCACTCTGGGCTTTTTATCAGGAATGCTTGAAAGTCCTCTATTTCATTAAATATCCATTTTTCCCTGGTAGTAACATATTCAGTTTTGCTAGCTAGGTTATTCTTGGTTGTAATGCTAGCATTTTTGCCCTCCAGAATATCATATTTCAAGCTTCCCTCTCCTTTATATGGTAAATGTTAACTTTTGTGTGATCCTGACTGTTCCTGAATTGTTTCTTTCAGGCCGAATGCAGTATTTTTCTCCTTGAACTGGGAAGCTCTGGAATCTGGCTATAATATTCCTCTGAGTTTTATTTTGGGATCCTTTTTTAGGAGGTGGTCAGTGGATTCTTTCTATTTCTATTTTACCTGCTAGTTCTTAGATGTCTGGGCAGTTTCCCTTTATAATTTCTTGAAATAATGATGTCTAGGCTCTTTTTTTATCATTACTTTCACATAGTTCAATAATTCTTAAATCATCTCTCTTTAATAGATTCTCCAGGTCACTTGTTTTTCCTATTTTTCACATTTTCTTCTATTTTTTTCTTTAATATATTTAGTTTTCAGCATTGATTTTTATAGAACTTTCAATTATAAATTTTCTCCCCATTTCTAACCTCCCAACCCTCTCCATGGCGCATATTCTGGTTGCCCTGTTCTACCCTCCCCCCTCTCCATGGCATATATTCTGGTTGCCCTGTTCTCCAGTCAGCCCTCCCTTCTGTCACCCCACTTCTCTCCCATCCCCTTTTTCCTTCCTTTCTTGTAGGGCAAGATAAATTTCTGCGCTCCATTGCCTGTGTATCCTATTTTCTAGTTGCATGCAAAAACTGTTTGATAATATCTTGATTTCTCATCAAGTCACTAGCTTCCACTTGCTCCAATCTCATTTTTAAGGTATTTTCTTCAGTGGTCTTTTGGACCTCCTTTTCCATTTGGCTAATTCTGCCTTTCAAGGTATTCTTTTCCTCATTGGCTTTTTGGAGCTCTTTTGCCATTTGAGTTAGTCTGTTTTTTAAGGTGTTGTTTTCTTCAGTATTTTTGGGTCTCCTTTAGCAAGTCATTGACTTGTTTTTCATGGTTTTCTCACATCATTCTCATTTCTCTTCCCAATTTTTCCTCTACTTCTCCAACTTGCTTTTCCAAATCCTTTTTGAGCTCTTCCATGGCCTGAGACCAGTTCATATTTTTCTTGGAGGCTTTTGATCTAGGCTCTTTGACTTTGTTGCCTTCTTCTGGCTGTATGCTTTGGTCTTCTTTGTCACCAAAGAAAGATTCCAAAGTCTGAGACCAAATCTGGGTGTGTTTTCGCTGCCTGGCCATGTTCCCAGCCAACTTACTTGACCCTTGAGTTTTTCAGCGGGGTATGATTGCTTGTAGAATAAAAAGTACTATGTTCCAAGCTTGGGGGGATGCACTGCCACACCAGTACTCCTCCTTCCCCAAGAACCCCCAACGCAGACTGGACTTAGATCTTCAGCAGGCTCTTCACTCCTGCTCTGATCCTCCACTTAATTCCTCCCATCAGGTGGACCTGGGGCCAGAAGCAACTGCAGCTGTAGTTCTGTAGCTGCCCCACCTCCGCTGCTCCTGGAGTGGTGTCTGAACCGCAAACTGTATTCCCCTGTCTCCAGCAGCTTTTCCCACTAACCTTCTCTGTTGTCTTTGGTGTTTGTGGGTTGAGAAGTCTGGTAACTGCTGCAGCTCACTGATTCAGGGCACTTGGGCACACTCCACCCAGCTCCTGGTCTGGTTGGTCTGCACCGCCCACACTGGGCTCTGCTCTGCTCAGCTCTGCTCCCTGTTCAGTGAGGGATAGACCTTAACCAGAGACCATCCAGGCTGTCCTGGGCTAGAGCCCTGCTTCCCTCCACTATTTTGTGAGTTCTGCAGTTCTTCTCTGTTGTCTTTTGGTGTTTGTGGGTTGAGAAGCCTGGCAACTGCCACAGCTCACTAATTCAAGGTGCTAGTGCCCGCTCCACCTGGCTCCTGGTCTGGTTGGTCCATGCGGTCCACACTGGGCTCTGCTCCCCTCTGCTCCGCTCTCAGTTCTGTGCGCAAAAGATCTCACCCAGCCACCATCCAGGCTGTCCTGGGCTGGAGCCCTGCTTCCCTCTGCTATTTTGTGGGTTCTGCAGTTCTAGAATTGGTTCAGACCCATTTTTATAGGTTTTTGGAGGGACTTGGTGGAGAGCTCATGCTAGTCCCTGCTTTCCAGCCACCATCTTGGCTCTGCCCCCTCTTCTATTTTTTTCATTCTTTTGACTTTGTTTTATTGTTTCTTGATGTCTCATGGAGTCATTAACTTCTATTTGACCAATTCTAATTTTTAAGGAGTTATTTTCTTCAATGAGGTTTTGTGCCTTTTTTTAACCACTTGGCCAATTCTTATTTTAAGAAAATACTTTCTTTTACTGTTTGTCCAACTTTGATTTTTAAGGAATTACTTTCTTCAGTATTTTTTGCCTGTTTTACCAAGTCGTTAATTTTCTTTTCATAACTTTCTTGCATTCTCATTTATTTTCCCAATTTTTCCTTTAATCCTCTGATTTAATATTTAAAATAATTATTTTTGTTCTTTTTTAAAAAAATCTTTCTTTTGCTCTTCTGGACATTCTTGTTGGGTTTGTACCCAATCTGCATTTTTCTTTGAGACTTTGCTTGTAGGTGCTTTTGAGTTATTGTCTTCTGAGTTTATATCTTGAACTTCCCTGTCATCACAGTAGCTTTTTATAGTCATGTTCATTTTGTTCTAATTGTTACTTCATTTTGCCAGACTATTTCTTGATTTTGGACTTTATGTTAGAGTTGGGCTCTGCTTACCTCTGGAAGAGAGAGATTGTAATGGGGAAAAATCTTCCTCCCTGTCCCAGGGCCTGGGATTTAATATTCTCCTGTTTTCACAGCTAGGTCTGGGAGCCTGTAAGTTTTTAGTGTTTCCAAGGTTGTATGCTCCTAGGAGAGGTTTGGTCAATGCCCTCTTGCTCTGTGCTCTGGTCCTTACCCAAGAGTCCCTGCTCCCTTGTGACCATGATTTTTCTCCATTCAGGAGCTACAAGTAGGCAGGCCCTCGAACCTTTGCAATTGCAAATACTACTCTCTGCCCTGGAACTGTCACCCAGAACTGGATAATGGGTAATGATATTGCCAAATGGTGCCTATCCCTGCATCTATCCCTGCATCCTTGCAGTGACCATGTGAAGGTCCCTTGTAATCTCTTTCTGACCAGATATTCAATCCCTTTATGGTCCCTGGGTACTGAGTGCACCTGGTAATGCTGCTGTAGTTGCTGCCACTGCTGCCTCAAAGACTTATACCTGGTATCCCTTTGACTATGTCACACTCCCAGACAATCCTTATTTCAATGTCTAAAGACCTCTCTTTCTGTCTTCCTGAGCTGTCCTTGGCTAGAAAAAGGACTCACTGTGACTTTTTGTTGCTTATCACACCTAGAATTTGATGTGACATGCTTTTTAAAGTTGTTTAGAGGGGAATGTTGGGAAATCTCAGCAAAAAATGCTCACTTTACTCTACTATCTTGGCCCTGCTCCCCCTATGTAGTGATTTTAAATGGAATTTATCTTTCTCTCTCTTCCCACTAAGCTATATTGATTTAATTTGTGTGGGTTTTACATCCTGGAAGTATGTTAGAGTTATTAATTATTTCAATTAATTTTAAGTTACTCTTTATAGTTCTTTAAGTATACCATCGTATCACCTCCAAAAAGTGATAATTTTGTTTATTCTTTAGTTATGGTTATTACCTCCATTTCTTTTTATTGTCACTGCTACAGTGAGCATATCTGGTGGCATGTCAAATATAAGTAGTAACAATAGACAACCTTGTTTAACCCTTTAATTTGTTGTTCTAATATGTCTGAGCAGTTTTTTAGAATATTTCTGCAAATATGATCCCCCCCCCAATTTTTTTTTTGGTCATGAATTTCAGGAAATCTTGATTCTTAACTTACCTCTCCCTGATCTTGATCTTTTTTCCAGGTCAGTAGTTTTTTATATGAGATAGCTTATATTTTCTTCTATTTTCCTCATGTTTTTTCTTTATTTTAAGAATTCTTGTTGTCCCTTAGGGTCATTAATTTCCATTTAGTCTCTTCAGATTTTAGGGAGTTTGTTGCTCAGACAAGGTTTCATTTCTCTTCTGTTAAGCAGTTGATTCTTTTTCCTAATTATCTCCTCCATTTCTCTTACAATATCTTTTTTTTTAACAGACTCATATCATTTCTTTTCTTTTTTGTTCTTTTTTTTCTTTTTTTGGAGGGGGAAGGCAGGGCAACTGGGGTTAAGTGATTTGCCCACAGTCACACAGCTAGTAAGTGTGTCAAGTATCTGAGTTCAAATTTGAACTCAGGTCCTCCTGACTCCAGGGCCAGTGCTCTACTCTCTGCACCACCTAGCTGCCCCTCATATCATTTCTTAGAATAATTCTAATTGTTCTTATGGGCAAGCTGTTTTTTACTTTGAGGTTTTAATTACAGATATTGTTGAGTTATTCTCCTCTTTTAGGTTTGTGCCTTGGTTATTATCTCTGACACTATAAAAATCTTAATTTTTTGTTTGCTTATTCGTTTTTGTTGCTGAGGTTTCAGGAGTTTGAGTTCTAGGTTTTATCTACTATGGGGATCAAATCAAGTCAAATACTTTTCCTTTGCCCAGTAATCTTCCCCACCCCCCACCTCCCCAGTAATCTTTCTTTAGGCCTTTTCCTTTACCATATATATCAAAATACTTTTCACCTGTGATTAACCTTAGTTGAGATAAGAAAGTCCTTTTCTTTAATCCTCAGTTAAATCTTCAGATGGGATGTGATGGGAGATACCTAGTTGAGGTCTTTTCCTTGGGAAAAAAAAACAAGAAAATAATAACATTCGCTATATAGCACTTACTATGTGCCAGGCACTATGCTAAGCACTTAACAGTTATGATCTCATTTGATCCTCACTACAACCCTGGGAGGTAGGTCCTATTTTTATCCCTATTTTACAGATGAGGAAACTGAAACAACAGTGACTTGCCCGGGGTCACACAACTAGTAAGTGAGGCCAGATACAAACACAAGTTTTCCTGACTCTAAGTCTGGTGCTCTGTACGCTGCAGAAACTTCTTCTATGGCTTTTCTCAAAAAAAAAAATAAACTGTCAGCTTGAGAAGAGCCTTTATTTTCTTCAAACTGAAGTGTGTTTTTTCTTAGTGTTTAGAAGCTGTTGGGTTTTTTTTTTTTCTTCATCCTTTGAAGTCTGTCAGTTTCACTTTAGTACTTTAGGGGATTTCTTCTTTTTGAAGCAGTTGAGTATTTTTTAGTTAACTTTTAGTCTGAGCCGAAGTGTTTTTTTTTTCTTCACACTGAGTTATCTTTTCTCTCAGTGCAAAAGTTTCTCTTTTTACCTTAGCTCCAAAGTCTATCAGTTTCCCCCTAGTCCTTCAAGGGATTTCTTCCTACAGAGGCAGCTGAGATTTTCAAGAAGAAATCCTTTACTTTCTCTTTTACTTCCCTTTATGAGATCTGAACTTTTTCACTTTTGTTCCTAAGGGGATCTGGGTTCATATTTACTGCTTGTCTGAGGGGTGAATTGTTTAATAATCAGGCTGTTTAATAGTAGGGTTCAGCTGAGCTGTTCTGTTCCTTCTACACCAGGTAGCTAGGCCGCATAGCAGATAGAGGACTGCACCGGGTCAGGAAGACCTAAATTCATGCCTGCTTCATACCCCAAAAGTATTTTTAAAGACAAAAAGAGAGAACAAACATAATTAATAAATCCAAAAAAGTTCAAATATATATGCAATGTGCAATACTTATACAACACTCACCTCTGCAAAGAGATGAGGTGGAAATATATTCTCATATCTCTTCTTTCAATCATACTTGTTAATTATAATTTTGCAACATTTAGTTCCCAGTTACATTGTTGCAGTCATTGTATATATTGTTTTCTCAGCGCTCCTCACTTTACTCTGCATCAGTTCATTTAGATCTTTCCATGCTTCTCTGTATTCATCACACTTATCATTTCTTACAGCACAGTAATATTCTATTATACTCATATACCGCAATTTTTTCAGTAATTCCATAATCCATCAGCATCTATTTTTTTCTAATTATAAATGTCATAAAAAGCGTATAAGGACTTTCTACTTATCAATTGCCTCCTTGGAGCACAAGCCTTAGCAATGGAACCTCTTGGTCAAAAGATATGGACATTTTAGTCATTCTATTTGCATAATTCCAAATTGTTTTCCAAAATGGTTGTGCTCATTCACAGCTCCACTAACAGTGCACCAGTACGCTTATCTTCCCACAAACACTCTAATATTGACTATTCCCATCTTTTTCATCTTTGCCAATTTTCAGGATATGAGGTGAAACTTCAGGAATGTTTTGATTTGCAGTTCTCTTATTATTAGTGATATGGAGCATTCTTTCATGTTCTTTGAGAACCATTTGTTCATATCTTTTGACTACTTACATACTAGAGAATTGCTATATATCTTATAACCCTATAATATGTACAGGATTATATATATATGCATATTTGTATAAAATGACTAATATGGAAATGTTTTACATTTTTAAAAAAATGATGGCTTTATAGGGTTTTTTTTTTAGTGGAAAACCCAATTCACTGATTTGCTCTTTCTATCTTTTACTCATGTAAACATTTAGAGATATAAACATTTAGAGATATAAATTTTCTTTCAAATACTGCTTTCCCTTCATTCCACAAATTTTGGTGTGTTATCTCATTGTTATTATATTTAATGAAATTATTGATTGCTTCTGTGATTTGTTATTTGACACATCTACTCTTTAGGATTAAATAATTTAGCTTCCAATTAATTTTTAATCTAGGCATTTAATATTTATTTTTTTCCAAATTTGTTTCTGAGATTTTTATGCCCTAGTAAATGCTCAATTTTTATGAAGGTGCTAAATATGGCTGAGTAAAAGGTATACTTTCTCTTGCCATTCAACATTCTCCAGAGATCTATTATATCTAACTTTTCTAAAATTCTATTCATCTCTTTAACTTCTTTCTTATTTATTTTATGGTTAGATTTATCTAGGTCTGAGGTGTGTATAATGAGGTCCTCACTAATTTAGTTTTACTGCCTACTTCTTCCTGTAATTCATTTAACTTCTCCTTTAAGAATTTGGTTGCTGTGCCACTTGGTGCATATTTTTAGTACTGATGTTAATTGTCTATGATACCTTTTACTAAAATATAGTTGCCCTGTTCATCTCTTTTAACAAGGACTATTTTTGATGTTGCTTTGTCAGAGATCATGATTGCCACCTCTGACTTTATTACTTCAGCTGAAACATAATAGAGTCTACTCGCACATCTTATTTTAATTCTATGCATATCTTACTGTTAAAAGTGTGTTTATTGTAAACAGTATATTATTGGAATCTGATTTCTAATCCATTCTGCCATCTTATTCTATTCTTATTGTATCTATTCTATTTATTGATCCCATTCACATTCACAATTACAAATAGTAACATCTAGATCCCTCCAATCTATGCTCTTATATTTATTTTTTTCTCTTTTTGACTCTGTCCCTTTTTCAAGAGTCTGTTTTGCTTCTGACATCTGCTTTCCTTAATGTTCTCTCCCTCTTATCACCCCTGTTTCTCTTTATCTCTTTTCCTTCTACTTCCCTGTAGGGTAAGATGAATTTCTGTACCCAACTGTGTACGTGTATGTTCTTGCCTCCTTGAATCAGGTCAGATGAAATTGAGGTTAAAAGTTGCCTGCTCCCTTCACCTCTCTGATCTTTGCATTGTGTAAACTCTTCCTTGCACACCTTACTTATATAAGACAATTTTTACCATTCTTCTTCTCCCTTCCCCCTTCTCCTAATACATTCTTCTTCCTCACCCCTCTATTCTTCTTTTGTAATTATTCAAACATAATAAAAACATGTCCAGGCCTACTTTCTAATTAAACTCCCTCTAAGAACGCTAGTGATGATAAAGTTCTTGAAGGTTACATGTAACCTTTCCCCACATAAGAATGTAAACAGTTTAATCTTGTTTAGTCACGTATGATTTCTCATTCATGTTTACCTTTCTGTGCTTCACTTGAGTCCTATGTTGTCAATTTTTCTACTCATCAAGAATGTCTGTAAGTATTCTATTTCATTTAATATCCATTTTTACCCTATAGAATTATACTCAGTTTTCCTGGATAATTTATCATTGGTTGTAATCCCAGACCTTTTGACTTCCTTGGTATTATATTCCAATCCCTTCTTTCCTTTTAGTGGTGTCTGCTAAATCTTATGTAACCCTGACTAAGATTCCATGATACTTAAATTCTTTCTTTCTTGTTGCTTGCAGTATTTTCCCTTTGATCTTGGAGTTCTGGGCTTGGCTATAATATTCCTGGGACTTTTCATTTTGAGATTTCTTTCAGAAGATGACCAATGAATTCTGTTGGCTCCTTCTTTGCCTTTTGGAACTAAAATATCTGAGCAGTTTTCCTTATTGAAATTATTAAACTAAGATGCCTAGGCTCTTTTTTGTGCATGGCTTTCAATTATTTTTATATTATCTTTTTTATCTATTTTCCAGATCAGTTGTTTTTCCTATGAGCTATTTCATATTTTCTTTTTTTTTTTGGAGGGGGGGTAGGGAAGACAATTGGGGTTAAATAACTTCCCCAAGGTCACACAGCTAGTAAGTGTGTCAAGTGTCTGAGGCCGGATTTGAACTCAGGTCCTCCTGACTCCAGTGCTGGTGCTGTACTCGCTGTACCACCTAGCTGCCCCAATATTTCATATTTTCTCCTATTTTTTCAGTCTTTTGACTTTGTTTTAAGATTTTTTGATGTCTCATTGGGTCATTAACTTCCATTTGGCCAATTCTAATTTCTAAGAAGTTATTTTATTTCATAATATTTTATACCTCTTTTTATAAAGCTGTTAATTATCTTTCTATAACTTTCTTGCATAGTTGTCATTTCTTTTCCCATTTTTTCCCTCTATCCCTCTTATTTGTTTTTTTAATTACTTTTTTGCTCTTTTTAAAAATCTCTTCCTTTAACTCTTCTAAGAATTCTTGTTGGGTTTGTATCCAATATGCTTTTTTATTTGAGGCTTTGCTTATAGCTGTTTTTAAGTTATTTTCTTCATGTGTTTTAAACTTCTCTGTAATCACAGTAGCTCTTTATATTTAGGCTCTTCTTTTGTTTGCCCATTCTTCCAACCTTCTTCTTTGAATTTTTTGTTAGTGTCGGATTCTGCTCACATCTGGTTAGGGAGTGGGGAAAAGAATGTCTGGTCTGAGCTTCTGCCTTTTTATGTACTTCTGTTTTTCAAGCTCAATCTGGGACCCTGCAAGTTTTTGGTGCTTCAAAAGTGTTGTGAGCTGGGGAAAGAAAGGTCTGTTCGCTTTCCTCCTGGTATGAGCTGTGCAAGTTTCTGACCCATTTTTGGATCTGTTGGATTGTGTATGCTTGAGTTTCTGTAGACTACTACTGGATTCAATTATTTTTAGACCACTGGGAAGTTCTGCATGCACAAAGGGATTGAATTGTGCGACTCACTTTGGTCTTGGTTTCCTGCCTCTGTTATTCTGCTGCAAGCTTAAACACAGGGCTAAAGGTTAGAACTGAGTTCCCTCCTCTGCCTTTGGGCTCAGAGCTATGAGGCTAACAGGTTAAGTATTACATACTTGTTTCCTGCTTGGAACACAGGTAGAACCTCTTTCATTTGCAACTATTCTTCTCTGCCCTGGAACTGTGACCCGTAACTGGGTAATAGGTAACAGAACTACCAGCTGACACCTGTTCCTATTCCCAGCAATGATTTAGGGGTCCCCTAGTATCTCTTTCTGCCAGGTCTTCAATCTTAGCACCCTTACTGTCCCTGATTGCTGTAATGTAACACTGCCTCTACTGCCACTATGCTCTTCTCATGGCCACCCCCATCCCAGTATTTATAGACCTCTCTTTCTATCTTCCTAAGCTGTTCTGGGATAGGAAATGACTCACTGTGATTTTTATTGGCTTTTCCAATCAGAATTTGGCCTCACACATTTTTTTGCTCATTGTAGGGCAGGCATGCTGGATGAGTTGGGCAAAAAAATGGTGACTCCCATTCTATCATCTTGATTCTTCCTCTATAATGTCTTTCTAATTGGTCTCCCTGATTCAATTTTCTCCCCTCTTCACATCCATCCTCCTCTCAGGAGGTAGATTGAAAAGAATCTGCCACCGAGTCTGCTCTCTGCTCACCAATGCTGTGATCTATCAACAACACTCCCCCCACCTCCCTCCCCACATATTCCCTGTGCTAGGCCAGCCATTACCCCTTTCCCCCACCTCCCTTGTGAGGATAGTCTGAGCTTCAGTTGAGCATATCACTGTTTGCTAAAGTGATTTTCTAAAGTACAGGTCTGACTATGTCATCTTAAGAAACTCCAAGGATTCTCCATTATCTCATGGACCAAATATAAAATGCTCTAATTTAAAGCCCTTTGCACCATGATCCCTTCATATCTTTCTGGTCTTCTTACACTGCGCTTTCACATACACACTCTAAGATCTTTCTCTTCCTTGATTATGACACTCTCTCTCCCCATTCTGTGTCTTTGGAGTAGCTCTTCTCTGCACCTGGATATTCTGTCTTCTCACCTCTACCTGTTAGCTTCCCCGGTTCTTTCAAGACTCAGCTCAAGTCCCACATTCTATTGGAAGCCTTTCCTGGCCCCTGCCCACTTCCCACTCCAACTCTACCTTGCTAGTGCCTTCCCTTTGAAACTGTTTCATCCGTATCACATATGTATGTGTGTATGTGTGTACATACACATATATACACACAATACTCTAAATATACAAATATATACTCGCAATTGTTTACATGTATTTTTCCACTAGAGTGCGAATTCCCTGAGAGCAATGACAATTTATTTTTTAATTTTCTTTGTATCCACAACACTCAGAATTTTACTGGTCATATAAATAGTATGTAATAAATGTTTACTTACTAACTTTTTATTTCTTTCTTACTTTTATTTCTTTCGAGATAGAACAGATTTAAAAAAAAGATTATAAGTGAAACTATCTAATATATATAGCTTGTTTCTCGCTTAACTAAATAAAATAAATTCAACATGTAACTTTCAGAGCTGTCCTACTTGTCTTTGATTCTTTCTAACCTTCCTTCTTGTCCTTTCTTTGAATTAAAAAAAAATTACTTCAGAGAAACTGCTTTTGTTCTTTTCATTTTAAAAATTTTTTTTGAGCTGCTCTATCCCTAGCTTCATTTCTCCCTCCCACCTACTCACCAAATTGAAGGGGGGAAGAAAAGGAAGCCAAAACTTTTATTTATACAAAGTCAATAATAAATTCCCACATTGGTCATATCTAAAAATGTATTTCTTATTCTGCATCTTGAGTCCATTACTTCTCTGTCAGGTTAAGCATTCTTCATTACTGGGCTTCTGGAATCAAAGCTGACCATAGAACAAAATTTGTGAGTCTTTCAAAACAGTTTTTCTTAAACCTGGAAAGACTTAGATGAACTGATGCTGAGTGAAGTGAGCAGAACCAGGAGAACATTGTACACAGTAACAGCCACATTGTTTAATGACTGACTTTGATAACCTTAGTTCTTCTCAGCAATACAATGACCTAAGACCAGGGCTGTCCAAAATGCCAACCATGGTGAGATTTATGTGGCCAATCTACAAGCACAGAAATTTACATAAATGCTTTAGTAAATGAAGCTGAGCTACCACAGAGCTCTCACTAAAATGGCAAATCAAAATATATTGTCTATTGTTTCAATAAAAACCTAAGGTTGGACAGCCCTGATCTAAGACAATTCTAAATGACTCATGGTAAAAAATGCTATCCACATCCAGAGAAAGAACTATGGAGTCTGAATACAGATCGAAGCAGACTATTTTCTCTTTGTTGTCTTCCTGACTCCTGGCCTGGCACTCTACCCACTGTGACATCTAGCTGCCTATAGGAACTATCCTCCAATGCATACTTTCTCTGATGTCTGTTTTTGCCCTTGACTTTGGATAAACGGATTTCTTTGCAAATTGCTATATGTATTCATTGTGGATCTGGTATTTGATGGGAAGGGAGTCAAGTCTTGGATATAAAACTTGGAGTCCTCTTTTCCCTATTAAATACACAATAATCAGAATTTAGCTTGAACCTGAAAACTGTATTCCCTAGAATGGCAATATTTAAGAGAGCATATAAATATAAGTCTAGCCTCTCTGAAGAAAGCAGAGTGGTAATTCTTCTGGCCCTAATCCTGACTTCATCATTGTGATGAATCAAACAGTGATATGCTGAACTGAAGCTCAGACTATCCTCACAAGGGAGGTGGGGGAAAGGGGTAATGCCTGGCCTAGCACAGGGAATATGTGGAGTGGGGGGGGAGCATTGTTGATAGATCCCAGCATTGGGGAGCAGAGAGCAGACTCGGTGGTAGCACCATACACTGCCCTTGCTTGGAGGTGGAGGTAGGGGGCAGTGGCAGAACCCAAGGCTGACATAGGGAGTCATAGTCCAACCCCAGAAACTGCAGGATCAGGCTCCTTGAGAGAAGAGCAGAGTGAGACTTCCAGACTGGGGAGAGGCGGAGGGAGGCACATTCAGACCCTAGCAGTAATAGCACTTTTGGTAGAGCTTCTGCCCTAGCAAAGGAAAGCAGTGGCAAGTAAAGCGCATTGCCAGACCCCAGCACAAGATGGCAACAGGCAATAATGCTGGCTTCAGCAACAGTGGAAGTCTACACCACCAGCACGGACCCCAAGTGGCAGCATGTGTCAGAATGAGCAACAACTTGGACCCCAACAGAGTGAGCGCTGTTATAGACAGTGGCAAAAGCTGGCCTATTTTAGTCCTTTATTTACTAAATCTAGAACCGATTGGTGCTTCCATATTGCTATCAGTACAGCACCAATGGTTGTTGGATAACTCTTTCCTGGGGATAACTAAGTAACTAAGGGTTACTGACAAGCAGAAGCTGAAACCATCTAACTAACCTCCACAGAAGCAGGCCCCAGTGGCAGCAGAGTGAGCAGAAGCTCACATGCTCACATAGGAGGTACTGGCGCATCCAGGGGCCAAGGCAAACCTTGAATAACCTTTTTTTTTAATGTAATCCAGACCTCACCAGGCCCCTCCACATTGCTGCCTGTACCCAGTGGTAATTGAACAATTCCTCCCCAAACTCCAAAAATTCTCTAGTATTAATAAAGAATTTTACCATGTCAGTGTTTTGTCGGTCATTTTTCGCGTCGATTTAGCCACATTTGCATCCAGTACAATTCCTTGGAGAAGGGAGTGAGTTAACGTAGAGTAGAAGTGGTTTGAAGAAAGTTACTAATCCAGACCGTGTTGGTTAAGTCCCAGCTACTATCCATAATAAGAATGTCAGCCTCTTCAATGCCTGAAAGGCTTGTGCTGTCCACATCAAAAAGGCAGAAATTTGGAAAGAAATTTTGAATGTGTGACTACACTCAGATTCACTTGGAGGCTTTGGTTCCTTGTCATTCTTTCTACCTTTCAGTTGCATAAGAACCCAAATTTGGGAGGTTTGGAATTTGGAGGTTGAGAAATCAGAGGAACTCAGTTCCAGATAGACCCTGGTGGTCTGTTAAGAGGGTAGTGGATGTTAGAGGGGATGAATATTGACAAGCAGAAATTTTATGGAATTTACAAGAATTTTCTAATCCTAAAACAAATAGAGACTTTGGAGAAGCAAGGACATCCTCCTAATAGGGGTAAGTAAGGTTCAAAAAGAGATTAAATTCATATAGTCACTCCTTATCTAGCAGCCTGTTTTTTGTTTGATAAGAGCTTCTTCCCTAGAAGAGAAGACTGCCCTTTCTGGAAAGAAAAGGGCTCTGGGAACTGACAGAGAGAGAGTTTTTCCTTAGACCAATCCTGAGTGTATGAAGGGCCTGCCTTCCTACAGGAACTAACACTTCAACCCCTGGGTTCTAAGAGAGGTGGTGGCTTCTATCTTTCTTTACGGAAAAGATAAAGAAACTCTGCTCAGAACTTTTGCTAAAGTCAGGAACTGAAAACAGATGGGAAATTTCACAATCATCTACACAAGGAAGCCATTCCTGGTGGAGCCCACTGACACAGGTGAACAACACTCATTGGTGAATATCAGAATATCAGCCAACAGTCTCTTTGCCATGTGAAACCAGAGAGAAACAGGCCTAGCTAGAGGAAGAAAATTCATCATCACAAGACTCTGGCAGCCCTGTAGTGTAGAAGTGTTCCTCAGTGTATGAATTCTGGCCCTATGTCCCCTATGCGCTTCTCTATGTGTGCAGCCAATCCTCTCACTGAATGTGTGCCTATTTGTGGGAGACTCTACCACCGACTTGTGGGATAAATGTTCTATTACTGTGTTTCTTACTAGATAATTTCATGAAATGCCTTTTCATCACACTAATTGTATCCATTGTATGGCCTTTGAGAACTCAGCTCCCCTCTACAGCACAAGGAAACACCAAAGAAGGATGTCAAAGCAGAGTCAGCTATAATGGTTATTATTGATAAAAGTAAAAGTATTGGTATTAACATGATTATTACAATAGCATTCATAATCATTAAAATGATGGTTATGGTGGTAGCGATTATTATTTATAGTAAGAGAAGATACTGTAGACACTAGGAGAGCAGTTTGTGAAAAAAAACCACAGGTACCAGGAGGGAATAGGCTCAGGAAACTTGGACCTCTGAAGAATTGCTTAAGATGGATGAACTGAATGGCAGATTCTTGTAGGGCTGAGCAGTGAGAGGCAAGGTTGAGAGAAGTGGGTTCTCTCTACCCATGGCAGAGATGAGATACTTGTAGAAGGGAACAGGGACTGGTCCCACACTGGCTCCCAGAGGCGTTTCTATCCCAGAACCATCAATAAGGAGGTGGAAGCAGGAAATGCCTGATACCCTATACTCATAGCAGAGGCTTAGCCTCTCTCCCCATATGGGGTTACAGGGTTACAGTCCCTAAGGAATCCAACAGTTGGAGAGGCAGGTTCTCCCATTCTCTTTCTCTCTCTCTCTCTCTCTCTCTCTCTCTCTCTCTCTCTCTCTCTCCCCATCTCTCTCTCCCCTCTCTCCTCTGTCTGTCCTTGTCTCTCTGAACTCCTGTCCAAATCTCTATGTACACGCCTCTACTTCTCTCTGCCCCATAAATGTGCATAGACACCCAGTCCTGACCAGAAGCCTTCTAGGATAAGGAAGACTGGAATTTAGACCTATTTCCCAAATAAAATGATAGGGTAGCACTAGTTTATGTCTAGTTTCAGCTCTGACATGTCTCTTATATCTCTGACTTTCTACTTTTTACATTTGTGAAGAGGGCAAGGAGTAAGTGGCAAAACATATTCAGTGCCCACAGACCATCTCAATCCTGAAGCCTCTCAGCCTTTGGCCAAGGAACCTCTAATTTCTCTGCTTGAAAGCCTTCGAGTCTTCTGTTTCCTTGATAATTGTAGGGCTACATACCTGTTGAGGAGCAGCTGTGTCTTTACATGCCTGGAATGTGACACCAGACTTGGCCCAGCCCTCCAAGACTTGGAAGGGCCCCACCTGCAGACAGAACCCGGGGGCTCTGATCCCCTGGGCCCAGCCCCCACCATCCTCTCTACCCCCAGCCACAGCATACACCCTCCCCTCCAGGATTGGAATTTCAGCTTTGCCAGGACCAGGGCAGCAAAGCCTCAGAGAAAACAGGACAAGAAAATTCTGAGGGAGGGCTACTAGCAGAGAGTGCCCATGGGGTAAGGAACAGAATGACAGATAGATGGAAAGCTTCAAAATTCCCACCTGCTCTCCTTCTGGTTTGGAATCTCTCCAATTTCTGACAGTTGTGTTGTGGTGAGGCGCATACTGGTTTTAAAACCAGAGCACCTAGTTTTGAATCCCAACTTCATACACAGAGTACCTGTATGACCTTGAACAAATCTGAATCCAACATTTTCTGAGTCCTCCATGCACATCCTAGTGTGATCACGCTAGAAAAGGAGACTGGAAATCTGGTTTCAAGGCACTCAAAGTCCGTGAAAGAAAGAGAAGCAGGAGGCCCAAACCCTATCCTGAGGTGGCTCACATTCCCAAGGAGTTTCAGAAATATGAGGCAGATAGCAACATGAAACAGTGCATAATCCAAAGTTAGACTTCAAAATCTGTAGCCTCAAAGGATGCCACAGTTGGTAGAAAAGTAGAGCAGAGAGATGGAACTTCAGATCATCTTCATCTCTCTAAGGGCAGGGTCTGTGGTCATAAGTGTTGTTGTGTCTCTGGGGCTGAGCACATAGTGCAGATTTAATAAATGTGTTCAATTGAAAGGAAGACAATTGAAAAGGAAGTGGGATTTAGGATGGAGAAGCAAAGGGAGCAGCATATTACCAGAAGCTGCAACAGCGTTAAGCAAAGGTGAGCCTGACATATGTAGAAGAGGAGGAACTGGGCCAGAGAGAATGGATGGTACCTATTGGGGATGCCAGTGGGTTGGAAGGCAGGGAAGTTGGGCATAGGATGGGAAGATTGGAGAAGTGATAAGAAGATAAGAAATCAGGTCTGCCTCTGCTACCAACTTGCTGTGTGACTTTGGCCAAGCTATCTCCTCTCTCTGGGCCTTGGTTTTTATTTTCCCTCCAGAACTCTGATATCTCCTCCTCTACACTCTACAGAGTATAGGCTCCCCATCACTTCATTATCCAGAGTCTTTTTCTCTTCTCTCCACTACCCAACACCCTGGTATCTCCTTGTCTTATCTCCTGCCCCAACCCTGTCCATGGGAATTAGAGAGGAGATTGAAAAAAAAAAGCCTTTGGGTCAATACCACTGCTTGCCATCAACTTTGGCAAAAGATCAAGGCAGGGCAGGGACTGTAACTTTTACCTCAGCCCCCTCAGACTACCTGTACATTTTAGTTTTCCATGTTTTCAAGATCCTGTCAGGGGACATTATTGCTAGCCAATAAAATCAGTGGATTTTACAGATGGAAATGATTTTAGCAATCATTTTGTCAAAATTTCATCTTATAAATGAAACTGAGGCACTTAGTAATGAATTTTTTTAAAAGCCACCTAAGAAAGCAGCAACCAAGAGTAGGATTTTAAATGTTGTCTTCTGATTTCAAATCAAGCGTTTCTCCCACTTAACTTTGTTTACCTATGTTCTGGGACATTAGCGGCCTGAGCTTGGCATGTGGGGCCCAGGCTTACATTCATGTACACTGTGACCTCTAAGGATGGCAATATTTCTTTTCATTCTCCCCACCTCCACCTCTACACACACAGAATGATTAAAGTCCCTGAGTCACTCATCCACCTAGTAAAATATCTTCCCCCTGAGAAAGTAGATTCCTGCGTAATAAAACAAGTTCCCACCCAGCCAAGGAGAAGTCTGGGTTGGGACATGTCTCCCATTCCAAACAACTTAGATTAAAAAACAGATGTAAAGGAAGGGGGCAGAGACAGTGAGAGAAAGGGAGAGAAGGGTGGAAGGGAGCATTTATCCTTTACTTCTCTAAAGGACCAGGCAGATCTGCACATCCTTGGATGACCTTGGAATGATGGAGTCAGGCTGCTCCTTGGAAACAGGGTGACTCTGGTTACTGAAACTGAAATCCTGACTGTCAGTGACCCAGGGGCAAAGATTGTGTGACCTGGACCCAGCTTTCAAAGGAAGAAAATAATAGGATCTTTGTCTTTGTGTTTCTTCCTGTGGAGCATGTTGCAGCTGGTACAACATCTACCTTAAGCCACAGTTATTATTCCTGGATAGTTCTCCTGCCAATTCCCCTCCCACCCCACCCCACAACCCTTTGCCCCTGGCTCTGGGCCCCAGGTCTTGGCCTGGACGGGTCCTAGGCCTCCTTTCTTTTTTCAGTACTTGGCTAGAACAGTGGAGGGCTCACATTTTTGTTGTGACTGATTGCAAACATGGTTTAGGTTGATGTGAGGAGGGGCCTAGCCCCATTCCTTTCTCCCCCACCCCCAAAAAATCTGGAAATTCAAGCTTTAGCTGCCTTCCTCCAGTAATGGAAAGAGCAAGAGATGGGTAGGACACAAGCAAAGCCGGTATCCCTGAACAGAGGGGCCATGGGTTTAGCACAGGTTCTGTGCTCTGAGAAAGAACCTTCAAAAATAAGCCCCAGAAACTGTGGTGTGGTTTCCTTCTAAGGAAGATTCTTCAGGAAATCTAGTCTTTTCTCTGTAGAGAAAATCTCCCTCCCCTACCAGCACTTAGAATCACCTCATCGCTGATTCCTGTGAAACTCGAGACATCTCTCCAGATAGGCTGTGATATCCTGGAGAAGAGGCAACACTAGTTCTAGGGGAAGGTTAGTGTGCCATGTAAGGAGTGGGATATCCTGTGGCAGGAGAACCTGGAGGATTTCTCATGGCATAACAATGTCTTGGCCATGAAGAGAGTGGAAGAATTAGAAAAATGACAAGGGGAACTTTTATTTGGAGAAGATGGAGAGGCAGCATACAGAGCATTGGTCACGAAATAAAAACCTGGGCTCAAATGCTGGTTCTGGCTCTTGCTAAATGTATGATCTCAGCAAAGTCAGCTCCTTTCTCTGGGCTTTAGTTTACAGATTGAGTAGTTCTGTCTGCTTTGCAATAGAAAACATCACCATCTCAACTACATAAAACAGTGATTTTGTCTCGTTTTTGGTCTTCTTTTTGCCCTCCAACATAGCTGAAACTTTTTCTTTCTTTTTTTTCATATTTTATTATTTAATATTTTCATTTTCACATTGATTTCCACAAGATTTTGAGTTACAAATTTTCTCCCCATTTCTACCCTCCCCCCACTCCAAGATGGCATATATTCTGATTGCCCCATTCCCCAGTCAGCCCTCCTTTCTGTCACCCCACACCCCCCTCATCCCCTTTCCCCTTACTTCCTTGTAGGGCAGGATAGATTTCTATGCCCCATTCCCTATATATCTTATTTCCCAGTTGCATGCAAAAAGAACTTTTTTTTTTTGAGCATCTGCTTTTAAAACTTGAGTTACAAATATTCTCCCCTCTTCCCTTCCCACCCACCCTCCCTAAGAAGGCAAGCAATGCAACTTAGGGCACATATGTATCCTTATGCAAAACACTTCCACAACACTCATGTTGTGAAAGACTAACTATATTTCACTCCATCCTATCCTGCCCCCTTTATTCAATTTTCTCCCTTGACCCTGTCCCTTTTCAAAAGTGTGTTTTTGATTACATCCTCTCCCATCTGCCCTCCCTTCTATCATCCTCCCTTTTTTATACCCTTCTCCCTGCTTTCCTGTGGGGTAATATAACTAATTGAGAGTGTGTATTATTCCCTCCTCAAGTCAAATCCAATGAGAGCGAGATTCATTCATTCCCCCTCACCTGTCTCCTCTTCCCTTCCGTTATAACTGCTTTTTCTTGCCACTTTTATGTGAGATAATTTGCCCCATTCTACCTCTCTCTTTCTCTCTCTCTCAATATATTCCTCTCTCACCCCTTAATTTTATTTTTCTTTAGATATCATCCCTTCATATTCAACTCAACCTGTGCCCTCTGTCTATATATGTATGTATGTATGTATGTATGTATGTATGTATGTATGTATGTATGTATGTATATTCCCTTCAACTACCCTAATACTGAGAAAGGTCTCATGAATTACACACATCATCTTTCCATGTAGGAATGTAAACAAAACAGTCCAACATTAGTAAGTCCCTTATGATTTCTCTTTCTGCTTTACCTTTTCATGCTTCTCTTGATTCTTGTATTTGAAAGCCAAATTTTCTATTCAGCTCTGGTCTTTTCATTGAGAAAGCTTGAAAGTCCTCTATTTTATTGAAAATCCATATTTTGTCTCGGAGCATTATACCCAGTTTTACTGAATAGGTGATTTTTAGTTTTAATCCTAGCTCCTTTGACCTCTGGAATATCATATTCCAAGCCCTTCAACCCCTTAATGTAGAAGCTGCTAGATCTTGTGTTATCCTGATTGTGCATCCAAAATACTCAAATTATTTCTTTCTGGCTGTTTGCAGTATTTTCTCCTTGACCTGGGAACTCTGGAATTTGGCTTTCCTAGGAAAAGGGGATCTTTTTTTTCTTTTTGGGATCTTTTTTAAGAGGCAATCATGGATTCTTTCAATTTCTATTTTGTCTTCTGGTTCTAGAATATCAGGGCAGTTTTTCTTGAAAATTTCTTGAAAGATGATGTCTAGGCACTTTTTTTGATCATGGCTTTCAGGTAGTCCAATAATTTT
>CM053625.1:22073951-22108895 GCA_028646595.1 Phalanger gymnotis
TGAGAAATCAAGAAATTATAAAACAGAACCAAAAGAATGAAAAAATGGAAGACAATGTAAAATATCTCATTGGAAAAACCACTGACCTGGAGAATAGATCCAGGAGAGATAATTTTAAAATTATTGGATTACCTGAAAGCCATGGTCAAAAAAAGAGCCTAGACATCATCTTTCAAGAAATTATCAAGAAAAACTGCCATGATATTCTAGAGCCAGAGGGTAAAATAGAAATTGAAAGAATCCACTGATCACCTCTTAAAAAAGATTCCTAAGAATACTGTAGTCAAATCCCAGAGTTCCCAGGTCAAGGAGAAAATACTGTAAGCAGCCAGAAAGAAACAATTTGAGTATTGTGGAAACACAATCAGGATAACACAAGATCTAACAGCTTCTACATTAAGGGATCAAAGGGCTTGGAATATGATATTCCAGAGGTCAAAGGAGCTAGAACTGAAACCAAGAATCACCTGCCCAGCAAAAATGAGTATAATACTTCAGGGCAAAATATGGACTTGCAATGAAATGGAGGACTTTCAGCATTCTTGATGAAAAAACTAGAGCTGAATAGAAAATTTGGCTTTCAAATATGAGAATCAATAGAAGCATGAAAAGGTAAACAGGAAAGAGAAATCATAAAAGACTTACTAAAGTTGAACTGTTTTGTTTACATTCCTACATGGAAAGATGATATTTGTAACTCATGAGACCTTTCTAAGTATGGGGGTAGTTGAAGGGAATATGCATATATATATATATATATATATAGACAGAGGGCACAAGGTGAGTTGAATATGAAGGGACAATATCTAAAATGATAAAATTAAGGGGTGAGAGAGGATATATTGGGAGAGGGAGAAAAGGAGAGGGAGAATGAGGTAGATTATCTCACATAAAAGCATCAGGAAAAAGCAGTTATAATGGAAGGGAAGAGGAGACAGGTAAGGGGGAATGAGTGAATCTTGCTCTCATCAGATTTGACTTAAGGAGGGAATAACATACACACTCAATTAGGTATCTTACTCTACAGGAAAGTAGGGGGGAAGGAGTTAAGAGGGGGCAATGATAGAAGGGAGGGCAGATTGGGGGAGGAGATCATCAAAAGCAAACACTTTTGAAAAGGGACAGGGTCAAAGGAGACAATTGAATAAAGGGGGACAGGATAGGATGGAGGGAAATATAGTTAGTCTTTCACAACATGACTATCAAGGAGGGTGTATGGGGATGGAAAAAGGGAGAGAATTTGGAACTCAAAGTTCTAAAAACAAATGTTTAAAAAAAATGTTTTTATATGCAACTGGGGTATAGAAATCTATCTTGCCCTACAAGAAGGTAAGGGGAAAAGGGATGGGGGGGTGGTTGTGGGGTGATAGAAGGGAGGGCAGACTGGAGAAAGGGATGATCAGAATGCATGACAATTTGGCGGGGGGATAGAGATGGGGAGAAAATTTGTAACTCAAAATAGTGTGGAAATGAATGTTGAAAACTAAAAATAAATTTTAAAAAACTGAGACATAATTGTGGCCAAAAAAAAAACAATGAAGCTCATAAAGAATAAAAAATAAATAAATAAAAATAATGTGGCATGGCAGCCAAAACAGTTGGTATTAGGCTGCCTTAATTTGGTCATGGTCAAAACAAATCTGTAATATTTTGTTCAGAACTGAATGGTGAGGTGGCTGCAGAATATTCTACACAAAAAATAAACTGAAGAAACTGGAAATGCTGAGCCTGGAGAAGAGAAGCCCTATGGGTATGAAAGCTATTTTCAAGTATGGGAACTAGTACCTAAAACATGGATTTTGCTTGGTCTCAAAGGTCAAAACATTTTTTGCAAAGCACTATTGGATAGATTCTACAAAGTGGCAAATTTGGGTTTAAGATCAAAGCAAAACAAAACACAAAACTGCCTTAACTAAAGGTTTTCACTGCCTTAATTAAAGCCATGCAGGTCAGCTTCTGAGGTCCTTCTAACTCTAGAATAAACTGACTGTGTTAACACTTCAAGAAACAGTGAACCACTTCTTGCCGTTCAAAGAGCTTCTGGTGGATCAGAGAATGAGATGGATGGAGGGGCTGTGCATCATATTCTCTTGGCCTGGTGCTTTTTTGTGTCAACATCATGGTATGTGTGCACCCATGCAGTGGGGGTATTTCTTTGCCTTGTGCCCCATTTGCATCTGTACATTCACCATCAGGACATGTATGTGATGATGAAACTGTGAATTTAGTCAATCTAGCAATGGTACCAATGGTCTTAATGGTACCAACAATTAAACTTGTTCTCAGTTCTGAAGTTTCCACTTTCACAAAACTGTCCTGACAGTAGCATTGGGCATGCAGGATAACATGCAAGGAATTTTCTCTCTTTCCTTATATTTTCAGGTTAGAGGGATTTTTAAACTCTTCTTGAGTCTTGGAAAAGGACAAAAGTCATGGGCAGGAAAAGGGCTGGCCGAGAAGAGATCAGATTAGAACCATGACTCCTACCCTTCCCCCACCACCTATATTTAGCTGGGCATCTGTGCAGACAGTCAGTACTCAGCCCCTCAGAAAGGCTTCTTGGCTGGAAACAACTTGTTACGAATATTTTAGGATCCCCAGCCCAACTCTCTCCCTTTCTCCTGTCCTACCCCCTCCCTCATGCACACATAACCCTGGTGCTTATCAGCTACTCCCAGCTCTTTGCTTCAACTCTAGCACTGCTGGCTTGTGGTTCACTTGGTGCAGGGGATATCATTATGACACACAGGGACAGGAGCTATTAGGCAACCCCAGGCCTCCTGGCCTGGGACCCAAAAGTATGAAGCTTGAGCCTTTGTGCAATAACTAGGCCTTAAGCCAAGAGGGCCCATCCCCAACCCTCAGGCTCAAAGGAACTGTTTGAGTGGAATTTACCTTTGTTTCCTCTCCCCACCCCCAAATCATACCAATCCTACAAGGCCCATATCCAAGCTTACTTCCTCCAGAGAACAGAACAGCAAAACATGAATGAATAAAAGGAAAAAAGCCCTTTCTTTTGGGAAGTTTGGGAGTCAGGAAGGTTCCAACTCTGCCAGAATTTGCTATGTGACGTAGGGCAAGCCCCTTCCCCTCTGTGGGCCTGAGTTTCCTCATCAGTCACCTGAAGGGGCAGGGGTTTCTCTGCTTCACAGAGAAGAAAGATCTCAGGATATATTGTATTACTGGCTAACAACCTGACCTTTGATGGGGCTAAACAGAACCTGGCTTGGTCAGGGTCCAGAGCCATGCCAAGAGATACTTGGGCTTCCCATTCCTGTGTGTAGCCCTGAACAAACTGGGCATCAGAATCATTACTGGAAAAAGCAGAGGTATGCTGGAGGTGGGGAGAAGCCAGCCCTGCACCCCTTCCAAGGCAGCCATTTAATGCCCTGGGGCCTCCCAACCACTGTTCCCACAACCTTCACCTGGGGCTGTCTGGCTCTCAAATTACCAAGCCCCAATACTGGTTCCAGATTTTATTAAGGTCTCAAATTCTAGATCAGGTTTCAACATCAGGAACATCTGTCTTACAACCCATTCACAGGCCTTTATGAGCTGAAATCCCAAAGGCTCTTCTGCCTCCACCAGATCTCTTTTCCTTTTATTATTTCAATTATAGCAATTCTCTGCTGGGGAAGGTAGGTTGGATGCATGCTTTTTCAGTTATTATAATAAAAGCTGTCATTTGTATAGCCCTTTAAAATTTACAAAGCACTTTCCTATACAACAACCCTGTGAGGTAGGTAGGACAAGAATTATTATGTCCACTGTATTGTTAAATTTCGGAGAAGGAAAGTAAGTATCTTGCCTATAGGTTCTCAGCTAATGTCAGAGCTAGGATTCAAATGTGGAATAATTCTCTCTCAAAATCTAGTTCTCTTTCTAGCACACCACGCTATCTTTGGTACCTTTGATGCCCTGGGGGCTCCCCACTGCTCTTTCAGCCCTTGCATAGGTCAGCCTTCCTGGTTCTCAAATTACCAGAGCCCCTAGTACTGGTTCTAGAAGGCAGCTTGCAACTGGGAGTCAAGAAAGGTTCTAGACTCCAGTCTGAGGCTCACTACTACGGGACCTGGGGCAAACTAGTCTAGGGGTGACAATCCAGTCCACTGCTTGCCTTGCCTCACTGGACTGATGTGAAGAACAAATGATGAAGAAGTGATAGTGAATGTGTTCGTTCCAGGCCAGACATGTATGGCAGATGAAACCTGTAAAAGAGAGGTCCTTCCATTCAACAAACATTGATCAAGCACCTCTGTTTACAGAACATTGTGCCAGGTTGGAGAGGAGGGAGATAGAAAATTTAGCTAAAGCACAGATTCTGCCTTTACACAACTCATAGCCTGGTAGAATAACAAAATTTAAACATAGATGATTATAATACATTATGATAATCATATTAGAGCTACAAATAAAATGCCATGTGAGGTAAAGAAGAATGGTTACTTTCTGTGTAAGGAATAGAAGACAAGAAATTTTCTGGCCTGGGAGGGAACCTGGGGTAACATCTCACCGGAACTCAAGGAGGAAAAGGAAGAAGTACTGTGCAGACTATAGCATCCTGAGATGCTCCCACAGTTCTGGGAATTGGTAAGATTTTTAGTCTTTTTCCCCCTTTGTACCTCTTTTCCCTTCATCCATAACATGAAGGTATTAGATGGCCCTTTTGCAGCTAAGACAGTTCAGTTAAGGAGCCTCAACCCAGAGAGGGAATCATCTGAAATGGACAGTGAGCCTTCTCTCACCTTGACAGACCCTACACAATGATGTTTCACTTAACTATTTTATGCATTTATTGGGGATAGGGGGAGAGACATACATTTTAATTAGCTTTGAAAACCTGAAGATGCTCTCTGCACATTCATGCCTTTGGTATGCTCTTGGCTAGATGACAGACTTTATGTTTTCCCTCTGGCCTCAGGCAGCAGGGTTATTGGGGAGGGAAAGGCAGGGAGGAAAAGAGCCAGGAGTCTGCCCTTCTGGGCCCATGGTGCGTCCCTTACCAAGGAGTTACCACCTGCCTTCACCCCCATGACCAACCCCTAGGCCTTGGGGCAAGGGGCAGGTAGCCAGCCTCCATGTTTGGCAGGAAGCTGGGCCAATGAGCCGTTAGTTTCCCCAAGGAGGCCCTGGAATGTGGTGAAGGAGGTGGAGGGGGTGGAAGGTAGGAGACTGGAATGTGCTACAAGTCGAGTCTTTTCCTGGCAAAGGCCTCTAGCCCAACAAGAAAGAAGCCATGGCCTGTGAGCTCAGGGCCCCCTGGTGGCCATTTCCCACCCACCATCCTCCCCTCCCCTTCCTGCTCTAGACAGAAATCCTCCAGGAGGTGACAGAAGGAGGTTCTGACTGGGAGCATACCAACACAACTAGACTGAGGGAAGGTGTGCCATGGGCTGAACAAAGTCTATGAAAGAGTGAATTGCCAGCAAGCAGTAGGCAGCCTCCAAAGGATGCGTACCTGACTCTTCTAGGAGGTTTTCGCCTCACAATCCCCACCTCTAATGATGACTCTTTTCCTTACAAAGCTTCAGCTCTTCAGGGCAGAATTTGTTCTTCTTTAGCCTGTACATAATTCCTTTTCTCCTTTGTTTCGTCTTCTCTCCTAGTAGAAGGGAAATATATTTTCTTCTATTTCCATTCAATGAAGTTCAATCGAATTATTAGGACAACATTCAATATTTTCTTATTGCTTCATGAATAAGGTTCAGACTGCTCAGCCCATCATTCAAGGTACTCTGCAATTCTGCATAATCCTATATTTCTAGCATTAGCTTTATCTGATATTAATCCTTTTTGTATATTCTTTGGAAAAATTGTCCTGCCTTCAGTTCCCTAAAAATAGTTTGTGTGTTCCACCCTCTGTTGTCCAGTTGAAAAACCATCTCTTCCTGGAAGTCATTCATGAATCCCCTTACTCCTTCATCCAACATACACACACACACACACACCCCTTCCCCTTGGAACTCACAGAACACTTTGTCATCAATTCTCTTTTGGTTTTATTTATTAAAACTTCATGTGTTTATAACATCCCCACTTTTATCTCCACTAGACTTCAAGTTCCCTGATAGTGGGGGCTATATCTTTTTGAAGCCTTGTAATTTATCCAGAACTCAAGTGCTGTACGCTACACACAATAGGTGCTTAATAAATGTCTATTAAATGTTGACTGTAAAACTTTTAAGTTGATTTTTCTTTTCCTGGGAGCCAGTGAAAAGAACAAGGAGGAAAAAGTTGAATTGCCAGGGGAAGTTAACGTAGGTAGGGTGGAGTGGCACGGTAAGTTCTTCGAGACCTTTTCATCCTTCTTCAAACCTCTCATGGCTCCCACTCTTTCAGCTGAGAACGTTGGCTCTTATTTTATAGAAAAAAATTGAGGCCATTTGTCATGAACTGCCTCTTTTCCTCTCTTCCTCATCTCCTATCACTCAGATATCTTCTGCCACTATCTCCTCCTTCATCTCTACCTCACATGATGAAGTGGCCTCACTCTTTACCCAGGCTAACCCTCAACTTGTTCAAGTTATCCTAGGCCAGCCTGTCTCCTCCAACATATTGCTACTGACCTCGTTATTTAATTTCTTTTGAATCTCTCCGTGTCCATGGGCTCATTTCCTACTGCCTACAAACATGCCCATGTCTTTCTTATGCTGAATAAAAGCCTCACTTGATCCTTCTATCCCTGCTATCATTCTATATCTCTTCTGCCCTTTGTGGCTAAACTCCTTGAAAAAAACTATCTGTAACAGGTAATTCTACTTTCTTTCTTCGCACTCTCTTCTTAACACTCTCCAAAATTACTAACGATCTTAGTTGCCAAATCTAATGGACTTTTCTCAATCCTCATTCTCCTTGACTAGACCTTCACAACGTATGGCCTATGGGCCTCTTGTAGCCTACCAAAGGATTTCCTGTGGCCCACAAAAAAACATAGGGTTGCCACTGCTCACTCTCTCCTGTTTGTCACGTGACCTGCGGCAACTATCATCAGTCTGTCTCTAGTCTAACCTATCTGCATCAAAGAAATTGACAAGTTACATAGGTCTATTCTAAAGAAAGCCTTTCCCAACTCCTCTAGACTCTGTCTTCCCTCTCTTAATCCTGTTTTTAGCTTTTTTGTACATAGTTTTTTGCTCGTTGACTGCCCCATTAGATTGTGAGCTCTTTGAAGGATGGGGATTTTTTTTGCTTCTTTTTGTAGCCCCAGTGTTGAGCATGTTTTTAGTACATAGTAGGTCACAAATAAATATTTATTGACTTATGGGCAGGGCTGCCCAAACTATTTGTCCTATTTTACCCTACAACTTACTCATTGCCTACATAGGCTTCCTGGTATAAACCCTCCTCAGCTCTGGGGAGTTTTACCAAGGCATCTATAATTCTCTTTCTGAGCTCAAAGACTCCAGCCAGAGACAGCACTCTAGCAAAACACTTCATGGCTATATCTATCTCTTTCACTTATGTGAATAAGCTCCTTATTTCTTCCTTCTCAGTTTCATCCTCTCAACTATATTTCCAATACACACAAACTGGATAACAAAGGCCTATAGTTAAGCTGATGTAACAACAATGTTACTTGCTGCTACCGTAGCTGTGTAAGGCCAGTAACACCAGCACACAAGAGGGCGTCTAGCACAGGTTCTTTGATCTGCTTTTTTAAGGAAAGCAACTTTAAGGGGTTAACAATCTTACTTTAACTAAAGATACATATATCATCAACTTAGTTCAGGGGGAAAAGCCAGCTCTCTGGACTTCAGAGAGATACAAGCAGAAATTACAAACAGAGAAAATATAAACAAAGCAAATAACAAAAATCAACAAACAGGCTTCTAGCTGTCTGACCAAAGCTATACATACATAATTACCAGAGAGAGTACCACCAACATCTGGGTTTTCAAACTGGAGGACTCCTTAATGGCTTCCCAGAGTCTCCATACCAACACTCTTCCAATGAATGAGCCCCAAGCAAAATGCTAACCTCAGAGTATATATACACTTCTTCAGGGTCAGAGGGCGTCACAACCATGTGACTCAAACCCATGTGACCTAGGCCTTCCCAGGACTTAAGCAGGTCATCAAAGACTTCCAATTTGATCAAAGACTCTTGATTGAAACAAAAACAAGACTCAAAGGCATTTGATGGCCTTAGTGCAGAGAGGCACTCTAAAACAAAAGACAACAAAAAGTCCCACTTTACCTGCCATTGCAGCTGGTTAAAAAGACAAAGTAAATACTTAAAATAAAGAAAAGTAAACAAAGGTACTTTCAGGTTTTCATAAGAGAGCTCAGTGGGAGAAAGGAAATATAGGATTCTACCTTAGAATCTATAAAGGGTTATATAAAGCAACACCATGTCTGCCCCAACATTCCTTTTGCCCTATAAGCTCAACAGACTTGACCGTGGAATCTTGGCCTCTTTCTTTGTAATGACTGGATTTTACTCTTATTTCTGTTCTCCCATCTCCATGTGACTTCACTATCTCCAACTTTATGCTTCTCATCAGGAGCGGAGTTCCTCTTCCAATCTCACAGTTGGACTCATTGAACTGACTTTAAAGGTCCCTCAGTAGACATGACTTGTTATTTTTCCATCCTTTGTTGGTTGTACCGCCTATTTTCTTATTTATACCTTGAAAAGGGATTACCTGACATGGTGACATTTTTACTTCTAGGCTATCCAGACCCTTTTCTGTGATTAGAGTTGTAAATGACCCTCACACTAACATTAAAGCAGGATCTCTGGGAGAGAGAAGAGGAAGAGACACAGAGAGAAATTTAGGCAATGTAAAAATAAAAGATACTAATAAAATTTATTTTAGAAAAAATATTAAAGCAGCTACTTAAGATTATTCTTAAGTCCTACCATGAGGACATTTGAAAAGGGGTCACAAAGAAGATGCTGGAAAGACAGAGGAAAGAGGGGAGGAGAACTAGAGAAGAATGAAGATGGTCTATATCTTAATTTTGATTAAAGAACTTCCCACCCCTACCCCAACCCATACCTCATCCTCTTGAGAAAAGATGACAGAATTGGCATCTGCCTTCTAGTGATTAGCCTGCTGAAGCATTGGCTTCTACCTGACTTGTGGGCCAGGAAGTCATGAGACGTTTTTGCCTTTGTCCCAGGAGACTTTACAAGTGGTGAGCTGGAGGACACTTCCCTAAAAGGCATTCGGATAAACCTGGGAAACAGAAGAATGTGGAGGGGAAAGTTGAAATTTGAGAAAGTAATAGTGGTGGTAGTGGTAGTGGTAGTGGTAGTGGTAGTGGTAGTGGTAGTGGTAGTGGTAGTGGTAGTGGTAGTGGTAGTGGTAGTAGTGGTAGTGGTAGTGGTAGTGGTAGTAGTAGTAGTAGTGGTAGTGGTTGGTAGTGGTAGTAGTAGTAGTAGTAGTAGTAGTAGTAGTAGTAGTAGTAGTAGTAGTAGTAGTAGTAGTATGGTGCTGCCAATTAGGAGTTTTAAAATCTACATTATTCATCTCAATTTTTCTGTAGTGAAGAATCCAAGGGAGTTGAGATTTCATATTCTGTCCAACAGTGGCCCAGCTCTGGAATTCTAACCTTATATTTTGTTCATTTCTGTTTCTTAACACCTAGCACAGTGCCTGGCACGTACTAGATGCTTAATAAATGTTTGTTGATTGGTTGCTTTAGTAAACTATACTCCAATCTATATCACGCATGGGTAATCCTCTCAGGAAACGCAAAATTAGATATTAGAATACTAGAATCTCAATGAGTTAAAGGTGAATGTATGCTTAATAAGTTATGAATTATTGGGAATGGACTCATACTCTCAGACAACAAAACTCTGGCTGAGGAACTGAGAAGGAAAAATAGAACCTGTCCACACATATGCAAAGAGACAGAAAGAGAGACTGGGGTTCAAATCCTATCTTTGACACTAGCTGTGTGACCAATGGCAAGTCACCTAATCTCTTTAAATCTCAATTTCCACATCTGTAAAAAAAATTACCAACTTTATCAGATTGTTTTGAGATTCACATGAGATAATGTAAATAAAGCATTCTGCAGACTTTGAGTTGTGAAAATATCAATATCAGTTATGATTCTCATTGTAAAAGAAAGATATCACAGAATAGAAATAACAGGCCTGTCCTGAAGGGAGCCTATAGTTTCTTTGAAAGGGGAGCAGCTAACACTCTCCTACTTTAAAGAGTAAGAGCAGGGACAAATAAGTTTATAGCAACTCAATTCAGTTTAGTTAAACATTTATTAAATGCCTGCTGTAAATTTAGTCTTGTACTTGGTGTTGCTGATACAAAGATGAGAACTGATAAAGTCCCTGTCTCCAAGGAGCCTGCAATCAGTCACCTAGAATTGACCACAGTACTCCTGATGTGGTCTCATCAGGGAAGAGAAGAACAGCAAGACTATTCCTTTGTTCTAGATATTAGACCTCTTTTAATGCAGTTTAAGATTCTATTTGGCTACAATTTCACTTTCTTGTCAGATACAGTTCATAGCCAATTCACACAATTTCACATAAACTTGTCTAGCTGTCTCTCCAACCTGTGCTCGTGCAGTTTTTGTTTTGTTTTGTTTTGTTTTTAATGCAGATGTAAAACATTTTCTTTATCCCTCTTCTACCTTGTGAAGAATTTTGGGAATACTGACCTTGTAATACAATGTGTTATCTGTCCCTCTCTCAGTGGATTTTTTGGTCATCTACAATTTTAATATATGTACCATCTATATTTTTGTCTTTCGTTGATGAAAATGTTTGTAGAACAGGGCCAAGGACAGGTCCCTGGAGCAGCCTACTAGAAACTTTGCTCCAAGTTGATAATGACCCATTTGTAACTACTCTTTTAGATCTAATCATTCCATCAGGACCAAAACTGTATGTAGGGAATGTATCTGATCTGCCAGGCTAATAATCCTCTCAAAAAGTAAAATTAAGTAATTCTGACATAAAACCACAAAACATCTTAATGATCATCATCTCCCTTTCCAAGCACTCAGAAACTGGAATCTTCCCAGTAAGTAAAATTAGAAATTTTTGCAAAAGTAGGTGTAGTTTTCATATTTCATCTTCTTTCCTTTTTTTGAAAATCATATCAACAATTCATTTTTTCCATTTATATGACACCTCAGATATTCTCCATGATTTTTGTAAGATCCCAGAGAATGGTTAAGCAATAAAATTAGTTAATGCTTTAAGTATCCACTATCTACCCTATTTCAGAAAGATAAATAGGAATTCTTGTGTCTGGAGAAATTCAGTTGTGAAGAGTAAGCTTGAGGAGAAGCCTTGGAAAGACCTCAGGACACTGGCCCATGTAGGAGGATACAGATTCCTCAGAATGGCTCAAGTGAGTAGAGACCTGGGACAGCTTTGTTAAGGAGTCTACTAGGAGAGAGTACAAAGTGGGACTGGGACAGGGTTTGGGAAACCCTTGTAGTCCTAGCGTCGAAGCCCATACCAATTTTAATCAAGTCCATTGAACTCAGGTGTCTTCTGTGAAAGATAAGCTTTGCGTATTTGTAAGATAGTGTGGATAAATCTAGGACACAAATATGAAAGAGTACATATATGAAGAACTAATGTGATTAAATCATGCATTTGGAAGAACAACTTATGCTTTCTACATTGTCTGATATCTTCTGGTGATGTCATTGCACTGACATCCCGAGGCTGGCTCTACTCCCCAGTAGTCTCAGAGCCAATGCTCCATTGGCCTTCTGTTTGCCACTAGGCATTGCTTCACTGGGCATGTGATTTCTGTGAGGTATTGTTCAGTAGGTACACAGTCGCTGAGCTTCCCCTGCTACCAGCTTCTGGCATCAGACAGAGTTCTTAGTTGAGGACTCATAAGAGTCCTTATCCTCTCATAAGAGGAGGTACGGACTCCATCATTTCTCTTTTAATTTTGAGCCTATAGACTTGTGCTTGAACTTTTTTAATGAAGGAAGGGCATTTAATGAATGTCAGGCTGGAGGGGGAAAACTCCTTAGTTGATTTTGCTCCCTAAGCAGAGGAATCTGTTCATTCACAACGTTATACCTATATGTTGCCTCAAGAGTTCAACACTTTTGGAACACAGAATAGTCAGTTAGCTAAGATATGTTAGGAAATATTTATTTTATGTAGGTTAGGGCAGTTTCCCTAGCAAGAAGGCAAGGATGCTGTCCTTGGGTTTTGGTTAGATAACTAGATAACTAGAGGTATAAAAAGCCCACATGATGGAGAGTTGGCATTCCTAGGGTTTATTAGATTTCCCACTATTTTTTATAACCCAGCGTTTCTGCCCTAGACAATACAGAAGTTAGGACTTCTGGACAATATGGCTGTCTAAATGGAGACAAATTGCCCAGCTCCCTCATACCTCCTGCAGCAAAAGTTTGACATTTGCTCCCCACCTAAGAATAACTAAGAAATCCAATAAGATTTCTTCTTCCACCCAAATAAGTGACTTCTTCCATCCCAGAATTATACAAATAGTCAACCAGCCACCCCCAAGCAATGGGAAAGAGGACCACCAGCAAAACCAGCACCAACACAGGCAAAAAGCTGGCAGATTGCTTGCAGAACCAGAAGATGCCCAGAAGTATGTGCAGACTTCAGGGTTCTAGACTGTAGGGTTCTCTATCCTAAAGCAGCAAGAGTGGGGGGCTGCCTATAAGAGAACCCCAGGTTGTTTGTAAACCCACAATAAGACTCTTGGAAGGCTTTGGAAGCAGCCTCCCAAGGTATGTGTCTGGCAACAAGTAATGTAAGGGTAGCTCCAGTCTCAAACCAAGACACCCCAGGGCCCCAAAGTCTGTAGCACTCTGTCATAAGAGGTTTTAAGATCTGATGCTCTGAGCTTCAATGGTCCAGAGAGACCTAACTTCAAGAGCTGCATCTCAACACAGGAACCCAAAGAATCAGGGCTAGAACAAGCATAGCTGACCAAGGCCAGTTTTCTCAACCCAAAAGTTCATTAGGGGCCAAAGCCTGGCCCTGGAACAAAACATTAATTGAGCAACAATTGGACCTACTACCATCACATTCACTGTGTTTTCCATCTCCCATATTATTCTCAGGTAGTTAGTATTATTGAATATTGGAATGGACTTTTGAAATAGCAGCTCTGTCATCACATGCCTGATTATAAGTTTAGGTGCTCTACCTCCCAGAAACTACCTGTAAAAAATCAGACAAGGAAGACTCAGCTTCAAATCCCACCTCTGTCCCCTCCTGGCTGTGTGACTCTGGGCATGTCATTCTCTCAGGGCATGAGGGAACTCTCAAATGCTATAAATTGCAGAGAAAGTATTGATCTGATCTGGAGTTTCTTCACCTTGGAATTCCCTACACAAATGAAATCACAGACCCAGTCCTTGTGCCTTATTAAGCTCCTCTCCGACCCTTTCTTTCTTCATGCTAGCCTTTTTCTCAAGGTTAGCATTATTTTAAAGTCTTTTAAGTTATGGAAAGTCTCCTGGAGGATTTGGGGAACCATAAAAATATAGGAGTGGATATTATAGGAACCACATTTATTTTACGAAGGCTGGGATAGTTTCTCTTTAAGGAGGTAAGGATCCTTGGGATTTGGTCGGTCTAGAGGACAAAAAGCCTAGCCAATGGGGATATTACATTTCTAAGGTTTGGCAGAGCTCCCAACGTCCTGCAAGTTATCATCCCTGCTCTTACAAATGGGGAATAGGAAAAGAACATTGTCTTTTTTGTGGGGAGAGGGAGAGAGGCAAATTCACCCTTTCAATACTTTGTTATAAGTTGTCATGTTTATAACAGGAGACTAGCAAATGGAACCCCAACAATTATGGGCACGAAAATCCTGGGTGGATTTATTTGGATCACCATGTAGACTTTAGAGCATGCATGAATATTCTATGACTGTTTCCACTTTGCTTACTATGCAGTGATGAAAAGCTTTGATTGGCTTCAGAATCAGAACTAAGCATGCAAACAAAAGACCCTCATGACTCAACTCTGGTCTCTTTTCCTGCCTGGAAATATTTGAGTAAAGAAGCAACAACTGCTTTAAGCACACATGTAGAGAGAGTTCCAATGGATAATTCTCCACAATTAGGCCAACATGAAGCCATGAAGCTTCTGTCCCTGTTTTATCAGTTCTTTGCTGCCTTCAGTAAAGGAATACTGAAGATAGAATTAACTAAGCTATGACCTTGTGAGCTTCAAAAGGTCAGGAGAGCACCTAGGATCCAGGTATAGGAACCCAGACCAGAGTTTTCAGGCAGCTAAGCCTAGTGAGAAGTTAAACCTGCTTGATTCAAAATAGTAATGGATCAATGTTAAGAAACTGGTTTATGCAATCAAAGGAGTGACTTCATCAAGGGGTGAATGCTTTGTGGCCACCCTAAGTTTGGGCCCTCTCTCCCCAGGGACTGAGGTAGTTTAGAAGAGAGTGTTCCCCTGGTCTTTATTTTGGAGAGGGGAAGGAGTAGTTATATTTATACTTCTGGTGATATAAGAGAACTAGAGATTCAAGAAAGGAGGATGATGTAGAGTTGAATTGGTCCACCAAGGGTCAAAATGTGGGAATAGAGAAGAGATGGCTAATGCAGGGGAGATGGCCGGGGAGAGAATTGAGGAGTCAAAGCATTAGAGGTCACGGTGCAGACAAGGAGCAGGGTTTTGTAAGGGAAGGCAGAGGATGAGATGAAAAGCCAATAGGTTTTCAGAATTCTTGAACATAAAGATGGCACATTTGAGGCTGATGATAAGATCGAGGATTTGACCATCTTTTTGTGTAGCTGAGGTGGGATGGAGGAATAGGTCATGAGAAGTAAGTAGGTTGAGGAACTGAGTGGCTAGGGAATTTAAAGGAGAATCGATATATATGTTGAAGTCCCCTAGTATGAGGGCAAATATTGAGGGAGGAGAAAAATTATGAGCCAGGGATCTGACAATCTCAGGAATGAGAAGAGAATATGAAGATTTGGGAGACATCTGCATAAAAATGATAGTTAAATTTGTGGGAATTTATGAGATTACTGAGAGCATGTGTAGTTAGAGAAGAAAGAGTGGCCAAGACAGGTAGGGAAAAAATCATGACCAAAGAAACATCACAATAATGAAGAGGGAAAAGATTACCCAGAAGAAGAAAGTAATTAACAATGTCAAATGTTGCAGAAAAGTCAAATAGGATGAAGACTGAGAAAAAATACCAGTGGATTTGACAATAAAGAAATCATTGGTAGCTGTGGGAAAGATCGCTGTTGTTCAGTCATTCAAATGTGTTTCACTCGTGATCCAATGGACCATAGCCCTTCTATCCTCCACTATCTCTCAAAGTCTGTCCAAGTTCATGTTCATTGTTTCCATGACATTATCTATCCATCTCATCCTCTGCCATCCCCTTTTCCTTCTGCCTTCAATCTTTCCCAACATCAGGGTCTTTTCCAATGAGTCTCATCTTTTCTTTATGTAGCCAAAGTATTTCAGCTTCAGTATTTGACCTTCCAGTGAATAACCTGAATTAATATCTTTAAGTATTAACTAATTTGATCTCCTTGCTGTCCAAGGAACTCTCAAAAGTCTTCTCTGGCATCATAATTCAAAAGCATCTGTTCTGTGGCACATTGCCACTGGAAAACTCATAGATTGCACTATACTGTCCTTTGTCAGCAGGGTGAGGTATCTGATTTTCAGCTTACTGTCCAGATTTGCCATAGCTTTCCTTTCAGGAGCAAGCATCTTTGAATTTCATGACTGCAGTCACTGTCTGCAGTGATCTTTAAGGTCAAGAATATAAAATCTGACACTGCTTCCATTTCTTCTCCTTCTCTTTGCCAGGAAGTGATGAGATCAGTTGCCAAGATCTCAGTATTTTTGAGGTTAAGCTTCAAGTCAGCTTTTTCACTGTCCTCTTTCACCCTCATCAAGAGGCTTCTTAATTCCTCTTCATTTTCTGCCATTAGAGTGTTGTCGTCTGCATATCTGAGATCGTTGATATTTCTCCTGGCAACCTTAATTCCGGTTTTTGATTTATCCAGCCTGGCATTTTGCATGATGTACTACTCTGCACATAAGTTAAATAAATATGGTGACAATATGCAGCCTTGTTGTTCTCCTTTTCCAATCTTAAACCGATCAGTTGTTCCATGTTCAGTTCTTACTGTTGCTTAGCCCATATACAAGTTCCTCAGGAGACAAGTAAGATGATCTGGTACTCACATCTCTTTGAGGACCTGCCGCATTTTGTTGTGATCCACATAAGCAAAGATGTTATCACGATCAATGAAGCAGAAGTAGATGTTTTTCTGGAACTTCTCTGCTTTTTCCATAATCCAGAGAATGTTAGCAATTTGGTCTCTTATTCCTCTGCCTCTTTGAAAACCAGACTGCTCTTCTGGTAATCGTTAGTTCACATATTGCTGAAGCCTAGCTTGCAGAATCTCAAGCATAACCTTGCTGGCATGTGAAATGAGTACAATTATTTGATAAATTGAACATTACTTGGCATTGCCAACAGGCAAGGAGAAAAGAAGAGAGGAACAGAAAGGAGAAGAGAGGAGAGGAGAGGAGAGGTGTTTTTGTACTTCTGCTATCGCTATATCTTCAGTAAATATTCCATTTTAAAAGCTAATTGATGAGACCCAATATTGATATTGGGGGGAATAAATAGGATTTTTGTTCAAGCTGACAGTTGAAAAATACTCCAAACCCTTGGCAGTCTCTGTAGAAACCTGAAGTAGAGAAGTAGCTTTCCTCTATATTATCATTTGCTCTTGCAAGTGGGAGTTGAGGTAAAGACCCCTAGCAGAGTCTATAAGAGTTACAGTTGCTTTTGCTGAACTATTTCTTCTTTTTTTGACTTTATTATTAGGAATAGCTCTGTAGGGATGTGTCAATGGGGGATAGGATATGAGAAATGTGATATAAAAACAAAACACATCAAAAAAAGTTAGTAAAAACAATTAAGATTACTCTAAAGTAGACGAGGTTGCCTTGGAAAGGTATCTCATCTCCTCATCTTTGGAGTTCTTCAAACAGAATTTGGAAGGTCCTTGGACAGGTATGTTGAAGTAGGGATCCTCTTTCAGGTATTGGTTGAGCTAGATGGTCTCAGAGGTCTCTCCCAACTCTGAAATTCTTTGATTCTGTAATTCCTCTTTTCTGGTCAGAATCAGCCCAGGACAGCAGTCCCTTTGCTGCTTCATCTTTTTTGAAGAATGAATTATCTTTAAGTTACATTTTAAAATATGTCAGCTGTTCTGCTATTGAAAAAGAGGTCTCAGCACCACTTCTGTGGTCCCTTAGCTTAACTCTATCAATTTCCTCCTTTTGTCCAAGTTAGCTGGAGTTCACTCCCACAAAACAATCACTTCTAGTTCTTCCTCCATTGGGGTGGGGGGCCCAGAGACATTGTTTTTTTGGTTTTGTGAGGCAATAGAGGTTAAGTGACTTGCCCAGGGTCACACAGGTAGTGTCAAGTGTCTGAAGCTGGATTTGAACTCAGGTCCTCCTGGCACCAGGGCTAGTGTTCTATCTACTGTGCCACCCAACTGCCCCCAAGCCTGAGTGCTTTTTAAAGAATAATGTTATTTCACTATCTCCTTCAGCTGTTCTGTTACTTTTAAATAACATATACCCAACTGTAGCCCTATTCTATTCATTAATCTCACCCTCACCAAATCTCAGCAATACCCAAAGAGAATTAAAAGAGTACACGTTAAAAACTGAGAGGAAATTAGCAACAATTTAGTTCAAATTCCTCCTTTTACAAATGAATTCACTGAGGTCCAAAGAAGTGAGTGACTAGCCCAAGGTCAAGCACACAGGCAGAATCAAGAGAGTTAAGATTTGAACCCAGTTCCTCTGACGACCAGTACTTTTGTCCAGTGAAGTTCCCTATTAGCTCTAGAAGCAAAATAAAATACTCCCTATGATATTTAGTTCTTCACAACCTGACCCCAATCTAACTTTCCAGAGATCACACACTACTGTATACATCCTTCAGTTCAGTTAAGCTGGCAAGCTTACTTTTCCTTGTATGTGACACTCCATCTCCAGTCTGTGTTTTTGCACATTTTCTCCCATACCTGGAATGTTCTGCTCAACTCCACCTGAATTTTATTACTGTCTTCTTTGGGATATTGTCTTCTGTGAAATAGTAGCCCTCTTCACTTCTAATTTTTTTTTTTTGGAGGTGGGATGGCATGGCAATTGGGGTTAAGTGACTAGCCCAAAGTCAAGTGTGTCAAGTGTCTGAGGCTAGATTTGAACTCAGGTCCTCCTGACTCCAGGGGCCTGTGTTCCACAGACTGTGTCACCTAGCTGCCCCATTCACTTCTAATCTTACAATATCATACTTAAAACTATGGGAAATGGCTTGGAAGATATAAGTTGATTTTTCCCTCCCATCTATATCTTTTCAGTTTTAAAACCCTTTTGGCTAAGACAAGACTATAGTCAAGTATAGTTTTACCAGGCTTCACTAAGTATGCTCCACTTCAGGCCAAGAAATATATTCCTGTATTTTAAGTTGTGATTCAGAAATGTAAATCATTCTCAGTCTTTTTATTTTTTATTGGCAGTGACATTGAGAGATGGGGTGGCAGAGTATATACAATTGTGATTTGGAGGGAGAAAGGGAAGGTATGTGCTGTGAGGAAGGCACTGGGTGATCTCATCCTAGGGGCCTGGTTGGTGTAGTGTAACTGGACATGGAGGAGCAGGAGAGGGGTGCTTCAGAGACTCCCTGGCACTCCTCCCTCCCCGATGGTCCATCCATGCCATTGGGTAGGAGAGGTAACGTGTACCATATGGGGAAGTGCCCCAGAGAGCAAAGCCGGTACAGGGCCATCTCCTGAAGTGTGGCTCTGGTCGCCAGGGCAGAAGAGTGAAAGGAGGAGGCAGGGGCAACCACGCTCTCAGCCTTCTTCCTAAGGGGGGTTGGGGGACTGGGGGCAGCTCTTGCTCCTGGTACTTCTGGACGGCTCGAACCAGCTGTTCAAAGGCTTCATCCACATAGAGCCGAAATTTGGCTGTTGCTTCAAAATAGGCTATGTGGTGGGAGGCGCAGAAGGCTGAGGCCTCAGAGGGTGGTACCTGTCTCTGGGTCTCCAGACAGGCTTTGTTGCCCACCAGGACGAAGGGGAAATCATCTCTGTCCTTGACTCGGAGGATCTGAGCATGCAGCTTGCCTACTTCGTTAAAGTGTCCAGCCGGGCCGAGATCCAGTCCACACTGCACAGCTTGGCGTAGTTCTCCATGGTCATAGTCAGACACAAAGTAGGACAGGATGACCTGGATAGTGAGCGCGCTCTTGCCCACGCCGCGGCCTCCCACGGCCACCAGCTGGTGCGTCTCCCCGGCCCGGCCAGGGGCCGAGAGGGTCGACCCCGGACGGCCCCACCCGCGCCCCTGCCCGGCTCCCGCTCCAGCCTCGGCCGCCGCTGCCGCCCCGCTCCCATTCTCAGTCTTAATAAACCTTTTATTTCCCAAAGCTGCCTTTTTCTTCTGACGCCTTTGCCTTCAGTTGACGACAGGAATGAAAGAGCTGTCTGTGCCCCTGATGTCTTCAGATTTTTTGACCAGGACTTCATGACTTCTAGCAATAATTTCTAGGTTATTTCTAGGAGTATAATTTGTTCCCACTTGCATGATTAGAAGAAGGTAATGGCTGTCATATTTAACGAATGGCCAGGGGCTCATATCAGCTACATGCCCCCAGAAAATAACAGACATCTATAGTTTATGACAGATTCTCGAAGCTAGAAGGGACCTCAGAGGTCTTGTATTTCAATAGACTTCTAAACAGATATCCCCTTTATATCATCCTGATGAGTGGTTGACTGATAGTGGCCTTGGTATGTATGCTTCAGTGGGAAGTCAATAACCAACACCCATTTTTCTTCTTCTGACCATTATTGGATGATTTCTTATCATACCTTACAGCCCCTTACCTTAGTTTTCCTCATTTTATATTCCGTTCGTTCTAACGTTTAATGGTCATTTAACATTCCTAATACTATTCTTACAAGATCAAGCCACACTTTTGCATGCATCCTATTGCATGACCTTGCTTCCATCTTTCATGCACGTCTTTTTAAAGTTTAAACTGGTTGGTAAGTTCCCTGTGAGTCCATTTCAGTCTTATTAAAGAATATTTTTTTCTTTCTCATTAGAATTATTTCTCTTTGAGCCTTCAGAATTTCCTTCTTGTGAGCATTACATATGTCCTTGGTTGACTTCCCAGCAGAATTTTACTTCATGGTATCTTACCTCACCTTACCCTGAATCTTCAAAATTAATTCTACCAAATATAAGGCGTATGTTTAACCATGCCTGAAGTCACGTCTTCTCTCCAAAGTTTCCATCCCTCGCACCCAGTCAGTCAGTCTGTCCCTCACTGTTAGTGAGAATCAGATCCAAAATAGAATTTCCCTTGGTTGGTTCTTCTGCCTTTTGAAAGATAAAATTATCATTAGGGTTAGTTAGTTAATAAATTGTTACCTTCTCTGTTTTGGGCAGAGAGCTCCAGAAAATATCTGGATAATCAACATCCCTAAAACTGAAAATAAAAATAAAATTTTTAAAATAAAAAAAAGTCACTGTCCTCCATCACTACTATGTAACATGTCTCTGTACCAGATCTGTAACCCCTCATTTGTTTTCTCTTTTGTACAAGTAGTTTGTTATATTCTGATTATAGCATTTCTGGTTTTGCCCTTATCGATCTTCATTCTCTGCTATGCTTCCATTTCCAGTTTTCTGGATTTCCTCATATAAGTGAGGAACAAAACTACTCCCTTCTTCACTTATCTTGTTTGATTTCAATTAAGATACCCTTCCAGAGCCCTATTATGATAATTACAGCACATTACTATAATAATTAGCTTATTTTAAGCCTAAGGACAATATAATGGCCCCTAAGGTTCATGTGATAATCTCCTCTTTGGCCTTGGGAAGTTTATTTTAGACAAAAATTAGGAGTATAATCACAATCGCTCTGAGCCCCCAATTAGGAAAATTCCTGACATTTAGGAAGAAGTCTGGCCCTCTACCTTAATTTAAATTTATTCATATCTCTGGTCAACACCAGGCCTCAACCTCTGTGGCTGGGGCAAAATTTAGGCTGCTGATAATGTTGCTTCTGGGCATATCCAATTCTAACACAGAGCCCCTTGCATTCTCTGCCTCGTGGGAGAGACACCTTTGATTGGGTGCCAGAATCTTTAAAACAGGCAAGACAGAACTTGTGACCTTTTTCTTCCCTCTTTTGGCCGGACTGTTCTTCATGATTTCCATCTGCTGTGCCCGGCATGGATGCCACTTCCTCTCTTTTACCCTGGTTCTTAGAAAAAGAGCTTGTGGCTATTTATTTCTGTCCTGTGTTATTTGTCCTCAGTTTCAGGTGCTAGAGGTGATCCCAATGATATTCTTAAGTTTGAATCATATTGACCTTGGAGCCAGAATTCTAGGCATAGTGGTGAAACAAGCCAGCCTGACAGGGAAGCCTTGAGAAACCAGAGTGCCTAGAGCCAGAGGAAGGTTTTGCACTTGGAACCGGTACTGTGCACTATGGCAACCAAGCTAAACTACGAACCTAATTCCTTTCCCCTCCCTAGACACTGAGGTATTGCAGAGGGGAGGGAGATTATGCCTCCCACATGTTGAGGGAATAAGTTTGAATAATATATACATATATATAGTATTATGTTATTTTATACTTTTGAATAAATATCCTTTTGTAAAAGCTCCACTGTGATACACATTATAGTGCCTATAACACAGGCACAAGAAGATATTGGGAAAGGAGTAGTACTTTTCTTAGAATTTCCATCAGTCCTTGAGTAGGTGAGCTTGGATACTGGACTCCCTTGTCTGCCACAGCTAAGTCCCACCTTCTCTTTCTCCTTTTGCTAGTAGCCCCTGTGCATCTAGTTGTTTTTTTTTTTCCAGCTCAGGTCAGCTCAGAACCCCATTCCTTCCTCTCTGTTTCCAGATCCCTTGGAATCTCTACCTGATTTTTTTTAATAGAAGTAATTCTGTTTCTCACCAATGATTTTAATTGATTCAAGGAAGTATGTTTGAATAGCTTCTATATCAAAATTCTCTTACAACAGATTCAATCAAGAAGTGTTCTTAACTAATAAAGATAATTACTTTAAAGTGGGATGGGATAATCAATAGAATCCCTCTCTTACACATATAACAGTCATGGATCTGAGTCTTAGTGATTCCTGGGAAGTCAAGTTTACTTCCTTGTTTTATGATATCCTGTCTCATCTTGTGTGCTGCCTTGCTTGAATCAAGTCAATCTAGTACGATTCACTGAGTCCTTTCTAGTATATGAGATATGGTATATGGAAAGACTGCTAGGCTTAAAGTTAGAAAAGGCACTGAGGTGGCATAGTGAAGAAAGCCCTGCACTTGAAGTGAGGAAGACATGAATTCCAATCCTGCCTCAGACACCTACTTGTGTGACCCTGGGAAAATCACTTCACCCTCCTTCGCCTCAATTTCCTCATCCATAAAGGGGGAATAATAGTGCCAACCTCCCAGGGTTGTTTTGATGATCAAATGAGATCATATAAATGCTCGCTGTTATGATTGTTGTAGAAGAATCCTGCCTCTCACCTTGCTACTTTTGTGCATGGACAAGTTATTTCACCCTTCTGAGTCTCAGGTTTGTTTGTTTTTTATCTTAAAGTGGTAGTAATAATACTTACATTCCTTGATTATTTTTTTACATGGCTATTATGAAAAATGCTTTGTAAATTTTAAAATACTATGGAAATGGGAGTTGTTATTCTTCAGTGTTTTTGAGAGGAGCATCAGCCCTACCTATGCATGGAAGTAGGTTCCTGTCCTTGTTCAGAAAACTCAATCTAGAGAGAAATTAAAGATGCATACAATTGAAGCAAAGAACAACGGAGTTGGAGCAGAGACTGTCAGGAAAGGAGATTTCTTGGTGATCCCTAGGAAGGAATTTGGTAGTGGTTTTTGTTTGAAAACATCCTGGCATGCAAAGTCAGCTACTACTGCAGTGTAGGTCTGGGTGACGCCATTTTAAACCTTGTTTAGACTTTGGGTATGTCCGTAAGCCAGCCTGCAGGCGATGGGGGGAGGTCCAGAAATATGCTTGCTTGTACATGCACACAGTTCCATCTCCTCATGCTTATATGCAACAATCAACATACTTTTGCCCTCATATAAAAGTTTACTCCTCTCTATAAAAAGCAGCACAGCACCCAACGCTTGCTGCCTTGGTGTGCTAATAAAATCCTTTTAGTTTTCTTTTCCTGAGTTTTCCTCATTGGTCAAGGTGAGGCCCAAACCAAGATTTCTTTTAACAATGGAGATAACCCCTGTGTCTGCTTTTCTTCTGACACAGAGGGTTCAGGTACGCTTTGGAGGACTTCTCTTGTCCCTTTGGCCTTAATATCTAGCATGTGTTCCTTAGAGCTCCATAGGGAGCCTGCAACCTGTGAAGTTTAGATTCAGTCAAAGGGCCACACTTGAGGACCTAGAGGGCCACATGTGGCCTTGAATCTGCAGGTTCCCCACCCCTGCCTTAGAGTATAGTTACCAGCTCCCTTTATGAGTATATGGACTTAGAAGGTTCAAAGTTCGAATAGTTTTATTTACAAGTCTGTGAAAATAGAATTCATATCAGAAGCCATAGAAAAGACTTACCCACTGGGGACCAACTATTCCCCCCAAGGCTTGTATAGTCACTTAAAGCACCCCCCTCACCCCCTGTAAGTCCCCAGAAGGAGAGTCTGAAATTCTTCCTCCATATAAGCGTTCCTCTTCTTTGTTCCCCTGGATGTGGCCACAGGGTCACTTTTCCTGAAGCTCCCACCTCCAGCAGCAGTTAGGAGGTGTTACGGCTCCTACAATTGCTCTGACATTCATGTCTCTTGCAGCTCCCAGCTCCCAGCGCATGTCTGTTTTTCCCTTTCCCACAATACCTGATTTCTCTCCAGAATCTCTAGCAGGGTATTTCACATCAAGAACCCAGCTCCATTCTGGATTTCCTTTCTTTCTAAAACCTTCCTTTGGCATTCCTGTGCCTACAAGCTCTAGGCTCACGCAAGAAGTGTGCCAGAGGTCAGAAAGTTCTGGGACATGAAAAAGGGGTTTCCCTCCCCTAAATCAAGTTGGTACAGGATGAGTTATCACTATGTTGTTTTTGCTCTCCCAGTTCCTAGGTAGTATTCTTTCTACTTGTGTGTGCCTTCTGAGGCTCGGGAGTGCAACCCAATATTGCCCCACCCAATTGTCTCTCAGCCCTTTCCTATTCCCCCAGAGGCATATCGAATTTCCTGGAACAGCATCCACCTCAAATTTCCTGGGACAGCGTCCATCTCAAATTTCCTGGGATATTCAAATTTCCCGGGATATTTAAATTTCAAAGGATAGTTTCCTGAAATACATATGAGGGAGAAAGAGAGGGAAGGAGGAAAGAGAGTGTGTCACATATTCCGTCTATCATTTCCATGACCAGGAAGAGAGAGGTTTACAGTGCCTGCTGCATGGTTTTTAAATATTATAATTAGTCATGTAATTATGGCAGCACTGATCACATAGGGTTGCAGGTGAAGTACTGGAACCAGTCCAGTTTCCATGGCCATTACTTATTGGCTAAGGGCCAATGCACTTAACGTAACCTGACCAGTGGGTTAAGTCACAGGAACTGGAGGCTGGAGAGAACCTAGGCTCCATTGGTGTGCCCTTGAAGCAGGAGCTATTCAGGGCTTAGAGGGAGCTTGAGGTTGCAGCTGCTCTTGATTTTAACATGATGAATGTCATGTGGCTGCAAGGACCAGGCCCAAATCCCAGGTGGGGCTCCAAAGGAAATCTGGGTTAGAAATGGAGAGTGGAGCTCCAGCTAGCTGTCAGGCTCAGCTCCATTCCACTCCATTCCGTGTATTCACCCAACACTATTAAGCATCTGTGACACACAATGCCTTGTGGCTTAGCACTGTGGATACAATATGAATGGTGACACAGGCCCTGCCCTCAGTCTATTAAGGGGAAAAAGCGAATACATAAATAACTATGATAAAAAGGGAAAATATGATAAGCACTAAGTTGAGGTCCAGGCAACATGTGGTGAAAAAATGAGGAAGGACATATTACTTTCAACCAGGGGTGGGAGTGGTCAGGGTAGGCCACATGGCCTTACGTGAACTGCCTCTAACCTACCTTTAAACCTTATCTCTAGTGTCAAGAGAGTATATATCTGCTAGAGAGGATGTACTATGAGAACGAGTCACGGCAATCACACTGCTTGCCATTACTGTCTAAGAAAACAACACCTCATGTTCTTCATCACCAAGGGCCTGAAACTAACACTGCTGCTAACCTAGTTCCTATCCCACCCTTCACTGTCAATGGACTCAGAGAGATAGCAGTCCTAGTCCCAGGGCCTTTCAGGGAATGGGTTTGGAGGCCACTTCACCCCAGAATCTATTGCCACATGTGATGAAGGTATCTCCTCTGCCTTGCTTCACCAAAACACTTAGAAAACAATATCTCACACCATTTCTTTGTAGAAGTGGGAAACTATGGGTTGGACACATTTGTATATGTCAGAATTTTTTCAATGTTTGGTAAGTTTTGCTGAATTGTTTAATTTTTGTTTGTTTTTGCTTTGTTGCAAGGAATGGCTTTCTGGGAGAGGGAGAGGGAAGAGATATATCTGGAGAAGGTAGATAATGTAAAAACAAAAGATAGAAATAAAAATGTGTTTTTTAAAAATAAAACTACCAAATACCCAATCAGGTTCAAACCCAGGCTCAAACCATGTGGGTGATCTTTTGGGGGTATGCTTTCTTCCCTTTCCTTTTGTGATCAGCACTGTTGCTGCATGTGAGTTCTGCAGGTCTCTGCATACCCTATCATCATGGATTTACCAGTGAGAATGATCTGATCTTCTTGCTGCTTCTATCCTTAGCTTCCTGGATTTTGGAGAGAGGAGAGCCTAATGCTTATACTCTAGCACAGATGGTACATTTTATCATCACAGGACCCAGAAGTATGAGGACCTATTAATCTGCTCCACTTTTCTCTCCCTAATTCCCATCTAGCTTAGATCTACCCCTTCCTTTGCCCTCCTACCCAGTAGATAGTCCCCTTTCATACGTAACAAGCTTTTCTTTGTCACATAACTCTCCTCATGTTCTTTCCATTTCTTGTGCTCCTGGGAACTTGACTTTCACTATTCCTGGTTAAGCTCTCTAGCATAGGGCACTCACTTTCTCATATTCATAGACACACCAGACTAAGTGGAAGAGTAGACATCCTTCTTATTCCTAACTGCCTCTTCCAGACCTCCTCTGTGTCAGCTTCACTCAGTGCCTTCTTTTATTCAGACATAGCACAGTGTATTTAGATAAGGTGCTGGACTTCTCAGCAGGAAAATCTGGATTCAAATTCTGCTTCAGATATCTATGAGTTCTGTGACTCTGGACAAGTCTGAGCCTCAGATTCTTAATTCATTATCTGGGAATCCAACTATGTGTAGCATTTATCTTACAAAGTTTGTTATGAGAATTAATAGCTAATACACATAAAATGCTTCATAAATTATAAAGTATGTCAGTTATGAGTATGTCATAAATGTCAGTTGCTATAACTTAAGGTTTACTCTGTCTTTATTATCTAATGTAGACACTTAATGCTAAAATCTATTAGCCTTCAGGTGGAGTCATCTTCCCAGCTTCCCTCCTTTGTCAAGAAGTTCAATACCTAACTCACATTCTTCCTCTCTACCCTAACTCCTGACTACAAAAGAACTGAATATTCACGATGATATCACTAGGTTGGTGACACCTTGGTGGGACAGTTCATCAACGTCCTCATCTCCTGTGACCTGCATAGTCATTCCACTGGCTTTATCCTAGATCTTACTATCATTCATAACTGTTATCTCCATGATACCAAACTGAAATTTTCCTCTCTGATCATGATCTCTGGTCTTTTCAACTCTGTTCCAGCTAAGTCTATCCCTCACCTTCACTGTGATGTCCAGTCTCTCCATCCCTCACTGTTTTCCCTTGAGTACACCTCTTTTTCTCCTCTGACGCTATTACCCCACCCTGCTTCATGCCCTCATAGCCTCAGATTATGGCAATGGCCTGCTGGCTAATCTCTCTGCCCCAAGTCTCTCCCCACTCAAGCTCATCCTCCACTCAACTGTCAAAGCGATCTTCCTAAAGTGCAGACCTACATAGCACCTCCCCCTCCCAATTCCATAAACTCCAGTGGATCCCTATCCTCTCTAAGATAAAATATAAAATTCTCTGTCTGTTATTTAAAACCCTTCATAACCTTCCCCTACCCCCACCCCCACCCCTTGTACCCTTCAATCCAGTAACACTGACCTCCTTACAGTTTCTATTACAAGACACTCCATCTCTTAACGCTAGGCATTTACAATGAATGTTCCCCATTCCTGAAATGCTCTCCCTCCTCATCTCCACCTCCTGGCTTCTCCGACTTCCTTTAAGTACCCCTTTACCAGTCTTTTTACATCCTCCTTAATTTTAGTGCCTTCACTCTGTGGATTGTTTTCAATTTATCCTGTCTATATCTTGTTTACATGTAATTGTTTGCATATTGTCTCCCCCCTTAAACTGTGAATGCCTTGAAAACAGAGACTATCTTTCGCCTTTCTTTACATCCTCAGCACTTAGCATAGTGTCTGGTACACAGTGGATGCTTAATAAAGGTATATTGACTGACTCGACCTACTTCCTTTCGTAATCTTGACTCGATAGTTGCCTACCCTCCACCTTGTCCTAGCACCGCCTCCCCAAACCTCATTGCTGGGTCACCCTCCTCATTGACTTTATCCATTTCTAATCCGGAACTTCTGAATACTACCGAAAGAAGTAACATAACCTTGCTACTTTGGTCCACTGCAAATTCATAGCTACCTAATCTCAACAGAGCCCTCACTACTACAAGGAAATATTTTTATTATTCTCTGGTCGAATCCAGCACATGCTCCACAATGAATGTTCAAAACCTCTCCTTTTGCTTCAGGAATCCTATGATACTCTTTTTCTCAAAGGGAGGACATAGCCTCCTATTTACTAAGAAGACCAAGCTCCCTCTTATTCTTTAATCTCTACCTTAAAACCCTGCTACATCATTTCTTAATATCTCCTCCTTTACTTCTGCTTCTAAAGAAGTGATTCTTTTCCTTGACAAGAGCTACCCCACTACATGTACCTTTGATCTCATTGGCTATCATACCTTTGGGCTGGGGAGAGGGGGGTGGTATCCATTAATCATTCCTTTTCTTTCTCTCATTTTCAATTTTTTCCTATTTATTGTCTCCTTTTTTATTTCCTACAAAAGGTCTTTAGTGTCTTTAAAAAAACCCCTTCACTTAACCCTTTGATCCTTTCAAGCTATATATGCTTTCTCCCATTCACAGTCAAACTCCCAGAAAACAGTATATTTGACACTGACTGCCTTCAGTTCCTCAATTTTTAGTCACTTCTCATCTATTTGCAACATGGCTTCTAACTTTATTCCTGAATTTTCTCTCCCAAATTTAGAAACAGTGTCTACTGCTAAATATAATGGTCTTTTCTCAGTCCTCATATTCTTTGAACTCTGCAGCTTTTAAGATTGTTAACCATCCATCCTCATAAATATTCCTTCTTCTCTTGGTTTCTGTGACCTTTCTCTCTATTCTACTTCTCTGACCACTCCTTTTCAGTCTCTTTTCCTTTATCATGAATCTTCTTTTCTTTTCTCTCTACAATCTCTTCCTTGGTGGTTTGATCTGTTCCCAAGCACTAAATTAACACTTTTATTCAATATCTCACAAATCTATTATTATTCAATATCTTCCAAGGTTATATTTTATTGTTGTTCAATCGTTTAGTTGTGTCTAACCCTTCATGACCCTGGTGACCATAGCATATCAAAACTGTCCAAGGAGTTTTCTTTGCAAAGAGATTGGACTGATTTGCCATTTCCTTCTCCAGTGCATTAAGACAAACAGAGGTTAAGTGACTTGCCCAAGGTCACAAACTAGTAAGTGAGGCTGGATTTGAACTCAGGTTTTCCTAACTTCAGACCCAGCATTCTTTCCATTGAGCCACCTAGATGCCCATATATATGTGTATGTGTGTATATATATATACACATACATACATATTTAGACATACACATATATACATATATACACACATGCATGCATGCATATACATAAATATATACATGAATACGCATGTGCATGTATATGCATATATATACATGTGTGTACATGCTTACACACATATGTTCAGTGCTAATTCTTCTCCTGAACTCCAGCCTTGCAGAGGCAACTATATTCTGACTATCTCCACTTGGATATTCTGTCATCATCTTAAACCTAATGTATCCCAAATGAAATTAATTATCTTCACCTTTAATCCCACCCCTGTGACAAACTTCTTTATTTCTTTTGAAAACACTGCCTTCTTCTTGGTCAGCCAGATTCATAACCTTGGAGTCATCCTTGATTTTTCCTTCTCTTTCACCCTCCATAATTAAAAAGTCGCCCATTCTTAGAGATTCTGCCTATACTCATATCTCACTTTTGTCCCTTTCTCAATATTCACACAGATCTCACCCTAGTTCAGACCCCTTGTCATGTCTTGTTCTCCTAATTATATTCTCTCCTCACAGTTTCTTCTTTCTCCAATCCATTCTCCACGCAGCTTCCAAAATAATCTTCCTAAAACTAGAAAGCATAAATTATACATAGACTAACATCTCATGCTATGCCAAAATAAGATCAAAATTGGTACATGATTTAGATATAAAGGGTAATATCAGACAAATCAGGAGAGCATGGAAAAAATACCCGTCAGATCCATGGATAAGTGCAGTTTATTTTTAATTTATTATTCACTTTCAATATTGATTTTCTTTAAATTTTGAGTTCCAAATTCTTTCCCTCCTTCCTGCCCTTCCCCCACCCATTGAGAATGTAAGAAAAGAAGTCAATTATATATATTAAATCATACAGAATATATTTCTGTATTAGCCATGTTACCTAAAGAAAATGAAAAAAAAATGTTTCAATACGCCCTCAGAGTTTATCAGTTCTCTCTCTAAAGGTGTATAGCATTTTTAAACACGAGTCCTTTTGGACCTGGGTTGGATGATTGTGTTGGTCAGAGCAGCTAAGTCTTCCAGGATTGATCATTGTTATAATATTGCTGTTACTGTGTACAAGGATCTCCTGATTCGGCTTACTTCATTCTGCATCAATTCCTACAAGTCTTCCCAGGTTTTCTGAAAGCATCTTACTCATTATTCCTTACACTACAATAGTATTCCATCACAATCAGATACCACAACTTGATCCCCAGTTGATGGGCATCCCTTCAATTTTCATTTCTTTGTCTCTTCAAAAAGAGCTGCTATAAATATTTCTCTACATATAGGTTCTTTTCCTTTTTCTGTGATTTCTTTGAGATGCTGTAATATTAATTAAGGCGGGACTTTTTTTTACTGTTTTCTTTTTTAGAAATATTAAAGTAATCAGCTGCCTTTGATTAGGCCTTACTAGGTGCTAAACCCCAGGTCCACACCCTTTTGCTAACTAGGTACTAAACCCCAGGCCCATACCTTTTTGCTGATTAGGTGTAAATCCTTCGGGCCCTGACACGTATATAAGATCCAAGGTTGGCCTCTGACTTTTGGGGCTCTCAGTCACTGGAAGAGTGGTTTGGGATTCTGGGCAGCTGCTTTAAGAGCCCCCAGTTTGTGAACCCAAATGGTGATGCTTCCCTGGTAACTATGAATTGTGATTTGGTCTGTTTATGTTCTGTATGTTTGTAATTTGTTTGTATTTGTTCTGAAGTTCAGGATGCTGGCTTTTTCTCCTGAACTAAGTGAGTTATATTTGTATGCATGATTAAATTGAAATTGATAACCCCTTAACATTGCCTTCCTTAGTAGAGCAGATCAAAGAACCTGGGAGCAGGCCTTCTGTATGCTGGTTGTTGTTGGTTTTACACAGCCACAGCAGCTGCTTGCAAGATTGTTGCTACAGATGCAGAACTAGTAGCAGTGCTGCTGAGTCAAAGAGTATGCACATTTTTATAACTCTTTGGGCATAGTTCCAAATTTTACTTCAGAATGGTTGGACTAGTGCACAATTCCACCAACAATGCTTTAGTGTCCAAATTTTTCCACATCCCCTCTAACAGTTGTCATTTTCCATTTCAGTCATGTTAGTCAATCTGATAGGTGTGAGATCATACCTCAGAGTCATTATAATTTACATTTCTCTAATCAATAGTGATTTAGAACATTTCTCATATGACTATAAATAGCTTTGATTTCTTCTCTTGAAAACTGACTGTTCATATCCTTTGAAAGGTATTATTTGGGGAATGGATCATATTTTCATAAATTTGACTTAGTTCCATATATAGTTGAAAAATATTTATCAAAGAAACTTGCTGTAATTTTTTCAAGTTTCCTGCTTTCTTTCTCATTTTGGCTGCATTGGTTTTATTTGTGCCTTTAAGAATTTGGAGGGAGGTGGAGCCAAGATGGTGGAGTAAAAGCAGGGACTCACCTGACCTCTCCCCCAAACCCTCCAAATACTTTTTTAAAATGATTCTAAACAAATCCTGGAGCAGCAGAACCCACAAAAGGAGAGTGAAACAAGTTTCCAGCCCAAGACAACTTGAAAGATCAGCAGGAAAGGTCTGGTACACCAGGGTGAGAAAGGAGTTCAGTCCAGCACAGGCTGTGCCAGTGGAGACTGGGCCCCAGCAAACCTGGAGCATGCCTTGGGGCAACTGAATCACTGGCAGCAGTGGTGGTTTCCAGATCTCTCAATCCACAAGAGCCAAAGACAACTTAGAAGGTCAGCAGGAAAGGTCTATTGCATTTAGGTGAGAGTCAAGCACAGTCTAGTGCAGGCTGTGCCAGCACCACCCCAGCCCTAGCAAACCAGAAGCAGGCTTTGGAAGTGATTGAATCAGCAGCCGCTGCTTCCAGAGCTCTTAGTCAACAGATGGTAAGAGGGTCAAACAACTGGTCAGAAGGAGATTGCAGGGGTCTTTTTGTGAGCATTGAGGCAGGACTCTATTGCTTTGACCATACTCGGATCCAGGTCACAGTCCTGGGTGGCAGTCCCAGGGCTAAGAGGAACACCAGCATGGCAGAACTTGCAGCAGCAGCAGAGGGAGGACCCTCCTCACAGTTCCAGGGCAGAAAAGAGTGCTTGTGGTCACTTACAGACTAGAGCACAGACCAAGAGAGAAGTAAACACCTCTCCTTAGATCATATCACTTTGGAAGAACTGAAAACTTATAGGTCCCTAGAAGTATCTCTGAAAACAGGTGCACAAAAACCCTGAAGCTTGGGCCAGTGAACCTTCCACCCTGGAAGCAAGGCCCTACTTTAACAAAGAGTTAAAAGTCAACTAATAGACTGGGAAAATGAGCAAACAGCAGAAGAAAAAATTCTGACTATTGGAAGTTATTATGGTGACAAGGAAGATCAAAACACACACTCAGAAGAAGACAACAAAGTCAAAGCTTCTACATCCTAAGCATCCAAGGAAAATATGAATTGGTCTCAGGCCATGGAAGAGCTCAAAAAGGATTTGGAAAATCAAGTAAGAGAGATAGAGAAAAAACTAGGAAGAGAAATGAGAGTGATGCAAGAAAATCATGAGAAAAATAGTCAACAGTTTGGCAAAGGAGAGACAAAGAAATACTGAAGAAAATAACACCTTAAAAAAAAGACTAAGTCAAATGGTAAAAGAGGTCCAAAAAGGCAATGAGGAGACAAATACCTTAAATAGCAGAACAGGCCCAATGGAAAAGGAGGTTGTGTTGGTAAGCAAAATGGGCTCCTTAGCACTTAGTGCCCTTGAAGAGTTTGGCTTTTGTTCGCTTTGAGTAATGCTAAGCCCCAGGCCCAAACCCCTTTTGGGTGTGGATTGATGACTGAGGTGGAGCCCAAGGTGGGGCTATCTCCAGGGAGGGCCTAGTTTACATGTCTGGGACAGCAGAGACTCTTAGACCAAGTGGGTTTAAGGTGCCTCTTTGTGACGATTTTAGGTCACATGGGTTTGTCACATGTGTGACTCACCCCTGATGCTGACAAAGATACAAAAGCCAGGGGTTGGCCTCTTCTTTCTTGGAGCTCTTTGCCAAAGCAGTGATGGCGCATGTGACTCTGGGCCAGCCCTTGTTCTGAGCTCCCAGGGCTGAACCTAGATGTTGGTAACTATGAATTGTATTGGGTCTGTCTGTTTGTAATTTGTTTAAGGGCTCTTGAGATGGTGTTGATGAGGAAACTCTGGGCAGCTGTAGCTAAGGAGCCCTCCAGCTTATAAACCCAGATGCTGAGACTTTGTTGAACTCTGGTAACTATATATTGGGATTTGAATCAGGCAAGGTCTATCTGTTGATGTTTATAATTTGCTTCTATTTTGCTCTGAAGTTCAGGGTGCTGGCTTTTCCCCCTGAACTAAGTGAATGATATTTGTGTGCTGAATTAAAGTAAGCTTGCCAACCCCTTAACCTTGCTCTCCTTATTAAGGCAGATCAAAAGAACCTGGGCTTTCTGGCTGTCCAGCAGCTTTCTGGGTGCTGGCTATGGGTGGATCTTCCCCCCCCCCAACAGAAGCTGCTAGCCAGATTGTTAAAACAGAGGTCCAAAAGCTCATTGAAGAAAATAATTCCTTAAAAATTAGAATGTAGCAAATGGAAGCTAATGACTTTATGAGAAATCAAGAAACAATAAAACAAAAACAAGACAATGAATAAATAGAAGACAATGTGAAATGTCTCATGACTTGGAAAACAGATCTGGGAAAGATCACTTAAAAATTATTGGACTACCTGAAAGCCATGATCAAAAAGAGAGCCTAGACATCATCTTCCAAGAAATTATCAAAGAAAACTTCCCTGATACTCTAGAACTAGAGGATAAAATAGAAACTGAAAGAAACCACTTATCACCTACTGAAAGAGATCCCAAAATGAAAACTGCCAGGAATATTATTACCAAATTCCAGAGTTCCCAGGTCGAGGAGAAAATATTGCAAATAGTAGAAAGAAACAATTCAGTCAGTATAACGCAATATTTAGAAGCTTCTACATTAAAGGATCAGAGGGCTTGGGATATGTTATTCCTGAGGGCAAAGGAGGTGGAATTACAACCAAGGACCACCTATCCAGCAAAACTAAGTCTAATCCTTCAGGGGGGAAAATGGGCATTTAATAAGATAGAGGAGTTTCAAGTATTCTTGATGAAAAGACCAGAGCTAAATAGAAAAATTGACTTTCAAATACAAGACTCAAGAGAAGCATAAAAAGGCAAACAGAAAAGGGAAATTATGAGACTTAATAAATTCAAACTGTTTACGTTCCTACATGGGAAGACAATATTTGTAATTCATAAGACCTTTCTCATTATTAGGATTGTTAGAAGGAGTATATATATAGACAAAGAGAAAAGATGTGAGTTGAATATGAAAGAACGATATCTAAAAATAAAATTAAAGTGTGAGAGAGAGGAATATACTGGGAGAAAAAGAAAGGGAGAGGTAGAATGAGGAATAATATCTCACGTAAAAGAGGCAAGAAAAAGCTTTTACAATGGAGAGGAAGAAGAAGGTAGGTGAGAGGGAGTGAGTGAACTCTACTCTCATCAAAATTGGCTCAAAGAAGTAATAACATACACACTCAATTGGGTATAGAAATCTGTCTTACCCTACAGGAAAGTAGGAGGGGAAGAGGCTAAGAGAAGGAGGGGCTGATAGAAGAGAGGGCAGATTGGGGGAGCGAGTATTTAAAAGCAAAACACTTTGAGGAGGAACAAGGTGAAAGGAGAGAGAGAATAGAATAAACAGGGAGAGAGATAGGATGGAGAAAAATACAGTTAGCAATAGCAACTGTGAAAAAAATTTTGAAGCAAATTTCTCTGATGAAGGCCTCATTTCTCAAACATATAGAGAA
>CM053625.1:22109395-22124561 GCA_028646595.1 Phalanger gymnotis
TTTTTTTTTTTCATACAGCTAGAAAATAAGATGCACAGGCAATGGGGCATAGAGATTTATCTTGCCCTACAAGAAAGGAAGGGAAAGGGGGATGGGAGGGGAATGGGGTGATGGAGGGGAGGGCAGACTGGGGAACAGGGCAACCAGAGTGTACGCCATCTTGGAGTGGGGGGGGGAGGAAATGGGGAGAAAATTTGTAATTCAAACGCCTGTGAAAATCAATGCTGAAAACCAAACATATTAAAAATAAATTAAAAAAATTATCCTGTACTGATTTATTATATATGCACCAAACATACAACAGATCAATACAAGATAATTTTTCTTTTTGGGGCAGAGGGGAATGTGGGGAGGCGCTTGCAGCCAGGAGAAATAAGAAAAGGCTTCAATTAGAAGATGGTGCTGAGCCTTGAAGTGAGCAGGCATTCTAGGCAAGAAGGGACAGTCTATCCAAAGGCAAAAAGATGAGAAATCATGCCTAACAATAATTTTTGTTGTTGTTGTTGTTCAGTCATTTCAGTCATGTCTGATTCTTCTTGACCTCATTTGGAATATACTGGAGTGGTTTGCCATTTCCTTCTCCCGTTCATTTTACAGATGAGGAAACTGAAGCAAACAGGGTTAAGTGACTTGCCCAGAGTCGCACAGCTGGTAAGTGTCTGAGGCCAGATTTAAACTTATGTCTTCCAGTTTCCAGGCTTGGGGCTCTTGAGAAAACAGTAAAAAGACTAGTTTAGCTAGGCCACAGTGTGTATGAAGAGTAAGATGTAATAAGGCTATAATGAAAGCTTTGGGGGCAGGTTTTGAAGAGTCACCAGAATTTATTTAGTAGGGAAAATTAAAAAAGAAAAAAAAATACTCTAACTCACTATTGATTGGAAAAAGCCAAATTAAAACAATTCTGAGGTACTATCTCATACCGGTTAGATTGGCTAATAGGACAGAAAGGGTAAATGACAAATGTTGGAGGGGGGTGTGGCAAAAATTAGATATTAATGTACTGTCAGAGTTGTGAACTGATTCAACCATTCTGTAGAGCAAATGGAACTATGCCCAAAGGGCTATAAAACCATGGATACCCTTTGACCTAGCAAGACCACTACTAGGTCTATATTCCAAAAGAGATTTTAAAAAACAAAAAGGGAAAAGGATCTATATGAACAAAAATATTTATAGCAGCTCTTTTCTGGGGGTAAAGAATTATAAGTCAAGGAGATGCCCATCAATTGGGTAATGGCTGAACAAGTTGTGGTATGTGATTATGATGGAATACTATTGTACTGTAAGAAATGATGAGCAGGATGCTCTCAGAAAAACCTGGAAAGATTTGCATGAGTTGATGAAAAGTGAAATGTACTGTGCACAAAGTAACAGTAATAATAGTGTAAGGTGATCAGCAGTGAGTGACTTAGCTATTCTCAGCAATATGATCCAAGAAAACCCAGAAGGATCTATGATGAAAAATGCTATCCACCCCCAGAGAAAGAACTGATGGTGTCTGAATACAGATTGGAGCATACTTTTTTTTTTAACTTTATTTTTCTTGAATTTTTTTTTCTTGTCTATATTTTCTTCTACAACGTAACTATTATCAATATGTTTTGCATGACTACACATGTGTAACCTATATCAGGGCTGTCCAAAATATGGCCCACGGGCCACATGTGGCCTGCAGTGTGATTTTGTGGGGCCCACCTGTGGGTTTTAATTTTCACGAGAGAAAAAAAATAAAATAGTAATTTGCAAGGAATGCATATTAGATTTTTTTAATTCCATCGCTAATAAATAATCTCAATGATGTTAATTTTCTTTGGTGTTTTTATGCAGTTTTACGGACGGAACATATCGCATGGCATTTTCATTCTGTAGGATGCGTTTTGTCTGTACAATGTAGACTAGTCAGTATGCACCTACCTTTATGCTGTGGTGTCATCGCTTTGTTGTTTTGTGTTCGTTTTCACATTTCATGCCTTTGCCTGTCATATTGATGATGCATGTTCCCCTACTTTCTATTAGTGTACTGTATTTTTATTCTGGATGTGACCCTCCAATAATTATTTTATTTTAATGCGGCCCTAAGATAACCTAAGGTTGGACAGCCCTTACCTATATTGAACTGCTTGCCTTCTCATTGGGGGAGGGAGGAAGGGAAAGAATTTGAAACTTAAAGTTTTAAAAAAGAATGTTAAAAATTGTTTTTACATGTAACTGGGGAAAAATAAATACTAAATAAAAATTTAAAACTAAACAAAATAAAAGAAAAAAAAGAATTTAGATACTCTGACACAGTGCATATGTATTTAGTATTGATACTACTTCATTGTCTATGGTACCTTTTAGCAAAATATAGCTTCTTTGATTATTTCTTTTAGATAGGTTTGCTTTTACATTTGTTTTATCTGAGATCATGATTGTTACCCTTGGCTATTTTTACCTCAGCTGAAGCATAATAGATTCTGCTCCAGCCCCTTATTTTAATTCCATGTGTGTCTTTCTGTTTCAAGTGTATTTCTAGTAGGACAAGGCAAAAAGCAAGAGAGAAGGATAAACATGAGAAAAGAGGATAGAGGTATATACAACGTTAGTAATCATAACCGTGAATGTGAATGAGATGAGCTCACACGTAAAACACAAGGATACAGCAGAATAAATTAGAAACCAGAATCTAGCAATATATTTTTCAGTACTAAGAAGATGGGATTAGTTCTCAGGAGATGGGATCTCTCTATAGAAGAGGGGATCAGTCCTAAGGGGACCACTGAACACAATACTCAAAAGTTGAGATGGGTTAAATCATGAGGGTCACTTGGACTGACCCTATCCTAATGGCTGACTTTGTACAACACTGCTACTATGTCTGTATCTCAAAAAGATAAAAGAAAAAGGAAAAGGACACGCAGGTACAAAAATATTTATAGTAGCTCTTTTTGTAGTGACAAAAAAAATTGGAAATTGGGGAGATGCCCATCAATTGAGGAGTGGCTGAACAAGTTGTGGTATATTGTTATGACGGAATACTACTACCGTGCTATAAGAAACAAGGAAGGAGATGGTTTCAGAAAAATCTGGGAAGACTTATAAGAACTGATAATAAAGTGAGCAGAACCAGAAGAACTTTGCTCAAAGTAACAGTAATATTGTAATGATAATCAACTGTGAAAGACTTAGCTACTCTGATTAATACAATGATCCAAGACAATTCCAAAGGTGTCAAGATGACAAATACTATCCACCTCCAGAAACAAAACTGATGAACTTTGAGGGCAGATTGAAGCATTTTTTTCACTTTCTTTATTTTTCTTGCTTTTTTTTACCAACATGGTTAATATAGAAATGTTTTACGTGACATCACATGAATAATGGGTACCATTTTGCTTGCCTTCTCACTGGGTAGGCTAGGAACTGAAGAGAGGGATAGAATTTGGAACTCAAAATTTAAAAATGATTGTAAAAAAGAAGAAAAAGCTTTTTTAAAAACCCAATATTCCTAGCACATCAGATTTTATTGTCACTCCCTAGCTCAGAAGTGTTTAGGGATTCCCTACTGCCTCTAGGATCCTGTCACTTAAGACCCTGCATAATTTTACTGCTATGAATTCTTTCCATTCTACTTCACATAGTGTATATTCTAGCCAAATGGGACTACTAGTGATCTCTAGAACTCAAAATATATGTTTGTGTATACATGTACATATGTATTATGTATTTATCATTTCTTTGCTTTCATATAACCTGGAAAGCACTCCTTACTCCTAGCTTCTCAGGATACTTATTGTCCTTCAAAGCTCAGCCCAAATATCTCTGTCTCCACCTACCCACCTATCCTCAGGTTCAGAATTTTCTCCCTCCCAGAAAGACTTCCATTTAGTTATCTGTGTTGTGTTGTATCCCCCAACGATAAGTAACTACTTAAGTTTAGCAACCTCCTCTTTCTCTTTCAACCCCTAACGTCTAAGCACTGTGCTTTGCACATAGTAGTTCCTTAATAAATGTTTATTGAATTGAAGGACATTTAGTCAACCTATAACTTAATAGGAATCCCCTTTCTAATATCGCCACCAAACGGCTTTATGCTCTTGAGAATACTAACAACAGGAGACTGCTTCCTGACAATCCATTTTCAGCTCTTTCCAAATGTTGGGAAGTTATTTCATACAGCGAACTTCAATCTACATCTTTGCATCTTCCACCAATTTTCCTATTTCCAAGAAGAATAAGAATAACTGGAATTTCAGGTTGCTTTAAAGTTGATTTAGCACTCTATATACATTTTCTCATTTGAGCACCGCAATATTCTCTAAGGGTAGAATTTCTACACTTCGGTGGATCTGGGAATTCATTAATACTCCCTCCAAAAGTACAGATAGTAGCCCATTCATGCTTGTCCACGCTGGGCAATCATTGACCATGTCCTTCTAAAAATCTACCACAGGTAGTTTGCTCAACATAGTTTCCTCTAGATTGTCTGATATTGCCTATATGTTTAGTTGAAACAGCTCCTCAACCCTCACCACCTACCCCTACCCCTCAGCAATTCCCTTAGTTTTTTAAGGCTAGAAATGAAAGCAATTGCAGGGCTGTCTGGTCATTTAATGTAGATGAAGCTGCCTGAGGTCATTCAAAATGTCGTGCTGGAGATGAGACATTTAAAAAGACAGTTACTGTGGTTTGAGGCAAGATGAGAAATGCAGCAGATGCCAGAGATGCCCAAGACAACGAAGTCAGAGAAACAAGAAGGAAAGTCAACTATCGTCTGATACTAAGCTTGGTATAGGGTAGGTATACCCTGGACCAGATGCTATGAAAACATCTGACTCTATCTGTTATGTGATCAGGAGAGCATTTGTTTATTTTACTCTTAAGGAGTTAGAAATTATTTACCTATTATGCAAGGGGATGGGGAAGCTCAAGTTTGGTGAGATAATTTTTCCTTTCCCTCCTCCTGTAAAATTATAAGGCTAAGCAATGCACAGCAGAAAGGCTTGGGATATGCTGGTGTCTGTAATTGTTGAAAGGCTTGAGATTTTATATCCTGCCTAGGAACAGCTTTGCTGCTCTGAAATTCAATCCCTGTACCTTTTGGTGTTGATTTTGCTTCATTAAATGTATTTTATATGTGAGGACGGGAAAGAGGGTAAGGATCCTATGGAGTAGAGGCAACCTTGAGCCAAGGTATTTTTAAATTGTGATGAAAATTAAGCGTTGTAGGGACAAGTAATAGGGACAGATTAAGCAGGTCCCATCCACATATACTCAGAGAGACTGAAAAGGGACTGAAAAGAATGAAGTCCTACTTGAGCTGAAGCTCAAGACAAGGAGCGCCACCTGGTGGCAGAAGCAGATATAATCCCCCGTGTAACATTCCAGTCACATTCTTTAGTGCAGAGCTTCTTAACCTGGAGTGTGTGAACTTCATTTTTGTTTACTATTTTAATAATATTGTATTTTTTTCTTAAAAATGTTATTCTGTGAAGGGGTCCATAGGCTTCACTTGACTGCCAAGGGGGTACCTGACACAAAAACAGGTTAAATGCTTCAGTGCAATATAAAGCATTGCCCCACAAGTAGGGGCAAGTGCTTTACACATGGAGACCACTGTACTTGACCATGACTTATGTCTTGCTATCAACTATATGGCAGGTCTATTTTCTTTCAATCATATATTTCTTGTATGATACCCTTTATGCAGCTACTCCTGTGCATGTGCTTCCTTTATAATTAACTGTATCCTAGATTATCCTCATTTCAAATTTGAAGATTGGAGAGTTAATAAGGGTCAGAGGTGGAATTTGAATCCACATTTCCTGATTCTCATTCCAGGGCTTTGGCCACTGACTGCCCTAACAAGCTCCTGAGTGAATGAGTGAGTGAATAAATGAATGAAAGAGCATTTTCATGAATAATGTTTTATTTTTTCCTAATTACATGTAAAAACAATTTTTAACTTTTGTGGGTTTTTTTTCATTTTGAGTTCCAAATTCTCTCCTCTTTCCCTTTCCCTGAGATAGTAACTAATTTGATATAGGTCATGCATGTGCAATCATGCAAAATATATTTCCATATTAGTCATGTTGGGGTGGGGGAGAAACGCAGACCCTCCCCCCAAAAAACCACCAAAGAAATAAAGTGAAAAACAGTCTGCTTCAATCTCCACTCAGACTCCATCAGTTTTTTCTCTGGATGTTTTTCATCATGAGTCCTTTGGAATCGTTTTGGATCACTGTATTTCTGAGAAAAAAGTTAAGTCATCCACAGTTGATCCTCATACAATTTGCTGTTACTTTGTACAATGTTCTCCTGGTTCTGTTCACTTCATTTAGTATCAGTTCATTTATGTTTTTCTGGGTTTTCTGAAACCATCCTGTACATCACTTCTTAAAGCACAATAGCATTCCATCACAATCATATATCACAACTTATTCAGCCATTCCCCAGTTAACGGACATCCTTTCATTTTCCAATTAAAAGAGTATTTATTAAATACAACAAGAAATTAAGAAGGAGTCCCTGGATCAACTGAGTCTCTCATACCCAATTCAGTTTATGAAACTAAAACATGCAAAGGATAGATGACAGAAAAAATGAAAGGTTTAGTGCATCTATTTCCAACTCAGTGTTTGAATTTGCAGATTGTAAAATGTGCTCCCTTGCCCCTTTTAAAGGAGGTCTAGCCTCCAGTGGTCCATTTGCATATGAAAGACCTCCTTAAATTGTCCAAAGATTAGCAAAGATAATTGGCTTACCCCAAGACCTTTTCTTCATCCACTCACTAACACAGGCAAAAGAGAGGGACTAAGAAATTAAAAGTAAAGGAGTTGCTGGCATTTGAGCTTTAGAGAAAGAAGAGAGAGCATTTATAACAGAAGTTATAAATTAGCACCAATATAAGTTATATTAGCACCAAGTGAAATAAGGGGTTTTTTTTTCCTTCTCCATTAGCTTGGAGTCAAAACACACAGTAGAGTCCAGCTTCAGAGTTGAGTCAGCAAGAGGAGTCAAGAGCTCTGATCTTAGAGCTGGAATTCTCCTTGGGAAAGGGAAGGTCTCAGAACTAAGACTCTTCCTGGTCCTACATTGTGGGCTCAAGTTCTTTCAAGGATGTCAACAGATCCTGAAGCTGGATGCAGCAGCTTACTATCTGGTAAGATCTGGTAAGAGCTAGCCTGGAGCACATGGCAGGGATTCTTAATGGGAAAGCTCCTTTACCGTGTGTGTGTATATATCTGTATGTATGTATATATGTGTATATATATGCTCATATGTATATTTTCTCTGATTTCTGTTTGCTAGTGACTTGAATAAATGGATTTCTTTGCTATTTGCTATGTGCATTCATTGGTGGGAAAACTGTCAACCCTTGGGTATAAATGCTTTGGGCCCACCTTCCCCATTAATAAATAGCAATCAGAAGTTTAACTTGAACCTTAAAATTACATCTCCTAGGTTAATAATACTTATGGGAACAGAAAGATATAATTCTAACCTGTTATTCCCTCCCTCTGAGAAGAACAGAGTAGCAGCTGGCCACCATCTCCTAGTTTGCCTCCTGGTAGGAATTCAAGTCTCCCTTGGAGAAGAGTGGGGAGGAGGAGATGCTAAAAACGTCTATTCTGGCTTCCCTGCAAGCCACACACAATACCCCATGCTTCACTTTGAAGGAGGTTGAGAATTCTAAAAATTACATTCCAGGCCTGCAAAGTACTCATATGGGAGATGGAATGCTATTGTGAGGGGTGATGGGTATATCAGTTTGGCTGGACTGTAGAATGTGTGAAGGGAAGTAAGGTATAATAAGTCTAGAAATACAGGCTGGAGCTAAACATAGTCTGTGTTATCTTCTGTAGTCTGTTCCTTGCATTTATCCACTCTTCCTAGCCAGAGCCATATCCGTGAGTACAGGAAAAATGTGCACAGAACCTGGAATCTAGAGAGTTAAATTCAAATCCTGTTTCAGCCACTTGCTCAACAGTATGGTCACAGGCAAGTCCTTTAACATCTCTGAACTCCTGCTTCTTCATCTGAAATATGGAGAAATAATACTTGCTTTATCTACTTCACAGGATCATTATAAGAAAAGTATTTTCTAAGCCTTAACAGCATTATAGAAATGTAAAATATTGTTATAAGGAGAGCGAAAAGTTAAAAAAAAAACCCACACTTTAGAGAGAATGAGCTCTGGAAAGGGCTATGTAAAGGGAAGACTAAAGGTAGACTAATAAACCTGAGCTGGGTCCTGTGTGGAGGGTGGAGTCTTGCCTTCCTGTTGGCAAGCAAAGGAAGAAAACAACGCCTGTTCCTTTTTCACCTACAGAGAGAGGAATTTGTGGCTCCCGGCTATAGAATTTGGAAGCCACATTTCATATTTGACCTAGTACTGAAGTCTCCTTTACCATCCAAGAGGGAGGGAGGAGGAGAGGGAGATGCAAAAGGTGTGGTCAAGGGGTAGGTCCTCTCAAGCTGTATAAGAGCCACTTGAAGAAACTAAGGATGTTTTAACCTAGAGAAGAGAGGTAGTAGCAACATGACTAATCACCATTTTCAAGCATTTGAAGGGCTTAAATGTGAAAAGGTCTAATGGAAAAAAAAATGTTGTAATGGGATTCTGAGAATCTGTGTCTAAATGCTGGTTCTGCCATTTACTGTCTGTTGGACTTGGGGCAAGTCAAATGACCTCTCTAAATGTCAGTTTCTTCATCTGTATAATAATACTTGTGCTACCCTTGAAAAGAGCATTGTAAAATGCTACAGAAATGTGAGTTATTTCTATATTTGTTTTGTTTTGTCTGTCTACAGAAGACAGAAATGGAACCAATGTGGAGAAATTACAAGGAAGCACATTTTCAGCTCAATACGCGGAAGTAACAACCAGACCCGTCCCCAAACGAAATTATCCGTAAGTTGAGAGCCTCCTTTCACTAAAAATGATCAAGAAAAGCTAAATCGCACCCTCGCAAGGTTACCATAAAGAGGATTCTATGACTGGACAATCCGGATAGGTTAACCATATAGGTCCTTTCTGACTCTGAGAGGCTATGATTTTATGACTGAGGTTTCACCTCACTCCTACCTGGACACACTCTCAGTCCTTCTCCTCCTTGCCTGACACCTTGTCACTTCTTGGCAAACTTCTGCCCAGAGATCCTGTTCCCCTGACTGGGACTCCTCCTGAGTCACTACCTCAGGAAGGACCCTCACCATGTTATAGCTTCCTTGTGCTTGCACTCATTCTCTCAACTTCTCTTTACCTCCTCTACTACTTCTACCGTTCTCTCCACCCTCCCTGGGTCTTTTCTGGTTCCCTCATATATATATATCTTTCCCCCTTAGATAATATGTCCAGGAGGACAGGACTGCCTTATTTATTTGCATTAAATGTTTAAGTATTCTACCTGTCTGTCTGATTCGATTTCAATCGAATGTGTCTTTGGCCTCTTTCTTTTTCTTACAGAAGCTTGAGAACTGAATGGCATTCTGGGTTTTGTAAAGCAAAGGAACAAGTGTTCTGTCTCAGCCCTGAGAATGATTTGAACTACTCTTGAGCTAAAAAGAGGGTCATGCCCCGGTGTTTTTTGTTTTTTAAAGATGCATACTAACCATATCAAAACTGTCATTTTCAAAATTCCCAGGTGTGACTGAAATCAACATCAGAGCTCATGAGAGTCCAATTCATTCTCAGGGTTAAGAGAGAATGTTTATTTCTCTGCACTACAATCCTAGATGGCCAGTTAGTTCTCAAACCCCCATTGGACCTGCCTGATTCATTAACCCTTGCTTCATTCTTTTTTTTGTCTCTTCTTTCTAGGATGAGGAAGCCTAAGCTAGCAGATGATCTTTCTCAAGTGGATTTCCAAAGGAACTGACAACTGCTATCTGTGAACCCCACTCAACCAGGTACAAAACTGAAAATCAAACTCATATAAAAAGCAGAAAGGAAAACAGGATAATTGACATTTATACAGCACTTAAGATATTCAAAAAGGACTTTACACTCACTATTTAATTCTTATTACAATCTTGTGAAGTAAATATTGCAAATTTTATTACCCCTATTTTGCAGATGAGGAAACTGAAGTTTGGAAAACTTGTGATTTGCTCATGGACACAAAACTATAAAAAGTCAGAGGTAAGATTCAAACCCCGATCTCTGCTGATGCCCGGTCTAGGACTTTTATACAATATAATATACTACCCTTTAAAAATTATGAAGAATATTTTCAGACTTTTGGTTTTGCTGATTTTCTTCTCCCTCTTTTCCCTTTTTTTCCTCTTTTAAAGGAAAAAGTACTTGTTATTATGTGGAATATTTGTTATATTGGATGGCTCTCTGAGAAGAAGGGGAGCAACACCAGAAGAAATTTAGGCAATGTAAAAATAAAAAATATCGATAAAATTTTATTTTTAAAAAAAGAGCAATGGGAGAGTACCCATGATATCATTTATAGAGTTCATTTTGCCAGTAGAAATGGATAATTCAAGCCTTCCTTTTGGGGTTCTGCATTTGGAAGAGTATAATCCCTAGAACACTGGACCAGTCAAAAAACTTGGGTTTGAATCTAGCCTCTGCTACTTACTTGCAGCATAGTCTTGGTCAAGTGACTACTCCTTCCCAGATTTTAGTTTCTTCATTTGTAAAATGAATAGGCTAGACAAAAGAATATAAGGTTCCTTGGAGCTTACAATCCTAAGGTCCTGTGATCTCTCAGCTTCTAAAATCCTAGGATCTTATCACGCCTCCTTGTTCTCTGTTCTCTTTTAGGCTCTGTAAGGGAGACCATAGAAGACATATACAAGCCTCGTCCAATTTGACCATCTACATGGACCCAATGAAGTGATAAATGGATATACTCCTTGATCACTTAACATCATATAGTCTTAGGCCCATCTAAGAGCTAGTGGGCAATTCAGCTCAAGTCCAGGGTGGTGAGAGGCCATGTTCCTGGAGGCCCTCTGAGTGATAGGCACATGCTTTGGCATACACTCCTGCCTCGCTCCCACACACATGCACACAAGCCTGCTCGTCTGAGGGCCCTGCTAAGACTTGTTAGCCAGGCTTTCCCACACCAGCAGGAATGTGAAGCCTCCCTCCTAAAAACGGCCCCTCCCATAGTATTACTGGCAGGGGGCTTGTTCTCCTAAGTAAATCCCTGGAGGCCATATATTTGTCTCCCTCCTCCCTTCCAGCTCATTTGAGAAACATGCTTCCCTGTCTCTTTTATCTTCCTACTACTTTCATATGACCAGCTCTTTCCTGGCACCTGTCCACTGAGGCTTTATCACTTCCATCCATGTTTTTAGTCCAGATTTGTGCTAGCCTAGAAGGGAGATTTCTTCAGGGCCGTAGAATTTGATGCTCAGGTTTGAAATGGTTCCTGGTCCAGTAGAGGACTTCACTTAGTATTCTCCTTTCAGAAGGTTCTAAGCGGAGCAGAAATGGTGGCTTTTTTTTAACATTTAATTTTTATTTTATTTTTTCTCAATTATATGTAAACCAAATTTTTAACATTCATTTCTAAAAAAAAAAAATTTAGTTCCAAATTCTCTCCTTCCCCTCCTCCTTTCTTAAGAAGGCAAACAATTTCACATAGTTTATACATATGCAGTAATGCAAAACATTTCCATGTTACCCATGTTACAAAAGAAAACACAAACCAAAAAAATCCAAGAATAATAAAGAATGTAACATAAGTATACTTCAGTCAGTATTCAGACTCCATCAGTTCTTTCTCTGGAAGTGGACAGCATTTTTCATCATATGTACTTCAGAATTGGTTTTGGATTATTGCATTGCTGAGAAGAGCTAAGTCTATGAAAGCTGGTCATCACACAATGTTGCTGTTACTACGTACAGTGTTCTCCTGGTTCTGCTCATGTCACTCAGCATCAGTTCATGTAAATCTTCCCCAGTTTTTCTGAAAGCATCCTGCTTGTCATTTCTTATAGCACAATAGTATTCTAACACGATCATATACCACAACTTGTTCAACCATTCCCCAACTGATGGCCATGTCCTCAATTTCCAATTCTTTGCCATCACAAAAAGAGCTGCTAATAATAATTTTGTGCATATGGATCATTTTTTCTTTTGTCTCTTTGGTATCCAGTATAGAAGTATCACTACATCAAAGGGTATATACAATTTAATAGTTTTAGGGGATGTATTTCCAAACAGTTTCCCGGAATGATTGGACTACAGATCCACTAACAATGAATTTATGTCCCTGTTTTCCCACAGCCCCTCCAAGACTTGTCATTTTCCTTTTTGGAGATCTTCACCAATCTGATGGGTGTGAGATAATACCTCAGAGTTGCTTTAATCTGCATTTCTCTAATTATTAGTGATTTAAAGCATATTTTACTTGGCTATTGATAGCTGGAATTTCTTACTCTCAAACTATCTATTCATGTCATTTGATCATGTATCAATTGGGGAAAGGCTCTTATTCTTAGAAATTTTACTCAGTTCCCTATATATCTTAGAATTGAGACCTTTATCAGGGAAACTTGTTGCAAACATTTTTTCCCAGTTTCCTGGGTTTTTCTTCTAATTTTAATTACATTGGCTCTGTTTGTGAAAAAAAAATCTTTCAAGTTTTATATAATCAAAATTATCCATTTGTATCAATAATTAAGGTGGGACTTTCTTTTACTGTTTTCCCTTTTAGCACTTAATTAATCAAGTGCCCTTGATGAGTCTGGCCTTTGTTTCTTTGATTAGATGGGGACTCTTGGATTGCTTCAAGGGAAAGCCTAGTTTACATGGGTTTGAGTCGCATGCTTGTGACACTTTTAGGTCATGTGGGTTTGAGTCACATATTGTGACGCCCTTTGACCCTAAACAAGATATATAAACTCAGAGGTTGACGTTTTTCCTTTGGGGCTCTCGCTCACTGGAAGAGTGGCATGTGACTTGAAGAGACTCTGGATGGCTGTTGTTAAGAGCCCTGCAGCTTGTAAACCCAGATGTTGATGCTCTCCTGGTAACTATGAATTGTGATTTGAATCAGACAAGGTCTGCCTGTTGATGTTTGTAATTTCTATTTGTATTTGTTCTGAAGTTCAGGATGCTGGCTTTTCCTCATGAACTAAGTGAGTTATATTTCTATGTTGGATTAAAGCGAGATTGTTAACCCCTAACAGTTACTTTCCTTAGTAAAGCAGATCAAAAGAACCTGTGTTAGTGGCTTTCTGTGTGCTGGTTGTTGTTGGTTTTACACAGCCACAGTAGTTGCTAGCAAAATTGTTGTTACATAATTCACCTCCTGTGATCCAGGAAGTGAAATTTTTGATGCGCCTGAGTAATAATTTTATCACTGAAAATATGGAGGAATCAACAAATGAAATTCTATTGTAAACCTGATTCTCATGAACAAGGAGCAAATGGTTATTGGAGTACAAATGATAGGTACCCTGGCAGGCAAATGATCACTCCATCCTAGAATTTGTGGTAGAAGAAAAGAAACCTAGGCATAGTCTTGATATGCACCACAGACTTGGAGACAACAGACTTCAAAGAGTTCAGAGGAAAGATAAGTAGGATTTGATTCAGTAAAAAACTTATAGAAGAAGTCAGCCCATGAGAGATTGGAGATACTCAGGAATGAACCTCTGAAGACACGTGGGGAAACAACTCCAATGAGGAGGGAAAATGAGTTTGCTTGAAGAGACCAATGTCAATTCATAAGCAACCCTCCAACAAGCTAAGAATTTTAAAAGAAGTGCATTGGATATAGATGAAAAGACCAGTAATAGAAAATGAGTATGTATGAGGCATGGTCCTGCAAAAACAGCATCAGAACTGCTAAAACTCAGAATGAGCTAGGGCTGCACGAGAATTAAGGACAACAAAAAGGACTTTTCTTTTTGTTTTTAGTAAAGCTATGAGAGGTAGTGTGGTGTGATGGAGAGAGATCTGACCTTGAAGCCAGAAAGATCTGGGTTCAAATTCTGTCTCTGACATACTGGTTCTGTGACCCTGAACAAGTCACTTGACCTGTCTGTACTCTAGGCAACTCTATAAAGACTATACATTTTAGGGAAGGTATTGACCTGTTTTGGTAAAGGGAGCATCCTCACTGAATCTAGTCCCTACCCTTTGTAAGCTATATTAGTAGAAACAGGAGGCTCAAAGAAGGCGAAGAACCTTTCCTTGTGTGGGGATGGGGTGATAATAACTGAAGACAAAAAGAAGGCAAAGCTGCTCAATACTTATTTCTATTTTCTCTGTAAAGAAGAATTACCTTTCCACTGGAAACATCAGAAAAGAAATGACTAACAGGGAGTTGACACACAAAGCACATAAGGAAATAACGAGAAAGAGAGCTCACCTAGCTTTCTTAATGAATTTAAGTCACCTAGGCCAGATAAACTAAAAATCTTCACATTTTTAAAGATCTAGTAGATGTGATTGATGAACCATCATCAGTGGTATTTTAAAGATTATGGTTCCACAAGATTAGGGAAGGGCAAATGTCCTGGTTTTCAAAAATAGGACAAGAACAGAGGCTGCACCACATCACAGTTATCAGATTGGCTAAGAGAACCAAGTAGGAAAATTATAAATACTGGAGAAGATGTGGAAAATTGGAACACTAATGCATTGTTGGTGGAGTTGTGAACTGATCCAACCATTCTGAAGAACAATTTGGAACTATGCCCAAAGGGCTATAAAACTGTGCATACCCTTTGATCCAACAATACCACTACTAGGTCTATATCCCAAAGAGATCATAAAAAAGGGAAAAGGACCTACATGTACAAAAATATTTATAGTAGCTCTTTCTGTGGTGGCAAAGAATTGGAAATTGAGGGGATGCCCATTAGCTGGGGAATGGCTGAACAAGTTGTGGTATATGAATGTAATGGGAATACTGTTGGTCCATAAGAAATGATAGGCAGGCAGATTTCAGAAAAACCTAGAAAGATTTATGTGAACTGATGCTGAGTGAAGTGAGCAGAACCAGGAGAACACTGTACATATTAACAGCAACATTGTACAATGACTAACTTTAATGGACTTAGCTCTTCTCAGCAACACAATGATCTAAGACGATTCCAAAAGACTCATGATGGAAAATGCTATCCACATCCAGAGAAGGAATTATGAAATCGGAATGCAGATTGAAGCATACTATTTTTCTTTTTCTGTTTTTGTTTTTTCTTTCTCATG
>CM053625.1:22125061-22179769 GCA_028646595.1 Phalanger gymnotis
CCATCTTGCAGTGGAGGGGGGTGTGGAAATGGAGAGAAAATTTGTAATTCAAACTCCTGTGAAAATCAATGCTGAAAACTAAAAATATTAAAAATAAATTTTAAAAAATTTTAAATAAATAAAAATAAATTAAAAAAATCTCTGCCCTGAAGAAGTTCAAAATCTAACAGAGAAGAAAACAAGCAAACACATATATATTAAAAAGCTATGGACAAGATAAATAGAAAATAATTAAAAGAGGAAAAGCATTAGAATTAAAGAATTGGGAAAGCCTTCCTGTAGAAGATGAGATTTAGTTGGGTCTTGAAGGAAGCCAAGAAAGCCAGGAGGAAGAGAGATGAGGAGAAAGAAGATTCTAGGCATGAGGGATAGTCACAGAAAATGCCCAGAGTCAAGAGATTGAGTGTCTTGTTCAGAGAACAACAAGGGGAATAAGGTGGAAGAAGACTGGAAAGTGGTAGGGATCAGGCAGAAGGGAGATAGATAGGTGATAAAGGGCTTTAAACACCCATGGTTTAATAGGTTTTATAGGGAGGCACTGGAGTCTATTTGGGTGTGGGGGTGGGTAGGGAGACAAGATTTAACTGGTGCTTTAGGAAAATCATCTCAGGGGCTGAATGGAGGTTGGATTGGAGTGGGAAGAGCCTTAAGACAGGCAGGCCCACCAGCAGACTATTGCAGTAGTCCAGGTGTGAGATGAGGGCCTACAACAAAATGGTGGCAATATCAGAGGGAACAGGATATATTTGAGGGATGCTGCAAAGGTAAAATTGACAGGCTTTGGCAACAGATTGGATACAGGGACCGGGGGAAATGAGAGATAGGAAGAAGCTGAGGATGACACTTCAATTTCAAGCCTGGGGGACTAGGAGGATAGTACTATCTTCTACAGTAGTAGGGAAGATTGGAGGGGAGGAGAATTTAGAAAGGAAGGTAATGGTTCAGGTTTGGACATGTTGAATTTAAATTGCCTACTGGCCATCTAATTTGAAATACATGAAAGACAATTGGAGGTTGGCAGAGAGATTAGGGCAGGATAGACAGATTTGAGAATTATCAGCATAGGTATGATAATTAAGTTCATGGGAGCTGATGAGATCACCAAAAGAGAGAGAAAAGGAGAAAAGAGAGGAGGGGAGGGAAAGGGGAAGGAAAAAGGGAAGAGAAAAGGGACAGGAAAGGAAAGGGGAAAAGGAAGGGAAGAGATAGGAAAAGAAAGGGGAAAAGGAAGAGAAGGGAAGGAGGAAGGAAGCAAAGGGAAGAGGACTGTGGAGAGTGGGATAGTGAGTTGTTAAGGAAGGTATAAAAGGATTGCCAGCAGCAGTGAGGGCCCAGCTGAGGTGGTAGAGCATAAATTTGTAATGGACTCAGTCAGAACAGTTATGTCATTTTCTCCTCCCTCATTCAGTGGGATATGCACATATAGGAGTGAAGATGGCAGATAGTGGGAGTGATCCAAGGCTGAGGCTTGAGAGATGCAATCAGCCATGTGATAAGTGGGGGGGGGGGAACTAAAGAGAGATCAGTTTATAGTGTAGAACTGGTTTACCAAGATTCTTCCAGTCCTGAGAACAGACATAGCCCCAGGGCCTCTGTTATTCTTAATTAACTCCCTCTATATCCCCTGAAGATATTAAGGCTCTGAAGAGAACTGTTCTCCTTCTAAGAACATTAGCAGCTTTTTCCAAATGAGAAAATAATTTACCTTTTTAGGTTTCTATTGATTCATGCTTGCATTTCAAATTTCTGCTTAATTCTAGTCTTTTCTTCAGGAATGTTTCAAAGTCCTCTGCCCCATTTTAAGTCAGTTTTTTCCCCTGTAGGATTATACTCAATTTTGTAGAATTCTTAATTGTATATTTTTTGCCTTTTAAAATTTTGTATTCCAAGAATTTCCTCTTATATATAGTAGAAGCTTCCTTGACATTTGAATTCTAACTCCTTATAATATTTTTTCCTTTCTTGTGAGAACTCTAGATATCAGCTATGACTTTCTGGGACTTTTTCTTTGGGGTTTCTTTTAGAAAAGTGATTAGTGTTTTCTTTCTATTTTTACTTTACCCTCTGATTATGATAGATCTGGCGATTTTTTATTTATGATGTCTTGAAACAGTATCCAGGGTTTTTTTGTAGTAGTAGTAGTAGTTTTAAGGAAATCCGATGCTTTCTTAATAATCTCTCCACCTATTTTTCAGGTCAGATATTTTTGACAGCAGATACTTTACCTTTTCTATATTTAATCTTTTGGTTTTTACTAATATTTCTTGATATCTTAAGGAATCATTGATTTTTGTTTGGTCTACTATAATTTTCAGGAAGTCCATTACAAGTGTAATATTTATAACTTTCTGTTCTAAACTATTTATTCTCCTTCCAGTTCTTCCATCCCAGAGATTTATACTTCACTTTTATTTCTTGCCTCATTTCTTCTGGATATTCCTTGTTGAAAATTCATTTTTTTCCTTTGAGTCACTGTTTGCAATTATTATGGAATTATAGTCTCCTTCTGGATAGAATATTTGGGTGTCTCTGGATCTAATATAACTCTTTATAGTCATCTATATCTCCTTGTGTTTACTCTTGTTTACATCCTTTTTTCCCTGAAGTGTGGCTTTGCACCAGGACCAGATTCTTATCCTTACTATGTTTTGAAGTGGAGTGGTAGGCCCAGCTTAGTTTTGCCTTGGGTGCTCTAGGTTCTTGCATCAACTTCCACCTCCCCAAGTTATTCTGGTAAATTTTTAACCACAGATTTCCAGGGAGAAAATTGTACAAACAATACACTCTTAAATTTAATCTGAATTGTTAACATTGTCTTCTTGACTTTCTTAGGTCTTGTCATTTGTAATGTTTTCTGATTTTGAAGGTGTAAATAAACAATCGGCTTTCTTGATCTGGTGTGAGCTGGCTCCAGCACATTTCCGGGTCTTAGAGGTTCATAATGCTAGTTCTTCAGGGTCCTCTCTGGCATCTCATGACAAAGTCTTAGGGACCTGATAGCCCCAGGGCCAGGGGTCCTGGGATGAGCACAGTTGCATCTCTGTCTGATGCTGCTGCTGTTCTTCCAAAGTCCTTGCTACAAGTTTCTGACAACCCTGGAGATATTTCAGTGGTGCCCTTTGTTTTTACTGCCTCTGGATACAAAGCCAAAAGCCATGCAGGACACGTCTCTGGCCAGTATTTAGTCACATGTTAAGTCTACCATATTGCTTGCTTGAAATGGCACTGTTTTTTCTAGAACCTCCCTTCCTATTATCTATGGGCTTCTGGATAACTGTTTTCTCTTTCTAATTCTGGAGTGGAAGAAGTTACTGAATTTATTTTCTTTTTAGATTTCTTGATCATTATTCAGTCCAGTATGATTTGGTGGGGAGATGAAGGTAGTTACAGAAGTATGTATGTGAGAACTAGGCAGTTTGCCTCTATTCAAGTAGCCAGAGGTCAAGATTGATGAGCAGTGAGTTATAAAATATAAGTACTAACAAACCATTGGAACTTGCATGCATTGACTTCTCTCTGGAAGGTGATAGGAAGAGCATAAGTCATATATTATTGGTGACTAATCACTGCATAAGATGTGCACAGGCTTATCCAATCAAGGATCAGAAAACTTTGTCTATTTGCTAAAGTATTATGAGAGAAAGATTTCTCAATATATAAATTTCTTCATATTGGCTCAGCCTACTCATGAATTATTAATATTTCTCCAGTTATTTAGATCTATAGTTATTTGTATAAAGAGAATTTTGTAATGGTGTTCACAATGTTCCTATGTATGTTTTGGTAGATAGGCTTCCAAGTATTTTATATTTTCTGTAGTCATTTTAAATGGAACTTCTCCTTCTATCTCTTCCTGCTTGATTTTGTTGGCAACATACAGAAAGACTGATGATTTCTGCATGTTCATTTTACATCCTGAAACTTTGCTAAAGTTGTTCCTTATTTCAATGAGCTTTTAAGTCAACACTCTATAGCTCTCTAAATAAATCATCATATCACTTGGAGGAGAGGGGAAAATGTGATAATTTTGTTTCTTCTTTGACTACACTTATTACCTTAATTTCTTTTTCTTATCTTATTATTATTATTTCTAGCACAATATTAAATGCTAATGAAGATAATCTTTGCTTTACTCCTGATTTTGTTGGAAAAGCTGCTAGTTATCTCCATTACAGATATTGCTGACTCTTAGTTTTAGATAGATATTACTTACCATATTAAGGAAAGATCTGTTTATTTCTATGTTTTCTAGAGTTTTTAAGAGGAATGGTTATTGTATGTTGTCAAAAGCTTTTTCTGCCTCTAGTGATATAATCAGGTGATTTTTTGCTATTCTTGTTATCAATATAGTCTATTATGTAGTTTCCCATACAATATTGAATGAGCCCTGAATTTTAACATAAATCCAACTTTCTTATAGTGCACAATCTTTGCAATATGTTGTTGTACTCAACTTGCTAGTATTTTATTTAAAATTGTTGCAACAGGAGTGGAGCCAAGGTGGCAGAGAAAAAGCAGAGACTTACCTGAGCTCTCCACCAAATCCCTCTAAATGCCTTTAAGTAATGCCTCAAAACAAGTCCTGGAGCAGCAGAACACACAAAAGGAGAGGATGAAACAATTTTCCAGCCCAAAACAACTTGGAAGGTCAGGTAGAAAATGTTTGTTGCACCAGGGCGAGAGTAGAATGCAGTCCAGTATAGGCTCTGCCCGTACTTGGATCTGGGTCACAGTCCTGGGTCTCAGTCTCAAAGTGAGAAGGAACACTAGCGCACTGAGGTTTGTGGCCACAAGGGAGCTGGGACCCTGGTCACAGTTCCAGAGTGGAAAACAGTGCTATTGGTTGCTCACAGAACTAAGCACAGGCCAAGAGAAAAGCAAACACACCTCTCCCTAGATCCTACCACTTTGGAATAACTGAAAACTTACAGGTCCCTAAAATTATCTCTGAAAACAGCTGCACAAAAATCTGAAGCTTGGGATAGTGCCCCATCCCCAACTCCAGAAGCAGAACTCCACTTTTGCATAGAGTTAAAAATCAAGAAATAGGCTAGAAAAATGAGCCAACAAAAGAAAAAGATCCTGATTATAGAAAGTTATTGTGGTGACAGGGAAGATCAAAACAGAAACTCAGAAGTCAACAAAGTCAAAATTTCTACATCCAAAGCCTCAACAAAAATATGAATTGGTTTCAGGCCATGGAAGAGCTCAAAAGGGCTTTTAAAAATCAAGTAAGAAAGGTAGAGGAAAAATTGGGAAGAGAAATGAGAGTGATGCAAGAAAATCATGAAAAAAGAGTTAATATCTTGGTAAAGGTTGCACAGAAAAATACTGAAGAAAATAACACCTCAAAAAACAGAATAAGCCAAATGGTAAAAGAGGCACAAAGATCCAAGGAAGAGAAGAATGCCTTGAAAAGCAGAATTGGTCAAATGGAAAAAGATATACAAAAATTCACTGAAGAAAATAATTCCTTAAAAATTAGAATTGGGCAAGGAAGCTAATGACTTTATGGGACATCAAGAAACAACAAAATAAAATCAAAAGAATGAAAAAATAGAAGACAATGTGAAATAATACATTGGAAGAGCAACTGATCTAGAAAATAGATCCAGGAGAGATAATTTAAGAAATTATTGGACTACCTGAAAGCCATGATCAAAAAAAGAGTGTACATATCATCTTTCTAGAAATTATCAAAGAAAACTGTCCTAATACTCTAGAGGGCAAAATAGAAATTGAAAGAATTCACTGATCACCTACTGAAAGAGATCCCAAAATGAAAGCTCCCAGGAATATTATAGCCAAATTCCAGAGCTCCCAGGTCAAGGAGAAAATATTTCAATCAGGCCAAAAGAAACAATTAAAATGAAATGGAGCCAAAATCAAGATAACACAAGATTTAATAGTTCTACATTAAAGGATTGGGGGGGGGGCCTTGGAATATTTTCCAGAGGGTGAAAGAACTAGGATTACAACCAAGAATCACTTCCAAAACTGCACAACAGTATAACCATTCAGGAGGAAAAAAAATGGATATTCAATGAAATAGATGACTTTCAAACATTCCTGATGAAAAGACCAGAGCTGAGTAGAAAGTCTGATTTTCAAATATAGGACTCAAGAGAAGCATAAAAAGGTAAACAAGAAAGAGAAATCATCATGGATTCAATAAGGTTAAACTGTTTACATTCCTACCTGAGAAAATGATACTTGTAGCTCCTAAAAACTTTCTCTTTATTAGGACAGCTAGAGGGAGTATATCTAGAAAGAGGGCTTGAGTGTGAGTTGAATACGAAGGGATGATTATCTAAAAAATAAAATTAATAGGTGAGAAAGGGATGCACTGGGAGAAGGGGAAAGGGAGAGGTAGAATGGAGTAAATTATCTGACATAAAAGGTGCACAAAAGAGCTTTTACAGAGGGGAATGCAGGGGAGGTGGAGAAGCATGTGAACTTTACTCTCGTTGGAATTGGTTCAAAGAAGGAATAACAGACACAATCATTTGGGTATAGAAATCTATCTTTCCCTCCAGGAAAGTAGGAGGGGAAGGGGATAAGAGAAAGTGGGGGTAAGGTGGGCAGTGCTGGTAGAAGTGAGGGACGATTAGGGGAGGCAAAAGTCAGAAGCAAATCCTCATTCTGCTTTGCAGAGAGCAAATGCATTTTCCCTTGAATCTCTGTTAATTAAGCAACGACTACCTTCATTCCTGGCTATCACAGAATCACCAAAACTCAGCGTGAATCATAAGGGACCTCAGAGGTCAGCTAGACCAGCTCACTGCTGAGCAGGAATTCTCTCTGAAATGCTCTTGACTAAAGAGCTCAAGCAATAGGAAACTTTCTACTTCATGAGGAAGCTTATCTTACTTTTGGGCATCTCTCATTAACAGTTTTTTTTTTCTCATTTTGCTGCAAAACCTGCCTCTGAAAATTTCTTAAGAGAGAAAATGCCATGTGTATAAATAAGGATAATACAAGATGGATGGAGGGAAAGAAAAGATTCAGACAAAATGCTTTAGGAAAATTAAAGAAAAGAGAAAGGAAGGAGAACATAACACCTAAGCTAAGCTGTGAAAGGAGAAAAATATTTAATATTTTAAAAGGTAGCGATAAGGCAAAGCTCATCCTAGACATATGGGAGACACAAGATCTGTGTCTACTCTTTCTCTCTTTTCCCAAGATTGCAAGTTCCCTGAGGACAGGACTCAAGACAGTGCCTCTGTCTCTCCCATGCAGAAGTAAATACAGGGCTAGGCACACAGTTAATGTTTATTGATTTAACTGAGACAGCACAGCCCAACCAGCCTCCCTTTGGAAATGAAGATGCTAAACCAAACTGATATCAGTACCCCTGACAACTGGAGTTTTGAGGGTAAGATGTTGTCTTCACAACGAGAGGAAACCAGGCTCTTTCCTGCTTGATAGTAACTACAGACTACAATGATCCACCTATGGTGTTTCTAAGAATTACACCTAAGAACCACAGAGACACTAAGGGGACAGACTAGTCAGTTAGAGAGTAGAAGAAAAAAAAAATACAACCCCTCATTCATGCTTAAGAGATGCTGAGTTAAGAAAGAGTAGGAGTGATTCCTTAGGAAAGGAAACACAATGTATCATCTTATATGTTACTATTAGAAACAGGAAAGGGCAGTCATAGAGTTTCAGAGTGTGGCCCAAGAAGAGCATCTAACTCAACCACTAACAGAGCAATCTAGAGAGAAATCTGAGAAATCTGACTAACAACCAAGCTACAGACTATAGACAGATTCTAAAGGAAGAAGAACGGTAGAAACATATGGACATGCTCAGGAGACAAAATACAAAAATAGAACAACAACAAAATCTATCAGATCAGTCACATGATCAACATTGCCAATTTCATAGAACTAACTAAATAATAATAGAATTCATTTGGAAAAATAACAGACTTAAACTATCAAGAGAAATAAAGAAAAGAGGTAAGAGTGAAGAGGGAATGACACTTTTGGACTTCAAAGTATATTATAAAGCAGCAGTCATCAAAAACATCTGCTAGTGGTTAAAAAAAAAATAGAGAGATTAGATCAAAGGAGCAGCTTAGAAACAGAGTATCAGAAACTGTGAAACTCAATAATGTGGCGTTTGATAAAGTGGAAAACATAAATTACCTAAGGGGGAAAAAAACTCCTTTTTTGATAAAAACTGCTCAGAAAAGTGGAAAGCATTCTGGCAAAAACAGAGGTGTCAAACTCAAATAGAAACAAGGGCCACTAAACGGTACATAATGATCCCTATGCGCTGCATATTGACTCAGAAAACCACATATTAACATTATCTATGTTTTATTGTATTTTTATTTATTTTGTTAAATATTTCCCAATTACATTTTAATCTGGTTTGGGCCACACTCTCAGAAGTGCTGTAGACCACATGTACATGGTTGTATGTTTGACACTTTTTCCTTACTCCAAATGCCACAACACATTCTAAATGGATATATTCTCCTTACTATTAAAGATCACTCAGTGAAAATATTAGAAAAGAATTAAATCATATACCTCTCACAGCTATAAGTGGGCAACATAGTATTAACCAAATCATATCAAGAGATAATTATAAAAAATAAAACAGAGGCAGCTAGATGGCACAGTGAATAGAGCACCGGCCCTGGAGTCAGGAGGACCTGAGTTCAAATCTGGCCTCAGACACTTGACACATTTACTAGCTATGTGACTTTGGGGAAGTCACTTAACCCCAGCTGCCCTGCCTTCCCCCCTCAAAAAAAATAAAACAGATAATTTTGGTTACATAAAACTGAAAGGCTTCTGCACAGAAAAAATTAATGTATGTAGGATAAGAACAGAAGTGGTCAAATGAGAAAAAAGATCTTTGTATCATATTTCTCTAATAACAATTTGATATCCAATCTATAGAATCTGTATGTATGTCTGTATGTATGTGTATATACACATGTATATATTATGCACATATATGTACATATATGAGTCTGTATGTAATAGTCATTCCCAATACATAAATAATCAAAGGATATGAACAGTCTCAAAACAAGAATTGCAAAGTATTCACAACCATGTTAATGAACGCTCCAAATCACTAAAATTAAGAAAAATGCAAACCAGAACTACCCTCAGATTTGTATTGGTAAGCAAAATGGGCTCTTAGCACTCAGTTCAACCAAGTGCCCTTGAAGAGTTTGGCCTTTGTTTCCTCGATTAGATTTGGGAGTCCTTGGTGGCCTCCTTGCCTCAGGAGAGGGCCTAGTTTACATATGAGTTTGAGTGACATGTTTGGGAATCAGAGGCTTTTAGACCACATGGGTTTAAGTCGCCTCTTTGTGACAATTCTAGGTCACAAGAGTGAGTGGCATGTGTGACTCACCGTTGACCCTTAAAAAGATATAAAACAGGGGTTGGTTTTCTCTTTTTCGGAGCTCTTATCCACAGCGGTGGTGGCGCGTGACTCTGGGCCAGCCCTTGTTATGAGCTCCCAGGCTGAACCTAGATGTTGGTAACTATGTATCGTATTTGGTCTGTCTGTCAATGTTTGTAACTTGTTTGTATTTTTCTCTGAAGTTCAGGGTGCTGGCTTTTTCACCTGAACTAAGTGAGTGGTATTTGCATGCTGAATTAAAGTAAACCTGTCAACCCCTTAATGTTGCTTTCCTCAGTAAAGCAGATCAAAAGAACCTGGGCTTTGGTAGCGTTCTTGTTGTTGGGTTTGTGTTGGTCTTTCACCGCCACAACAGCTGCTAGCCAGATTGTTGAAACAAATGGTGTAGTCGTGGTCAGGATCTGCCTTTTAAAAGGAAAACATGGTGTTTTGGGGTACTGGGGTATCTGAATGTTTCCCAGTTTTTGGATTGCTCTTTGTACTTGGGGTGGCTATGGTCCTGTGGGGCCTCAAGAGCAACAAAGGCCTGAAGGAAAATAGGCCAGTGGAAGTGCTGGGAATGGTTTCCCTGGGGCCCAGAGCAGGGGCCCAGGGAGATAATCCCTTCTTCCCAGGGCTTAAACTGATAAGCCTGGCCCCGAAGGACTGTGCTGAAAGGGTGAATGTCTTGAGATTATATTGTATATGGAGTTTTGAAACAGGAGTGGAGAATGACCTTCCTGCAGATTTGGCAGGAGGGGCTGGTGAGGAGAAAGAAGGGGATGGCAGCTGCCAAAATACTGAACAGAAGACTGCCTGCATGAGAACTTTGGAAAGATGAGCACAGTGAGCTGCCTTCCAGCTGACTTTGGTGAAGTGAGCACAAAGATGGAGAACCACCTACATCGGGATTCCCGAAGAAGCCAGGTGCAGCCAGCCGGAGTTGGAAACCAAGAGCTTGGAGTTCAGCCCTAGGGCAAGATGGAAACTTTGCAGCAAGACGCTGAGTGTGCTTTTTCCCCTGCCTTCCCCAGCCGGAGGAGAGAACTTTGAGTTGAGCAAAAAGGTGGAGAATCACCTACATCACAATCGAGATTCCAGCTGAAGCCAGGAGAAGCCAGCCAGAGCTAGACAAGAGAGAAACTTTGCAGCAAGGGGCTAAGGGTTCCTTTTTGCTGCCTCCCCCTTGGGCTGCTTGGGATCCAGGAGGGAGGGGTGGATTTGTTTTTGTTGGGGTAGGGAAAGTGCCTAGGACCCCCAGGGACCCCACCCTGTTGGCTTTATTGCCCAGCAGACCCTCAGGACTTGGAACCGGGGACTAGAACATAATGGGAAGAACAGACCCTAAAAGAACTTTGTTTGGACTCTTTATTTGAAATTGGGACTTTGGATGCCAAATGAAGGCCTGCAATGGCAGTGTGATGCTCAAGAAGTACTTTATGAGTGTGAGCTAAAGAGATTAACTTGCTTTGACCTAGGGGTGGACATTTGAATTGTAAACAAATATTTGGGGATGTCACTGAATGATATGTTTTGCTTTGTTTTGAATGATATGTTTTAGTTTCCTGCATAATTGGATCACAATGTATGTTCCAGGATCCATGGCTGATTGGATTATGTATCCTGGAAGAAGGGGTGGAGTGTGTTGGTAATGAAAACGGGCTTTTAGTACTCAGTTCAACCAAGTGCCCTTGGAGAGTTTGGCTTTTGTTTCCTTTGATTAATTCAGTGTATTTCATTGAGTCTTACTAGGTACTAAGCCCCAGGCCCAAACCCTTATTAGGTGCTAAGCCTACGTGGGTGTGAAGTTCCCAGGGTACTAAGGGGAGGTGCTAACTCAAGAGCCTATCATAGGAGCCTAAGTTCTGGTCATTCAGATGACATTTGATAACATCTGAAACAGTATAAGAAGAGAAGACAGAGCCATTTGCACAGGGCTCTCATTACTGGTGGCGAGCGCTGAGGAGACTCCGGGCAGCTGTAGCTAAGAGCCCTCCAGCTTGTAAACTGGGATGTTGGGACTTTGTTAAACTCTGGTAACCATGTATTGGAATTTGAATCAGACAAGGTCAGTCTTTGTTTGTATTTTGTTTGTATTTTGTACTTTGTACTTTGTACTTTGTTTGTACTTTGTTTGTATTTTGCTCTAAAGTTCAGGGTGCTGGCTTTTTCTCCTGAACTAAGTGAATGATGTTTGTATGCTGGACTAAAATAAGCTTGATAACCCCTTGACATTGCTTTCCTTAGTAAAGCAGATCAAAAGAACTTGGGCTTTGGCAGCATTCTTGTTGTTGGGCTTGTGTTGGTCTTTCACCCCCACAGCAGCTGCTAGCTTGTTGAAACAAGATTTCACCTGACACCCTGCAAATTGGCAAAGATGACTAAAAAATAAGAAGAATAATTGTCAGAGGGGTCATGGAATTATAGATACACATTGTTGATGGAGTTGTGAAATAGTACAACCATTTTGGAAAGTCATTTGGAATTAGGCAAGTAAAGTGACTTTAATATCCATACACTTGGAACCAGAGAATCTGTTACTGGGCTTATACCTCAAGGAAGACATTGATGTGAAGAAAGTCCCCAAATACATAAACATATTTATATCAGTACCTTTTGTGATAGCAAAGCAGATGTCCATTGATTGGGGAATGGCTAGTCAAATTGTGGCACATAAACATAATGGAACTTTACTGTGATATAAGAAATGAAGTATGTGATAAGTACAGAGAAGCATGGAAATATTTACATGAACTGATGCAGAGTGAAGTAAGAAGAGCCAAGAAAACAATATACACAGCTACAATAATGCAAATGGAAAAAACAACCACATACACACAAAAAAAATGTAGCACAGTCAGCTGTCATACCCCACTAGTGGCTAGGTAAACCTCTGGTGTCCCAGCTCCTGAAGGTCCAATCCGGAGCCCTTTCCAAAATGGGACTGTAGAAACAGGAAAAACAGGATGGTTACTTTTTCCTCTTTTCTCTGAAGAGTTAAAAAATGTTCACTAGAAATTTTGAGGTGATTTTAGAATGTCCAGACTTGGCTAGATGGCACTTTGTGAAATAAGCATATGTGACTTTGGCAATCCAGAAATAAAATGATCTTCTGTTATAAGGGTGCTTTCAGGCATCATCGTTTTCATTCTGGTATCAGCATGATTATTAGGGCTGAAAAACAGTTGGGTCATGTTAGTAGAAAACAAATCACCACTTCACATGACAGAATTACCTGGCATTTTAGTGCCAATGCAAGTTAAGTTATAATTGCTTCTAATTAGCATTCCCAGGAGCTGTTAAATTATTTACCTTCAACTAAGTGTCGTTCAGAGATAATCACAAAGATCAAGCATGAATCAAATGAAGAGATTTGAGAGGATGCCCCCAACTCACCTTTTTGTGGAGGTGGGAGATCCACAGATGTTGCACATTCCACATATTTTTGTATTTTGTCAATGTATTTATCAATTTTGCTGATTTTGTTTGTTTCTTTGCTGATTTTTTTTGTCTTTAAAAATACTGTTTGTTGTATAGGACATTTCTCTGGGAGGGGGAAAGGGAAGTATACTTGGGAAAGTTATGATGATGTGAAAAGTAGATCTCAGTAAAAACTTATGTAAAAAAATCAAATGTCCATATACAATCCCATAAAGTAAGAGTAACAAGCAAAAAGATCCTAAAGAACTTTTCCAGAATTTCCAGTCAGCAGGAGAAACCTCAGGGGGTGGCTTCCCTTCCTTCTCCCCTCTTTATCTCCTCCCCAGGTGGGGCAAAGTAATCTATCTAAGCTTCTTGACTCGCTTGAGTGAGGTGAAAGTCATCAACTCTATTTCTTCTGGTGAATTGAAGAGTCACTGCGGCTTTCCATCTAACTTGCCTCTGCACCATGCTGGCCCTTAGTTTTCTCATCTGACCTAAATGTAACCTAAAGACACTGTGGGCCTTGCTATCCACTCCTCTTCTGCACCCCTAGGAGCTCTGGGTCTTCCCATCCACCCTACAATTGTACTTTCTTTTATGTGTTGTCTCCCTCAGTTAGAGAGAAGAGACTATGTAATTTTTCTATTTTTATTCACAAAGCTTAGTACTTGGCACAGAGTAAATATTTAATAAAAGTCTTTCTATCCAATTATTCATTTTAATGCAAGAAGGCAGATTTGATATCACTGACAGTGAGTGGAATGAGACTTTACAACTGCAGTATGGCTTAGAAGGTTTTACTTTCTTCAAAAGAAGAAGGAAAAGAAGGAGTGGAATAGCACTGTACATAAAGAAGAGATACTCATGGTCATTTCTTCATAGCTATGCCAAATCAAGTATCAAGTTGCTGCTACAAGATGATGCTGAGTATTGAAGGTAGAGAAAGTTTTGTGGTGAAGGACCAGGGTCTGTTCTCAGACTGCAAAATTCAAAAGAGCATCAAGCATTTATTTTACCTATACCAGAGAAGGTAGACCAAGGGGATTATTGAATCAGAAGATGAAGCCAAATTGACACTGAAAAAAAGATGGAAATTATGAGATGCAGATATCAAAGTATTCAAGTCAAACAATGTCGAAAGCATTGTGTCTTGAAGCATATTGATCCGAATATCCCTGGCTCTGTCAATAATGGGTTTGTGTGCCTTAAAGCAGAGGTTTCATTCTCAAAGGCCACAAAATTCCCCCTGCTTCCAGAAACAAATTACAAGGTAATTGGTTACCTGTCAGATCTATGTTTAAGGGACTAAAAAGGAGATAGACAGGATCACAAGAGGTAAAATGGATAATTCTGATTACACAAAATTACAAAGTTTTGCACAGATGAAATCAATGTAACCTAGACTAGAAGGAAAGCAAGAAATTGAAGAGGAGGGTGGAATTTACAGCAAGTTTCTCTGACAAAGGTCTCATTTCTCAAACATATAGGAAACAGCCAAATTTATAAAAATAAGAGCCCTTCCCCAATTGATAAATGGTCAAGGGACATGAAAGGACAGTTTTCAGAAAAAGAAATGGTGATATAAAAAACACTCTACATCACTAAAAATTAGAGAAATGCAAATTAAAACAAGTCTGACATACCATCTCACACCCATCAGAATGACTAACATGACAGGAAAGGAAAATGGCAAATGCTGGAGGGGATATGGAAAAATAGGTACTCTGATGCACTGCCTTTTCAATTTTATTATTCATTTATTTTTAACTTTTCTTTTTAATTTTGAGTTCCAAATGCTTTCCCTCCCCCATCCACAATAACGTACTGTTGGTAGAGCTGTGAATTGGGCCAACCATTCTCAAAAGCAATTCACGACTATGCCCAAAGGGCTATAAAACTGTGCATACATACCCTATGACTAGGTCTATATCCCAAAGAGATCAAAGGAAAAAAAAAGGACCCATATATACAAAAACATTAATGGCAACTCTTCTTGTGATAAAGAATTGGAAATTGAGTGGTTGTCCATCAATTGGGGAATGGATGAATAAGTTGTGGTATGATTGTGGTGAGATACTATTGTGCTAGAAGAAATGATGAAAGAGATGGAAAGACTTACATAAACTGATTCAAAGTGAAGTAAATAGAACTAGAAGAACATTATACACAGTAACAGCAAGATTGTAATGATAAGCAACTGTGAAAGACTTAGCTACTCTGATCCATATAATGAACCAAGACAATTCCAAAAGACTCATAATGAAATGTCTGGCATATCCCATACAAGTTGGTATGGAGAATGTAATTCTGATCACTGACTCTTGGTCAACTTTTTAAAAGAACAAACAACATAGTTTGTAGTACAAATAGTACAAGTGCTTCATTGATAGCAGAAAATCACCATTATAGCCTCAGAGTTCAAAGGGACTCCGGGAAGGTGTCTAACTCCACTACTAAGGAATAGTAGTGAAGAAATGGACTTTGATTTATGCTTACTTTTAGTAAAATCAGGATTGTTTTGAAACTTTGTGTTCAGGATTTTTAATCATCTTTTCCCAAGGTAGTTATGTTATAAAAACATTTATGCTATGCTTAAGCATTAAGCAGATTTACATTAAAGCCATTTTAGTTATGTTGAATGTTGCTCTTATATCTCATCACATGGAACACTGTTTAAGATGCATGTTAGAAGACATTTTTAATTGTAAAACAAAAAGAGGAGCTGTGTCTGTGATTCAAAAGTGAAACATATGGCACGTTTCTTCTAGTTGTTTCCATTCACCTAAGTTAATGGGGACAATTTTGAGGCACAATATAAATACTCATAATTTTGGTCTTGATGTTCACATTAAATTCTAAGGTCTTGATTTGAGTCTTTCAAAGTATTGTGATTTCCTTTTAGGTATTTTGTGATAAGGAAAGTTTGTTTAACAAATCTTCCTTTCAAAAACTGGAGAAAAAAATACACTCACTGAAACCACGAGGAGAATATTTTGGTGAAGGTCAGCAGAAGTAGAAATAATATTGTCTTCACAGACCACCTGGGCAGAAAAAGAAAAATGATGAAAAATTTGGTCCCAGAGGAATGGCATGATAGAATGATAGAAATGAGATATTTCAAATTATCTGGACATCTGCTGAAGCTCGTTCTCTCTCTCTCTCTCTCTCTCTCTCTCTCTCTCTCTCTTTCTCTCTCTCTCTCTCTCTGTCTCTCTCTCTCTCTCTCTCTCCCCCCCCCCAAAAAGAAAGAATTTCTTAACTTAATGATAATTTCATCCTTCAAAAGGTGGAGGCACCAACAAAGGGGAATTGTATTCTAGATCTGATTCTCACCAACAGGAAGGAACTAGCTGTCAAGATAGAAATAATGGTAACTTTAGAGGAAAATGGCCACTGCATTTCACAATTTATGATAGAGTCAGAGAGGAAACACAGGAATAGTCTGACATTCAACCCTGATTCTAAGATAACAGATCTATAAAGATTTAAATATATTATTTTGTTACTACAAAAAAGTGTTGGTAGGGCTATATACTTAACTAAATCAAGGATAGGGATAATCATAAAAGATAGAATACACAATTTCAATTACATAAAAATTAATCTAGCATGTACAAAACTAGTGCATCTAGAATTAAGAGAGAACCTGTCGAATGGGGGATTTAATTTCATTTGCATTAAATAATTGTAATACCCCCCAAAACAGAGAATTGACACAGGTAAGATCCTATGGCCAAAGTTTCTATAGAAGTCAGCTGAGATGGGAAAATCTCAGGAATGAAATTCTGAAGACAAAGATAAACAATTCTGATGAAAAGGAAAAGTGGACCAGCGTAGAAACGCAGAGCTGAGAATGATTCCAAATGATTCACATCAACTGAGAATGATTCCAGCACATGAGGAGGATTTATAGACAGGCTTCAATAAGAATCTTCTGGGATGAAAAGATATGGAGGCAGTGCCCATATTGCTGTGATCTCATATAAGTACCCAAGTATCATAGGATATCTTTGCAGTGTGCAGAGATAACCTGCTTTAACTCAAAGAGCTCACTACCACAATCCAGGAGAATGTCAAAACATAGAGACTGTGCTACTTCCTGTTGGAGAGTGATGAGAGCTTCGTTCCTTACAAAAAGCCAGCACAAAAACCGTCAACAACTTCTTAGTCCCATATAAGTGATTTTTCTGATGAACCACCTCTCTCGAAGACAGTTTCTGTGCTTGGTTCTCCCTGATGACCTTGGGCAGATCACTTAACCTCTTAGCTTTTCCTGGCTTCCTTATCTGAAAAAAATGAAAGCATTAGATTGACACCTACTACTATTTGTGTGACCTTGGCCAACTAGTTTCTTTGGGCCTTAGTTCTCTCATATGAAAAATGAAGTGGAAAGGCTAGATGACCTCTAAGGTTCCTTCCTCCTCTAAATCTATGTGATCCTAAGATGATCCAATTGCTTCTTACTTTATGTATGGCCTTGAGCAAATCTCTTCCCATTTCTGTTCCTCTGCTTCCTCCTTTAAGTCAACAACTTGATACCAAAATCCAATAATTTCTATGATTCTAGATCCCAAGACATTTCAGATTTCTAGCCAGCACAACTAGAAATTAATCTGATGGCATGATAATACCATGGAGGGCGGGATCTTTGTATTATTTGTCTCTGTTTCACCCCAATTCCACTCCCCTCCCCCCCAGCTTAGCCCAGTTTAAGTTCTGTACTCAGTGGGTAGTTAATTAATATTTGCTTAAATGAATTAGGGTTAACAATAGCTTCCATTTCTACAGATTCAAGGTGTACAAATCACTTTGCCCACAACAACCCTGTGAGAAAGGTAGTGTAGAGATCTGTATTTTACAGAGGATGAAACTGAGACAGATTCAAGGTGTACAAATCACTACATAACTTAGCCTCTGGAGCACAGCATTACATCCCAAACCAAAGCCACAATGGCCTTCAGAGGGTCAGAGCTTCTAAGCAGCCAGATCTCTCCATGCTAGAGATAGACACCCCACCCCCAGCACAATTTCCAGTGGTTCCTACTTAAAATAGCTTGGGTCTACAGCCTTACAGAGATCACCCAAACAGTACCTCAGCTCAGGCAGGAGACACTGGGCCTTTATTACCAGAGAGGGCAAGTCAATTTCATTATTTCTGCTTATGACCAGACACAGGGGAAACAATGTTGGATTTATGGTTTCTAGGGGAACTGTTCCTTTCACAGCCAAGTGCTTGGTTCATGTTTAATTTTCATTTCCCTTCTGGACCCGGCTTTTCATTTTCATTTCCACTCTGTTCCCCCAATCTTTCACCTTCAACAGCTCACCTTGAACAGACTTCCTGAGGCCTTCTGAGTGCAGTAGTCACGTGGAGCACTTAGAGAGCTCTCAGATTGGGGAAGACAGAAGGAGCAACTCTGAGACCTACAGGAATCAAAGTTCACATGGGAAGCAACAAGTGTGGTTTAAAGAAAAATCCCTTGTCTGATTATCAGATGGGGACCAGGGCTCCAGCTATCTAGTCATTCATCTACTTACTACATGTAAACTGAGGGGTTTCACTTAGATGATCTACAATTTTCCTTTCAGTCCTGGAATGTTATGACCTTTACCACTGAGACTCATGTCTGTAGGACTCAATATGACTTTAGACCTCAAAATTAAATTATGAGATATATAATTATCATTGCAACATTACAGAGAACAATAACTTTGAGAGACTTTTTAACTCTGAACAATGCAATGATAACAAACCACAATTTCAGAAGACAGAAGAGGAAACAAGTGCCTCACCTCCTACTGGAGAGGTAATAAACTAAAAATGCAGAGAGAGACACACATTTTGGGGTATGAGCAATATGAGAATTTATTTCATTGGACTGTGTATGTTTGTAATGAGATTTTTTTGGTCTTGTTTAGTTGTTTAATGGGGAAGGGAACGTGGGAGAAACAGGTTGTAAATGCATTTAAAATGAATATTTTTTTAAAGAAATAAAAGAAACAGAGCCAACTTTTTCTTTATCTACCAAAAGCATAAGAGAGGAGAAAGGGCCCTCTTCATGAAAGGGCCCCAAAATAAATAAATGAATCACTTGAATGCTAAACATGATGAATTCTATAATTCTAATGAATAAAAATAATAATGATGACCATAGCTCAGCCTCCTTAAGTAATCACTGGACACAAGCTTTTGTCCAAAATATTAGATATAGAAACTCAACCAAAATATAAGAAAAGCCTCTATTGGGCAAAAAAGAGGAGGGAATGTAAGGAGAGAGGAGCAGAAGGGAGGAAAAAGGTGTTTTGACTTGTGGTGTCAGGCCAGACAATGGCGTAGGACAGCAGTCTGTCTGCCACAGCATTCTTTTAGTGTGACTGGATACCTCATTGGAGACATGCAGCCAAAACTAGAGCCAATGTTTGGGAAGCATCCCAGATGAACATTTAGAGTTGAAAAGAGCCTGAGATGGCTTCTAGTTCAACCTCCCACCTAAATTCAATAATGTCTTTTGTGCCATCTATTTCAGATTCAAGAGATATTTAATCAGTAGTTACTGTGTGTACAGCAATATATTAAGAACTAGGAGACATACAAAATTCAGATAATACATAATCTTTGAACTCATAGAACTCACAGGGAGATAAAATGCAAATGCAGTTAACCATAACGTTATGATGTGTTACAAGAAAATTGGTCATCCAACCTCCATTTAAACGCTACTCCTGAAGTGGAGCCAAGAAGGCAGTGTGAAAACAGGACTTGCTTGAGCTCTTCTCCAAATCCCTCCAAACACCTGTAAAAAAACAACTCTAAACAAATTCTAGAGCTATATAACCCACAAAATGACAGAGTGAAACAAATTCCCAGCTCAAGATGGCCTGGATGGTTGCTAGGAAGGGTCTATCAAACCATGCTGGGAGCAGAGCACAGTCCAGCTTGGGCTGTGCCAGGACAGACCAGGCAGGAGCAGACAGGGTGGAACAGGCCTCAAGGCACTGAATCACTGGCAGCTATGGTGGTTTCCAGACTTCTCAACTCACAAATGCCAAAGACAACAGAGCAGGTCAGTGGGAAAACTGCTGGACCTAAGTGAGAGAAGGGTATGGTCCAGTCCCAGCCACAGAGTGGTGGAGGTGGCTGCAGCAGCCGCAGCAGCAGCAGCTGTTTCTGGATCTCCAGGGCCACAGAATCAAGCAGCTGATCAGAGCAGGAGTACAGGGGTCTCTTTGTTGGTGTTGAGGCGGGATTCTCTTGCTTTGCTCTGCTTGGATCTGGGTCCCAGTCCTGGTTGGTGGTCCTTGGGGGAGGAGGAGTGCTGGTGTGGCAGAGCTTGTGGTGGCTGTGGAGAGGGAGTCCTCCTGGTAGTTACACAGCAGAAAGGAGTGCTTGCACTCACAGGCCAGGAGAGGAGTGTCATACCACCTCAGAGTAGAAGTAGCTCTGAAAACAGCAGTACAAAACCCCTGAAGATTGGGACAGAGCACCCTCCACTCTCCAGTACAGTCATATCCCAACAAAAAGATCAAAAGTCAAGTAATTGGCTGGGAAAATGAGCAGGCAGCATAAAATGACTCAGACTATAGGATCTTTCTTTGGTGACAAAGAAGATCAAAACATATAACCAGAAGTCAACAAAGTCAAAGAGCCTACATCAAAAGCCTCCAAGAAAAATATAGATTGGTCTCAGGCCAATTTATTTGGAAAACCAAGTAAGAGAAACAGAGGAAAAATTGGGAAGAGAAATGAGAGTGATGCAAGAAAATCCTGAAAAGTGAGTCAACAGCTTGCTAACGGAGACCCCAAAAAATACTGAAGAAAATAACACCTTAAAAAATAGACTAACTCAAATGGCAAAAGAGCTCCAAAAAGCTGATGAGGAGAAGAATGCCTTAAACAACAGAATCAGTCAAATGGAAAAGGAGGTCCAAAAATTAAAATAGAGCAAGTGGAAGCTAGTGACTTGATGAGAAATCAAGAAATTATAAAACAGAACCAAAAGAATGAAAAAATGGAAGACAATGTAAAATATCTCATTGGAAAAACAACTGACCTGGAGAATAGATCAGGAGAGATAATTTAAAAATTATTGGACTACCTGAAAGCCATGATCAAAAAAAGAGACTAGACATCATCTTTCAAAAAATTATCAAAGAAAACTGCCGTGATATTCTAGAACCAGAGAGTAAAACAGAAATTCAAAGAATCCATCAATTGCCTCTTGAATAAGATCCCAAAAAAGTAAACATTACTCTTTAGTAACTGGAAAACTAAACTTTTTCACAAGGCATCTCATTTTATTTTTGGATAGCAAGCTCTTCTTTATATTAATCCCACATCTGTTATCTCCTGAAGCTGAATAGTATGGGCCATACGAATCACAGAATCTCAGAACTACAAGGAAATGATGATTGTCTAGTCACACCTGTACTTGAACTGGAATATTCTCTCCAATATCCCTGATAACAAGTCAGTTATTCAGTCAGTAAAGCATTTATTAAGCACTTACTTTGTGCCAGGCATCATCATCTAGCCATGGATGAGATCAAAGAATTATAGATGTAGAGCTATATGGGACTCAAGAGATAACATAGACAAGAGGTGTCAAACACCTCCACAAGCTGCATTGCTGGAAAAATTCCTAAGGCCAGCCAGAAACTGTTCAAATTTGGGAAATATTTAACAAAATAAAGAAAAATAAAATAGAATATAAAGTTAATATATGGTTTTCTCAGTAAATATGTGACATGCATTGGTGCTTATATATAGCTAATTTGGCCTTCTCTCCTCCCCTTCCCATCTCTATTGGAAATGGACACTGACTTCTTCATTTTATAGATAAGAAAACTAAAAAGTTCAGTGATTTATCCAAGGTCACACAGGTTGTGACAGAGCTCAGATTCAAACCAAAGTCCTTTGATACCAAATATGCCATATTTTCCGTAATTCCCTATAATCCTAGGATCCAGACTTAGTTCTTTTGATTTTATGATGCTTGTTCTTAAGGGGGCCTGGGAGCAGAGAGATGTCCAGAATGTGGGAAGAAGAGAATAAGAAGTCTACAATGGTAGAGCATTCCTTCCCTCTGGAAGTGTTTAAGCCAAAACTGGACAATAAATTGTCAGGAATAATTTAGATGTGGATTCTCATGTTTTAAGGAGTTGAATCAGGTGCTTTCCAAGTTCCCTTTCAACTCCAAGATTTTAAGAAAAGAGTCCAGAAGATCCACACATTAGATAATAAGACCTATGACTTGGCTACTCCTCTACTGTCTTCTATACATATTAAATAGTTAGCTTTATGGTGAAAACTTTTCAAGTGTGTTCTTTCTACATAGTGATCATAGAACCAAAGCTTCTAGGATTTGGAAGGCATCTCTAATCCTCCATCTTGCCCATTGTAGATCATTGTTCCTACTGGGGATGCCATCTATCTTCTGTTTGGACCAGTGATGGAAAGCTCCCTTCCCTAAAACTTCTATTCATATTAAATATCCTCATTTCTTCTCATGGATCCTTGTACAACACAGTTACCTCACCATCTTGGCTGACCTCTTCTGCACAACCAATTTGTCAGCATTATTACTAAAATATGTCACTCAGAACTGAATTCAATACTATAGATATGATATAACAGGGACAAGAGAGAACAAAATCATCATCTCCCTCATTCAGAAGCCTCTACTTCTAAGTAGTTTAATTAGTTCTTTTATTTCCAGTCCCACTTTTGACTCATCCTGAGTTTGTGACCCACTTGCCCTCCTCCCCATGAACTACACTGTGGGTAAATATAGAACTGAAAACAGGATAAAATTTTTTTAAGGTATGAGAAGCTTTTCTGCTCATACAGTCCTCCTAAATCTCACTGTTGTCAGTGTAGGGATCTAGTATAGGGACCTAGGAAAGGGTTAATAGTTTTAACAAGAAAATAGTTGAAAATACAGGATGCATGGAGTGACCATTAGCGTTCCAAGAGTTGTCACCTTGGGAAGAGGCCCTATAAGATTAACTACCTCCAGCTAGGGACGAATTGCCCCAATAAGAGTTATTACCTCCAGGTGGGACCCTACAAGATTAACTACCCCCAGATAGGAGTTGTCTCTACAGATAAGAAGAAGACAAACTGGAGGCGTCAGGATGTCCAGACCCCAGGAACTGATAAGAATGGAATGCTGACTTTGCTGTGTGCATTAATTGCCTCTGTACTTTAATTAACTAACTCTTTGTTTCTGTATCCTATAAATTCTGCCTAAAACCTAGAGTCAGGGTCTCCATCATTAGGATGGATTCCCTGGATGTAACCAGTGATAAAGAGCTCTGTGATTGCCTACTCCTGTAGTCCCTGGACTCTTTCCATTCACAAGCAAACGGACTCTAACATCAGGGACAAGTATGATCTATGGGAGGGGGTTTGGGCTCCCCTACTCTTATTCTAAAAGATTAGGGCTAGGAGCTGGCTTCAGGTCCCTGATTACCAAAGCTCTTACTAGCTTACTACCTTCCTATTTAGAACACTGACTGACTAAAATAAAGGGACAGAATTCAAAAGTTAGTGGGTTTTTTAAGACACTTTGGCCCGACCGATGGCTATCCTGCTCAGTTTGTAAAACATTATGGAATTATAATGAAAATGTCACAAATCCTTTGTTGTGTTATGATGAGGAGGACACAAGTGCACTCTTAGTCTTATTGTCATCATTTTTAGATAAGAAATTAGCACTGGAATATATTTTTGACAGAAACTTAAGAGGCTATAACAAACTTTATTGGGAAACAGAATTCAAACCATTGGTATAGCAGTTTCTCAAACATATTCAGAGCTGCTGCACTAGCCTTAAAGCTCTACTTATTCCTTCTTTATTATATGGGGGAAATCTAGTAGGTGATTAACTATATGAAGATGAAGTCAACTTGTTTTATTCATAAAAAGTAATAAATTTAAACACTTTATCAATAAATATTGAATATTTCATTGACCATCAGATATTAATTTTTAGAGAGTAGACATTTAATTGTAATTAGCAATTCTCCCTGCTAGATATTATGGGAAATGAATGTAAAATGTTATATACTTTCTACTATGAGAAATTTATGATAAAATACATAATTTTTCTCTAAAAAAACTTTCAGAGTTTAGGCTAAAGATAGACTCACTGTAGGGACTTCCAAAAAGTGAAAGATAGCAGAGAAGCCCATCTCTTTCACATGAGTGCCAGAAAATACCTGAAAAAGGCCCCAGAAAGTTCAATGATAAAGAAAACTGAAGAGAAATAAAAGTAGGGTACTCTGTCTGGTCCAGAACTATATAAAAAGACATCCAGAAACTATTAGAAGCAGAAAGAGGGACCAAGTCAGGGATCCAGTACAAATTCCTGTAAACAGACCTGAAGCCAAGCAGCATTCTGAGCAGGTATGCAGTTCTAGTAATCAGGGACTTGAAGTAAGATCCTGGCCCAGGACTGGCAGAACAGAAGTGGAGGTGACAGAATCAATTCCCAAAGGTTACTTTCCAGGGAGACAGAACCTGGTCTCATGGCACCAAGAGCTTCAGTAGGAGAACAGACCAACTCAAACCTGGGTACGAACACCTGGAGTGCTGTGCAAGAAGCCCAAGATAAGCATGATCTCCAATATCCCATTAGGCACCATCACAGCACAGGGAATAGAACAACTCTTAATTAAGGATTGTAGGAGGAGAAGAAGGCAGAAAGTGGCCAATGGACTACCAGGAATTGGGGGGTGGGGTGGGGAGGAGAGGTGGGGAAAGGAGCCAGGAATTGAGGAAGAAGGTAGATATTAAAAACAGCCACTCCATCCAAATCAGAAGCATCATCCAGGTTGCAGAGAAGTGGGGAACAAACAAAGGCTACTCAATCCATTCAATACTGCCAGAGGGTCCAAGCAAAAATTCCCAATCCAAGAAAGGAAGCTGAAGAAACCAGTAACAAAGGAAACACTGAATACAAGAAAGAGTATTGTTTAAGATAAGCACAAGAGGTAAAAACAGAAGATGAGAGTAACAATCCAACAACTACAAACAGAGCCTCAGAGAGAGAGAATGACTTGCCCACAAGAAATACAATGTAAGAAATAAAAAATGAAATTGAAGTTTTGGAGGAAAAAAATTGAAAAGAATACAAATAGCTTAAGAAATAAAGAGATAAAAAATGAAATTAGAGTTTTGGAGGAAATAATTGAAAGGACTACAGAGAGCTTACAGTAGAAGGTAGAAAATCTTGCCCAAATAGTGAATTTTCTAAAAAACAGAATAGAGCAAACAGAACTCTATGACTCCAGGAGAGGACAAGAAATATATATATAAATGCATGTGTCAAAAGATTGACAAAATAGAGGAAAGAAGTATCTACTACCTACTAGCAAAAGCAACTGACCTGGAAAATAGTTTTAAGGGAGATAATTTAAGAATTATTATTATTTAATTTAAGAATTATTATTATTAAGGCCTTCTGAGAACCATGACCAAAACAACCCTGGATGCTATATTTCAATAAATCATAAATGAAAACTACCTAGATCTATTAGAACTGGAAAGCAAATGAAAATGGAAAGAATCCAGCAATCACCTTCTGAAAGGAAACCCAAACTCAAAACAGTAAGAAATTCACATCCAAAATCCAGAGTTTCCAAATCAAAGAAAAAATTCTGCAAGCATCCAGAAAGAATGAGATCAAGTACCAAAGAACCACAACAGGGTAGGTATAGGAGCAGCAGCTACTATAAACAAGAGGAGATCTTTCAATGCAATATTCCAAAAAGCAAAAAAGTAATGACTTACATCCAAGAATAACTTTCCTTACAAAACTGAGTATAATCTTACAGGGGGAATGAACCCTGTTCATAGAAGAGAAAATTTTTAAGCATCATTTTCAAGCATTCATCAGAAATGATTAAAAGAACAGATCTGAACAGACACTTTAAAATACAAGCACAAGTGCTAGAAAGGACTTTAGAACATAAAACATTATCTGTAAAAGATACAAAGGAGCTTAGAGACCATCTAGTCCATAAGTTCCCCAAGTGGGTGATAACTGCCCTCCAGGGGTGCTGGAAAGATCCAAGGCAATGGTAGTAGCCTCAGGTGCAATTGGGGGGTGTTGAATAAAAATAAAGGGGTGGTAGAAGCATAAGGAAAGAAGAGAAGAAAATGTTGAAAAACCATTCATATATGTTTCATCTGTTGTGTAACAGAATTAAAGTCATAGTGATTACATTATCCAAATAAATACACAAAATGCAAGTTATAACCAATAAGTGGTCAAGTCCACAGATAAGTCTTAACAAGCAAGTATTGGCAGATGAGCATGTAGAGAATTGTTGGGAAGTCCAGCATGCATCAGCAGGAATATGTGTGTGTAATGACTTGTTTACAATACAATCCTCTATGGTTACATGACACAATATTTCTTCAGCAAAATCTCAATGCAGGGGGAAAAAAAACTACAAATTTGCAATAAATTATTAAGTTTAAGATTCATTTAAAAAAAAAATTTTAAATGACACAAATTTCAAAAAAAAAACTCTTAAAGGGTTAATGAAAAGTAGATGTCCAGGGGAGCACTGAGTAATTTTTTTTGAAAGGGGCAGCAGGCCAGATAAGTTTGCCAACCCTGTAATTTTATAGATGGGGAAACTGAGGGCTAGAAATGTGGAATGACTTGCACAGAATCTCACAACTAGAAAGTGGCTAAAATTCAAATTCAGGTCTTTTAAGTCTAAAGCTTCCTACTACATCATCCTCCTTGCTACTGATAGTCTTCTATCATGGTCCTTGGAATGTTTATGAGATAATTCAGTTTAGGTCCCTGACATTCAAAAGTAAAGGCAAGTAACCTTGGGCAAGTCACTTCATGTCTAGGAGCCTTAGTTTCCCCATCTGTAAAACAGGATCATTAATACCCATATGTTATATATTTCATAACATTGTTAAAGTACAGAGATATAAGCTATTAATATTATTCAGATTGGTAGCAGAATTTTCACATGTATTTAAGTTGGTAATGAACCAGGTTTTTACAGGAAACCATTTGCAACATGTGAAGAGTTTAAACACACCCACTTGAGAACCACATTACTTCCTAAAAACCTCTCGTGCTGGAGAACGAGCTGAGTATATACAGGCCTTAATCCTGGACAAGTCACTTTTCTTGGCATTTCTGGAGAAGAATCCTGCCCTAACATTCCTGGCTTGGTGTTGTCTTAGCCTGAACTGATTGCATACATGGAAGCGTCTTTGAAGAAACTGACATTGTGTGGATGGTCTTGATACATCTGTTCCTGCTCACCCTCAGATGGCTCAGTGCTGAGAAATAAGCTAAGCCCTTTGGCTCATCTTTCAAACTCCTTCAACAGACTTCTCATGGGAGCACTGGTGTGGGATGTTTTGATGGGAAGAGGAGCAAAGGTAACAGGTAGGAGCAGAATCTGGGTTTGGGAAGCAAAAAAGCAAAGACTGGGGAGGGCCAAGAAAGCACTAGATTTAGAGATAAAAAGACAAATTCTGTGATCTCAGGAACAAAACGTGAGAGTGAGGAAATAAGATGTAGTATAGGAAAGAAGAAGAGAAGATATTTCTGAGCTACTGTGAGGAGTGGAAGGTAAAACTTGTTTGATTGACATTTTTAATAAAGGAAAATGAAGCCTTTTCATTTACAGATGCTTCCTCTTAGTAGAAGGAAGGAATTCTAGATCCTCCAGAAGACTCTGTTGGCCACCTTATCTAGAAATTAATGTTGGTTTAATTCTACATTTAACAAACACCAAAAATAAAGGAAGATTTCCATATACAAAGTAGAACAAAGAGGATTGTGTATGGAGTCAATAATCTCTATTACATTTAGCTTGCTCCTTTATATATTCAACACATTATTTTCAAAGCTATCCTATTTATCTATTTCCTTCTAAACTTTGTTCTCTGAATTTTTAAAATAGTTCGATGACTCTCTTCTTTTTTGACTATCTTCCTTTTTTTTCCTTTAAGCACTAGGAAAACAAACAGAAAAATAAGTCAATCCCTGCTTTCAAGGAACTGACATTCTAACAGGGAAAACAACATATATGGAAGGTTTTAGCTACAAGTCAGATGGAAAAGTCTGTTGCCCTTAGGAGGCAACAGCAAAGCATGCCTCTTCTTTGATGACATTTCCACTAACAAAACCATCTCAGTTTCTGATGTTGAATCATTTGACAGTGCCAAGGACTTTAGTGACAAGAACTTTCTTTTCTGGGTCTTCCATAGCTATGGTTTTAGTATCTGCAGGGTGAGTTGCAAGGCTGCATCTCCACAGGGGAATACTTTCTAGGATAATTTCTGTGATTCTGAGCTAGAAGCTCTACTATTCCCAAGGTTCTTGGTTTCAGAGTTGTAGCTGTCTCCATCAGAATATGAGGGGAAATAGTGGTCAAGGTAGCAGTGGTAGATTGACTCGCCTGATATACGCTGCCTCTAGATGTTCCCTCATGGAATTTTGAAGTGTCATTTAATCCGGCTCGCCTGCCTGTAAGAGGCAGTTGGTTGGCAATTGGTATGGTGGCTGGTCCTTTCTCAACAGAAGTTGTTCTCCTGGATGGTAGCTATGAGAGCTGGACTGGAAGAAGAACTGGTACATAAAGGGTGTTGCCACTCCCAGGGCTCTTGTGCTAACCCACTTGTTAGTGACCATTGGTCAGTAATTGAATGTAGAAAGGGGCATTTGATTTAGCAATTGAGATCACTGATAACTTTGGAGAAACCAGTTTCAACCTAGGTGTGGAGTTGCAAACCAGCTTGCAAGGGAATGAGGAGTTAGTGGGAAGTGAGGTAGGTAAGGTATGCATTGAGTATAGATAGGGGAGTTTGGTAGTGAAAGGAGGAAGAGATATAATTATTGCCAGGTTTAGTGGGCACAAATGAAGAGTTTTTTGTTTTGTTTTGTTTTAAAGAATGAGGGATAAGACTATTTTCATAGACTTCAGAGAAGGAAAGGTGGATAAGAAAAGTTTGAAGATGAAATAAAGAGAAGGAATTGTCAACAGCACAAGAAGTTATATGTGCAAGGCCCTGTGATCCACATTGGAAATATAGAAATAGAAACTGATGGGCTCTGATCTCAAAGAGCTTACAATCTTATGCTATTAAGTCTGATACAAGGAAGAGTGAATTATGTGCAAAGGAAAGATCAAAAGAAAAATGTGAAGTGTGTGCGAGGGTGTAAAACCCTAATTGGGCCTTGTAAGAAATAAATAAAAGCAACAAACAAATAAAAAATATCTCTATGGCATGAGGAAAAGGCACATAAACAAATTTTTAAAAATCAGGAGAGATGTAACCCACTAGGGAAAAGGGCTCCTCCCCTTTCCCTTTCCCACTTTTCCTGCAAAATAATCCATTGCCAAAGGCCAAAGGAAGCCCTGCTGAGTGAGTGTAAGCACATTGGGGAAGTGGGGACCTTAGATGTTGAGCTATCATGCATACTGTGCCACAAGTTACTGTTTAAAAACCATATGCACTTTAAAGGTCTGTGACATGTTTTCCTCCAATAAAGATAAAACTATGTAAGCAAAAAAAAAAAAAATCAGGAGAGAACAGAATAAGATCAGAGGACAGATATAATACAATTTGGCTGGAATGTAGATTATGTGAATGGAGAAGCATCAGTAAGAATCATCAGGTCATAGACGCATTCATTAATGCAACAACAAGCTCAATAAAAAGTAAATAAAGGTAAAATAGTAAACATATCATAGCATATGTAAACTATTTAAACTCTACGCTTGACTCCCAACAACACCCCCTGACCAGCTGGTTAGGTGTCCAGAGCAAGGCTACTGTTCTGCTCAGGTCTCTAAGGCTAATACCAAGGGATTAGGAGTATTTTTGTAATATTATAATTCACAAGCCCTCATCCAGTATATCCACCCCAATATTAATTATGTTACTATCTCCCTACTATTGTTCACCAGTTCGTATTTCCCCAATACCACCAAATCAATGATTACACCAATGTATTTTGACCATTTATTTCTCCTCAGTATCATTGTTAATGATATGCTGAACTCTGGAATATGTGAGACTAATGTTTTAATCTTTTATGTCTTGCCTATTTTACTTGGCTCTCTCTCAAAGACTATAAATAATGTTATTTTATCTTTAAGAGTCAAATGGAATGTATTGAGAAAAAAGAGTTTGTGCTAGCAATTGGATGTCAGCTGAAAAAATGTCTTGCTATAAAGTGCATATCCCTATGGTATCAGGGAAATTATATGTGCTTATCTGTGATCCACGAGGAATCTGTGGAGAAAAAAGAAACAAAGAAACTTTTACATCAGACCTGCTAAGAATTATTTTATTTTAAAAAAACATAATAGAGAGAATTCTATAAAGGGTCTGTGAGGAGCTAGCAAGTACAGTGTATTTTGGAATTATTTCTTTCCTGTGATTACTAAGGCAAGAACAAAGAAAAAGGACTAATTATACCTTATTTTCAGAGATATGTCTAACTCTTGAGGATAAATATAAGGAAGTTTCTTACTTTAATCAATATCAAGAATGAGGCAATTAGCTTGGGCCTGTTTTTAAGACAAGTATTGTTATACTAAAGGTTTGAGGTAACCCTGGCTCTGAATTTTCATTTGGCAAAATGCTGTAAATATGTATATTTAAGTTTGTATATACCTTTGTGTTTCATTTGGAAATTTCAATATTTATAGAAATACATAATATAATATATTTAAAAATCAATTAGCAAATATTTATTAATCAACTGCTACATGCCACCATGCTAAGCAATACAAGTACAAAGAATGAAACAATTCCTACTTGCATTCTAATACTCTCTAATGCTTGCATTCTAATGAGAGAGACAAGTGTATGCATGTAAGTATGCATATATACATATATGTGTATATGTATATATGGAGAGAGAGTGAGAGAGAAAGAACATAAATATAAAGTGAATAAATACAAAACCATTAAATACTTGGGATAGAAGTCACTAGAAATTTCATAGATCAAGAAAAGCTTCATGCAGAAGATAGTATTTGAGCTGTATATTAAAGAAAAAGAGAGACTATGAAGTAGTAGTAGAAGAGAGGATATTATAGACATGGGAGTTGGTCAGAGCAAAGGTTGAGAGCAGCCAATTTGGCTAGATCACAGAGCACAGGAGAAAGAGTGATGTCCAATGATGTTGGAAAGACAGGTTGGGGCCACATTGTATAGGACTTTAAGCAGAGGAGTTTGCATTTTATCCTATAGTAAATAGAAAGCCACTAAAGTTAATTTAGTAGGGGAGCCACATGTTCAGATCTGCACTAAAGAAAAATTACCTTGGTAGAATGTAGGATACACTGGAATGGTGAGAAATACGAGGCAAGTAAGAGGATGTTGCAATAAACTAGTCAAGAGGTGATGAGAGTAAATAAAAAGAAGGGAAGTGAAAAGAAGAGGTTGGATGAAAGAGCTATCATCAAGTATTTATTATTGGGAATGAAGATTTCTCCAGTGCATTAAATAACCATTACCTAATTAACTGGAGATGGGGAATCTAGCAAAATGTATTAATGAGAAAGAAAATATGCGTTTGTACTCTCAGTTTGCCATAGAGTTTGAGATGATAAAATTAAATACATAACGGGAAGTCATGTAACAAGTGGAGGGAAAATCTTTACAAGTAAGTGTAGTCAGTTCCAACAAAATTACTACACATGGCGGGGATATCATCCAACCTGCTACATATTTATAGTGTCTTCTTAGATTGCCAAAGAAATACAGATACTGGAAATGGATACCTGTCAATCAAGGTGGAAGTCCTCTAGTGTTCCCCTCAACACTCAGGGAACTAACCATGAGCCCAGAAGACACAGTCAGAGACACATGGACTTGACAGTAAGAGTTTGGAAAATGTAACAACAATGTTGCTAGCAGCTGCTGTGGAGGTGAAAGACCAGCAACAAGAGCACACAGAAGGGCTGCTAGCACAGGTCCTTTGATCTGCTTTTCTAAGGAAAGCAACTTTAAGGGATTAACAATCTCACTTTAATTAAACATACATACATCATTCACTTAGTTCAGGGGGAACAGTCAGCACCCTGAACTTCAGAGCAAATACAAACAGAAATTACAAACAGAAAATATAAACAGAACAACAAACAAGCTTTCGTCTGATCATAGCAATACATGCATAGTTACCAGAGAGAAAAGCACCACCATCTGGGTTTTCAAACTTGGGCGGGGGGGAACTCTTTCAATGGCTACCCAGAGTCTCATCACCAATATTCTTTCAGTGAGTGTGCCCCCAAAACAAAACACCAACCTCAGATCTTCTATACATGTCTCAGGGCCCTGGGACACTTGATTACCTCAGTGCTGAGAAGTACTTAAACAAAAAACAGCAAAAAGTCCTACTTTGCTTGCCATTACATTTGAAAGGCAAGACTCATCAAAGGTACTTGACTACCTCAGCATTTCAAAAGAGAAAACAGTAAAAAAAAAAAAAAAGTCCCACTCTAATTACCATAACAGAAGAGCAGAAGTCCTAGAAAACAATTGCCATAGAAGCAGGGGAAGAGTAATAGCAAGAAAGTTGAGCAGGGTCCTGATGTACATCTGAGCAAAATCTGACTATTAAGCTCACATAGGGAGGCAGAAAAAAGGCCAGTAATGCCTCACTTTCCCCCTTTCCTATCTTGCCTCTTTCCTCCTGGAAAAGGTTTGCTTATTCACCTATCTATGTGTTGTAAGAGTTTGCTTTATTTTCTGTTTTTCTGTCATACTAAAAGCCGCTTTCTATAGATAAAATGTGATTAACCACTGAATTACTGAATAAGTCAACAAGCATTTATTAAGCACTTCACACATGCCTGCAGAATACTAAGGACTAAGGATGCAAATACAAGTCAAAAGAAAAAGAAAAGAAAAAAAGGCAAACCCTTGTCACAAGGACCTTACGTTCTAATGAAGGAAGATAATACATAAAAGGGAGCTAAAAGTGGGAGTTGAAGAAGAGTTTGATAATAGCTCCTTACCCATTTGGGAGCATGGTGACGAATTCTTGAGAGTCAGAAGCAGAGTCAGAAGGATGAAAGATGACTGATTCATCAATGGGAGAAAGGCGCTACAAGGGCAGAGGGATGTTCCAGGGTTAGAAGGTAGCCCAGGCATGGTGACAAGTCTGTAGAGTCAGAAGCAGAGCAGAGCAAGGACCTATCTGTTCTTGTAATATTATTCCGGTACAGAGGGGAAAGACAAAGAGGGGAACACTTCAGGGAGAGAGAGAGAAGCAGGTGTTTTTGTAGGGGGTTTTAAACTGTAATATTAATTTATTAGAGACAAATAGGTTCTTTTATTTGGTGGGATGAGCATTCTCTGGTATTGGGGGGAGGGGAGAGGTAGACTCAATGAGAGAGAACTCTTGATTTATATTTTATATCTTCCCAAGCATTGAGGAAAAAATGGGTCTGGACTATCTTATGCAAATGAGTCAACCGTTTTGGTTGGGGGAAGGCTGTGAGCAAACTAGGACTGCAGCGGAGGTGAGGGATGACTAGAGAGAAAACCACACCCAAAGGTCAAGACAAAGGAAGTAGTGACTTACGGAGGGAGGAGGGGAAGGAGAAAGAGGGAATATATAGACTTCTCCTCACCACCCCAATCTCCTCTCTCTCTCTCTCTCTCTCTCTCTCTCTCTCTCTCTCTCTCTCTCTCTCTCCTCCTTCTCTCACTCTCCTTTCTTCTCCTTCTCTTCTCCCCATCCCTCCATCCCTCCTTTCCTCCCTTCATATACAAGATTTACAGAAATTTTTTAAAAATGCATAGAACATTGAGCCTAGTCAGGAAGACCTGAGTTCAAATCCAGCCTCACATACTAGCTGGGTGACCCTGGACAAGTCACTTAACCTCTGCTTGCCTCAGTTTCCTCAACTGTAAAACAGAGATAATAGCACCTACCTCATAGTGTTGTTGTGAGAATCAAATAAGATAATATTTATACAGCACTTAGCACAGTGCTTGGCATATAGTATTTATTTTGTATAAATACTTTATATAGTGAAAAGAATCCTGGATTTAGAGTCAGAGAAGGGAGGTTCAAATACCATTGTCTACTTACTGTGTGGCAAATCACTTCTCCTCCCTGAACCTCAGTTACTGGTTTATCAGTCACCTTGCACCTTCAGGAATCTACAAAGCTAACCTTATCATAACAATATACATTCTTTTCAGGAAATTTTCATGGATGATCATTTTTGCTTTGTCCAGCAGGAAGGTCACTGATCTGAAATTCCTGCTACCCTCCATGGCCTCATCCAACTCCTCCCAGAACTTCTGCAATATATCTTTTGAAGAGAGCAAGATATTCCTCACTGTAATGTACAGTAGTGTCTGCATATTGGGCCTTCCCATGAATTGTTTCACTGCCTGGTTCTCCTTCCTGCAGGTGCTACAGGGGAATGTGTTGGCCATATACCTCTTCTGCTTGGCCATCTGTGAATTGCTCTATGTGGCAACTTTACCCTTCTGGATCGTGTATGTTAGGCATGATCATGAATGGACAATGGGTTTTCAGACCTGTAAGATAATTGCATTTGTATTTTTCTGTAACATCTATGTCAGCATTTTATTTTTGTGTTGCATTTCTTGTGATCGTTTCATTGCTGTGACATATGCTTTGGAATCCAGAGGGTACAGACATCTAAAAATAGCTGTGTTTGTTTCAATAGCAATCTTTTGTATCGTGGGATTAGTTCACTATCCAGTTTTTGAAATGAAAGAAAGTAAAACTTGTTTCGAGACCTTTACAACAGATAGGAAGATAGCTAGCTATTACTACTCTCGCTTTGTAGTAGGGTTTACCATCCCTCTCTCCATCATTATTTTCACAAACTATAAGATCTTCAGGAGCATCAAAAACAGCACAGGTTTGAGCACACGCCAGAAGGCCAAGGCGAAGCGCTTGGCTATTTCTATAGTTATCACTTTCCTGGTCTGTTTTGCTCCCTATCATTTTGTACTTCTTGTTAAAGCTGCAGCTTTTTCTTATCATGAAGTGGAAAAGGAGAAAGTGTGTGCTTTGGAAGCCAAGATGAATACCTCTTCTGTGGTTTTCCTATGCCTGTGCACTTTCCACAGCATAGCAGACCCCATCATCTACATGCTAGCCAGTGAGACCTGCAGGAATGCATTGTCTCGTTTTCACAAAGGATGGAAACAATGGTCCACAAAGACTGGCAGCATCAACATAAAGTATTCAAAGGATATGGAGGTGTTAACATTAGAACCTGCAAACTTATAAGCTTTCTGATACCCCGAATTCTGTAGTAAAGCAACCATACTTCTGTGAGAGTTTATGTTTTTAAGAAGCAGGGAAGAGTCTAACTGCCGGATTAAGATGTTCCCTTCACAGCACCTAAGGAATCATGTTCTGCGGAACACTGTTTTTTGCAGGGATTGTTCTCTACCTGCTAATGTCCACAAAACAGTCAGGGTCACTGCAATAGACTTCTGTGAGGTATCAAGAGAAAGGTTACCACCAGTAAGGGGTAAGCTTCTAACAGCAGGAATTCTTTGATTTGGGCTTTAAAGGCTATGAAGGGAGAACACTCTACCCATATGGAACAACCTGAGCAAAAAAGTGCTGAACTAGAAACTGAGGTGTGGGCAGAGGCAGAAAATCAGGCTTTGCCTCCATCTCAGCACAAGGGATTTTAGCATGAATGGGGCAATAGAAGAAAGAAAGGGAGCCCCTCCTGGGCAGCAACAATAGCAGGGTTTCGGGAACAAGTGTGAGCTCAAAATAACCAGAATGGGGAAGATGCCTAGGGAAACAAGAAGCATCTGACACCTTTAAGATACTGTAAATTGTGACATGTGAAACCTTCATTGACATTTGCAGAGTGGGTGGTCAGTTCACATTCATTGAAAATGACTTTATTTGTTATAAGTACTTTCAATTCAATAAATGTTATTAAGCCTTGTTGATGCCCACACAGGATAATGCTAGAAAAGATACATAATCCCTATCCTCCTGTCTCTCACATCCTATTGAAAGATAAGATATAGTTGATAATAATACTCAGCATAGTATGATCAGTGTATTTGACAGCTGTATATGGTATATGGTATATGGTATATGGTATCCAAGTAGGTTGGTTGTTAGTGGTAAGGAAAGACCAGCCAGGATGAGAAGGTTTCCTGGAAGAGGTGACATTTGAAATGGGCTACAAAGTCTAAGTAGGAATTCAGTGGGTAAAGAGAAGGAAGGAAGAAAAAGCATAAAGAAATGCACAGAACAGGAAAGTGTAAGGCTTGTTGGCAATGTTTGAAGATACTGCCAGCACTAGCATTCCACTGTTTTCCATTCCTATTGCCAACACCCTAGTTCAGGCCCTTTCACATTTCACTTGAGTTATCACAGTAACTCAGTTACTAACAGAGAAATGTCCTCTCTCTCTTTCCCTCTCTCTCTCTCTCATTCACCCATGCTCCCAGAGTCATGTTCCAAATGCACAGCTTTTGTCCCATTACTTCCTTGATCAGGAATCTTCAGTGGCTAGCCACTATTTGTCAAATAAAAATCCAGACTCCTTAGCTTGGCATTCAATGCCCTCAATAATCTGTCTTTATTGGTTTGTTTTTTTTAAGGGAATTGAACCTACCTTTCCAGCCTAAGCTCACATATTTGTTCCCTATCTCACACCTTTCAACCACTTGTTTTACTACAAACACAGTAGGTGATTTTCCCTCAGAGATTAGGAACTTGGGGATAGATTGGCTTTCTACATGACTGTCCCTATTATCTTGATGGTCAGTGAACCCCTGGAGCCCCTCCAAGTGCCCAAGAGGTCCAAGACAGGGACTTCATGAGAATAGCAACCATAACTTAATGCTATCAACTCCACAATGTCTTTCTTTTCTTGGCCAGAGGTAGGGAGAGGGAAAGATAGAAAAGGGAAGAATGGGAGAATCTTTCCCACCTCAGAATCATCAATTATGTTTTAAATTTTTCACATGAATAGGTCAAGCTCATTGGCTTATAATTTGCAAACTCATTCTCTTCCCTTTTTTGAAATTTACGCTTCTCCAATCTTGTGTTATCTCTCCTATTTTCCATGATCTTTCAAATATTACATACAATGGATCAGCAATCACAGTTGCCTGTTCTTACAGGATCCAAAGATGTATGCCATCCAAGTCAGAGACCTGAATTCACCAAGGGCAAATAAATGCTATCTTGCTGTCTCTTTCCTTACCTTGGGAGTCAGCTCCTGTTATTCTCAGTATAGCTTGTGCCTTGCAGATAAAAAAGAAACAGAGAGGCTCTGAGCAGCTCTGCCTTGGGGTTGTCACTTGCCCACATCCTATCCAGCTCCTTTGATCTCCTTTTATTCCAATATAGCTGAAAAAGAATCTTTTTTGTTTTCATTAGCTTTCTCCAGAAGCCTTAGACCATTCTGAACTTTAACCTTCCTTACTGAAACTGCCCTCTCCAAAGTTACCAATGATCTTTTAACTGACTAATGCAATGGCCTTGTCTCAATCTTCGTTCTTAACCTTTCTGCAGCCTCCGACACTGTTGATCACTCTCTCCTCCTTGATACTTTCTTCTCCCTAGGTTTTCTGGACACTGCTCTCTCCTGGTTGTCCTACCTGTCTGACAGCACTCCTCAGTATCCTTTGCTGGATCCTCTTCCAGGTCATGTCCTCTAATCACAGGTATCCTTCAGGGTTCAGTTCTGGGACCTTTTCTCCTTCTATACTGCTTCACTTGATGAGCTCATCAGCAATCAGGGACTTTGTTAGGTCTCTATGCCGATGAATCCACCTATGAATCTCCATTCTCTGTTACCTCCAATCTCACATATCCAATTACCTTTCAGACATCTCAAATTGGATGTCCAATAGACATCTTAAACTCATTATGTCCAAAATGAAATTCATTATCTTTCCCCCAAGCCCTCTCCACCTTCTATCTTCTCTATCACTGTGGAGGGCAACATCTTCCTCCCAGTCCCTCAGGCTTTCAATATGAGTCAACCTGGAGTTCTCATTATCTCTTACCTCACCACCACATCCAAGCTGCCGTCATGTTAACCTGTCATTTCACCTTTGCAACATCTCTTCAACACTCCCCTTCTCTCCTCTGACACTGCTACCACTCTAGTGCAAGCCCTTATCACCTCACACCTGGATTACTGTGATAGCCTGCTGGCAGATCTGCCTGCCCCAAATCTTTCCATGCCAATCTATACTCTATTTGGCCTATGAAGTGATTTTCCTAAAGAGCAGGTCTGATCATGTCATGCAATATTCGATAAACTCCAATGGCTCCCTATTGCCTCCAGGATGAAATACAGAATGTTCTATTTGGCATTCAAAGCCCTTTATAACTTAGTCCTTTCTTTCCAGTGTTCTTACACCTTACGCTACGCTAGGTACTGTCAATAGGCAACCACAAGTTCACAAATCTTAGGTGAAAACTAGGTTTATTACAAGAGGACTGAACATGCATGTGGAATCCAGAGTTCACTATCCATACAGAACTTTGCATATTTATAATAGTACAACAAAGGAAGGAGGATAAAAAACAAATCTCAACCTAAAGGGATATGGCACGGGAGGAGGAAAGGCGTAGCAAAGCTGGGAAAAGGACAAAACCCCTCCCAAAGGGGAGGAGCAAGGTGATGGCAAAAGATACATTCTTTTCCCTTGGGAACTGCTAGACCATGAAGATTTAAAGGTCTGCTTATTTACAAGGGTCTCAGCTACACAAGCAGTTTCTCAGCCTAGTGCACACTGACTTGCACCTGTCTTGACTTCCAAGGACACACAGGGACTTCAGCTTGGGTTGCAAACAACACATCATGTCAGCTGGGGCGGGAGGGGCCAGGCGGGGTTGGGGGGGTGGGGAGGGCTTCATCCTTGACACATTCAGGGCTTCCTGCATACTCTGGGTCCAGTGTTTCTGGAAAATATGGCAACTCAAAAAGACAAGTTCATTCCTTAATAGTACTCTTCAACCCAGTAACACTGTCCTCCCTGGCTGTTTCATGAACAAGAACATCTCTCCATTCCAGGCATTTTGTCTGGCTGTTGCCCAGGTCTAGAACTGTGCCTTTCCTCTTCTCTGACTAACTGAGACTACTGACCTCCATGGCTTCCTTTAAATCTCAGCTAAAATCCCTACCTTCTACAGGAAGCATTCCTCAATCCCTCTTTATTCCAGTGTCTTCCCTCTGTTATTTCCTATTTATCTTAAATATATAGCTTGCTTTGTATGTATTCGTTTGCATGTTGTCTCCTTAAAGGCAAGAACTGTCTTTTGCCTCTTTTTTGTATCCCCAGCATTTAGCACAGTGCCTGGCTCATAACAGGCACTTAATAAATGTTTATTGATTGATTGATCAGTTTTTAGGACCACGCCACACTCATATTCATACTCTGTGACCTGGCATTGCTTCTATATTCTGATGTGTGTATGTATATGCATACATATACATATATACATACATACATACATACATACACATAGAAACACATAGACATATATTTAAATCTATGTTGGTTTGTGCATTCCTTGTGAATCCACACTGGTCTCCAGACAAATCCCATTTTTCCCTCCTCATTGAAGTTGTTTTTCTTTGTATCTTGAGAACTTCATTCTTTAATATTTCCCATCCCTCCTGGACTTACTTCCTTTGAAACATTTTATTCCGTGAGGTCTATCTTTCCTTTGAGTCTTTTGATATCTGCTTTCCCCAAATCTAGAGTTCATGTCACACTATGCCTAGACGTCTTCTCCTACTCTATCACAAACCGTAGCATGGAGTGCTCACTGCCTCACCAAAATTCCCATCATTTCCACCCCAGAAACCACTTCTTTTTGAGTGAGAATCAAATATAAACTAAAATTTCCTCTTGTTGGTTCCTCCACTATTTGAAGGATGAATTATCTTATCACTTAGGCAAGGAAAGAAGTTATTAGTTGCTACATGATTGATAAAGAGAGGGCTCCAGCAGAAGTCTGGATAACTGGTCACTGGTCTATCACATCTATATGCCAGACTTGTTTGTGATCTATTTCCCAGCTCCTCATCTCTCCTCTTTCTGTCCAGGTGCTCTGTATACTTCAATACAAAATCACTTCTGTTACTTATGCCTTTGACTTGTACCCAAATACCGTCTGTCATTATTCCCTACTCTGTGTTACCCCAATCCATCTTAACTATTCTGTTTCATTTGAGTAAGGTTTACCTATCCAGAACCATAGTCTAATCAATTTATCCCACTCTATTAGGACCTCTAGTTTCTCTCTCTCTCTCTCTCTCTCTCTTTTTTTTTTTTTGCCTAAACCTTGAACATTTGTGAATATACACTAGGCTATGAGTTTTACTACTGGCTCCTTTCTTCAATCTTTTTCTCCAATGAATTTCTGGGTGTCTCAATTGCTTGGTTCCTTCCATAATTATCTTTCCTTCCCATACTCTCTAATCCTTTATTTCCCAAGCCTGAGCCTCTTATTCGTCCCATCCCTTAACTTTAACACATGGGCTAGACAATACTGACAGTTGGCCCAAGTGATCCCTAGATTTCCATGTGAAGTTTTTTCTTTCCCTCACTGGTTATGCAGCAATAGATCTACCTTCATAATCAGGATTGATAGTAACTCTTGCCATTGTCATATTTTGTCTAGCTAAACAAGATCTAAATTTGATTTGACCAAAATATCTAACCAAAAGTTTGAAATTGAGTGATTATCTCTTGGAACATTTGGAAGGAAGAGAGCTATCACAACCCACCTGAGGTCCAATACTAATAGTTGACATTAGGAATAAAAAAAAACTAGTAGCAATTATAGGAATATAAACAAAAATGTGTTTGTTGTTTTATTTTTATATTCCCTAAATATCACATTGTAACACTCCCCTCTATCACCATAGAGAGTCATCTCATATAGCAAACATTTTTAAAGAAAAAGACAAAGAGGAAAACATGTCTGCAATACTGATCAACATGTTGAAAATAAATCTGATATTATATAATGTTTCATACCTGTACAAAGGAGCATAAAGAGGTTTCTTCTCATTTCTTTTTCTTTTGGGGGGGCACAAGGAGAGACGAATGGTCCAAGCTTGTTTTTTATAATTTTACAATATTCAGTATGGTCCATTTTGTGATTGCAATTCTTTCTATTTATATTGTCATAGTCATTATATTGTTTTCCTCATTCTGCTTACTTCACTTTGCATCATTTCAGAAAAGTCTTTTCAAATTTCTCTGTATTCATTATCATACTCATTTTTTCAATTATTTATTTTATTATATTATTCATTTCAATATTGAATTATCATGCACAATAATATTCCATTACATATATGTAGCAAAATTTGTTTAGCTATTCCCAATTGATGAGTATCTAATTTGTTTCCATTTATTTAACTTATCACAAAAATTGCTTATATAAATATTTTGGCATACATGGAACCTTTCTTTTAATAAGTGACTTCCTTGGGATGTGTGCCTAGAGTGGAATCTCTGAGTCAAAGGGTCATTGGTCACTTTATTTGCATAATTACAAATTGCTTTTCTGGAGTGGTTGTACCAATTCCTTGCTCTACCAACAATGAATTAGTGGTATCTGTTGTTCCAAGGTTATTGTTTAGGTCCTATTATATAATAGTAACACTGATTCTCTTGGGTGTCTAGTAAAGTATTTTTCCCAGAAGGCTCCAGGGCAACCTCTCTCTTTGATGGACTAGAATACAGATCCCAGGCTCAGAAATGAAAGTCCTTATATCAATGTCTTACAGCCATTGAAAAAACCCATCATCCTAAACCTTAGTTGTAAAGTTAACCAATAATAATGTCTGTGAAATACATGACTTTCAAGCCATAATCTTAATAAACTGCCATCCTCCCATTTGTCAGGGACAGGAGGAACTGTGGGTTCTTCTGATAAGCTCACATTTAAACATATAAATTTGCAAGATCTAGATCTAAAGCCTTAAAAATGCAAAAATCAACTTTCTAATTAATTTTGCCTAAATTTCTCAGGTTAAAAATTAATACAAGCTTTCTTGTTCCCACACACATTCTTGCATAAACTGATATTTCTTTTTTTTTTTTCCCTCACGGTACTGAAAAAGTGGCTTGTTCTCACAGAACTCTTACAGACGCTCAAGGTCTTTTGTTCTCTTGTCAATATCAAGTTAACTCAATGCAATAGGGTACGAGATTTGGCATAGAGAATGTTAAGAGTCAACCCAATCCTCTGGTAGTGGTCTGGGTCTGGATGGATGGGGTTATTTTAGCAGAAAGCTGTCCTAGGCTTAAGTCAAAGCTCTTAATCATAAATTACAATTTAAAGCAGTAAGACAATAAACACTCCTCATTTTCTGGTAAAGAGAGTTGGAGCAGAGGGCCTGGGTGCATTTGTACACAAATTCCACAAAATCTCTACTTTAATATAGCGTCAGGAAGTGCATTGATAAAACGTCACTGTGGCGCCCGGCACATAAAACAGTCAAAAATATCCCTGTCACAAGTTATAACCTCTATTTTAAAAGACCATGCTTGACTTAATTTGAATCATGAATTTAGTCTCTATTTAGTTTACAAAAAAATCTTCTGCAAATAGGAGAGACAGAGAAACAGAAAGAGTCAGAGAGAGAAAAGGGGGAGGGAGGGGGGAGGGAGGGAGGGGGAGAGAGAGAGAGAGAAGGAGAGAGAGAGAGAGAGAGAGAGAGAGAGAGAGAGAGAGAGAGAGAGAGAATGAATCTTTTCTCACTCCCTCTTTCCTTAATCTAAGCAACTGGATTGGAATGCAAAGAGAAGACTATGCCCAAGTAAAGAGAGAGGGGGACTCCTTATCTTTCCTCTTTTGACATGAGTAACTATATCTTGGAAACTATCCTTCATTTGATCCAAAATAAAGAGACATATACTTCTCAATTTGTCCTAGTATTTATAAACATTTCCTCCTCTGTCTTTGCTACTAGTCTAACATAGTAGACATTCCTTGTTTTAGCCTAGGCAATGAAAAAATTCTTCCATAAGGCTAAAATGTAGATTACCCTATCTCTAAGACCAATATTTACAGAATCTATTATTTCTAAGCAGCTTATAGTTTACCTCAGTCCTTAAAAGGTAAGAGAAGCTGATTTCTTAAAAATATTATTCATTCTTATTATCATCAGAATGTAAGCTCCTTAAAAGTAAGGACTGTCTTGTTTTTATATTTGCATACACAATATTTTGCAAGTGCTTATCAAATACTTTTTCATTCATTCATTAACAGTCTCCCTTTGCCTATGTCTTCTGTTTTCTTTTTTATAAACCATTGACCTCATGAGAGCAAGATGTGGTCTTTCTACCATTACAATTATATTTTTTAAAAGTTTGGAAAATTGCTAATGCAATCGTGTTGTTCATCCTTCATTTTTGAAGGTTAGATCATCATATGTAATGTCTTGACTTGCTCATGAATTGGATTTAAGTGAGGCAGAGTCGCACAAAATTGTCTGTCTCACTCTCCCTTCCAGAATCATCAAAGTCTGGTGGCAGGACAAAAGTCAAGACAACAGGCAAAGTCCAAAATGCAGTGGATGACCTTGGCATCTTTGATGTCTGACCAAGTTCTAAGTTCTCCACAGCACTCAGGTCAAGGGGTAGGTTGGCCACAAAATCCTCTGGGATTTGTAATTCTTCCCATTTGGGAAGAATTGACATCAGCCCTGAAGGGGAAGAAGTTCTGAGAATCATGGGCAGGGAGAGGAGAGAGGAGAGAAAGACAGATAATGATAGCAACACAATTGTGGTAGCAGGGATGGGAACACCAGTAGTTCCCTTTTTCAGAGCTCCGAGAGGTAATCTCTGGGTGAATAAGCAGAGGTGGGTGTGACTGGAGGCAGTGAGAAAGAATGCAGGGAAGGGGGAGGGGTTGTCAATTGCTCATTCCAGTAGCAGAAGTGGTGAGGGAAAAACTGGTCAGAAGAAAGGGTAGTCCCTACCTACCCCTGCCTTCCTTCTACTTATGTATGTATGTGTGTTTTTAAATTTTATTAGACTACATTTGCCAGCTTTTAAAATATTAATTTATTTATAATTTAATTATGAACACCTGTGATTGATTGTGTCTTTAACTTGCCTTATGTCTTTTGTTTGCAACATGAAGGTATAGGAGAACAATGGGAGTCATTCAGGAGAGAGAGGCTGGAAGTTAAAACTCCAGCTTATAGTTAAAGAGTTCTGCTCTTTAACTAGGGAAATAAGCACAACCTTTATTATCAGCGCAGAATCGCTACAAATCTGGGCCCTATTGCACGCATTTAATCTCACAGACTTAAACCAAGGTTATGCAAATAATAATAGCTATCATTTATATGGCACTTTAAGATTTGCAAAGCACTGTACATCTCATCTGATCCTCTAAACAACCCTAAAAAGGTTGATATTATCACCATTTTACAGCAGGGAAAACTGAGACTGGTTTAGAGAGATGTAGAGATTTGCCCAAAATCACACAGCCAGCAAGTGTCTGAGGTGGGACTTGAACTTAGGTCTTCCTAAATCCAAGTCCACTCCCTCACCTACTATGCCACCTAACTATCCCTAAAAATTATCTATCCTTCTTTCTCTATTTCTTGGAGCTGGCGCAGGGGCGGGGAGAGAAATCATCATTTTCTCATTGCTAATCATACCAAAAAGAAAAAAGTAAATAAGAGCAGGCTGCGAACAAGTATTTAGGATATCTTATGCTTGTTCTACATGACAAAGAACAAACAAGTGAAGCAGGAAAGCCTCTCTCCTTAGAAAAGAAAGGAAGACTGGCTGTTTGAACTATTTCTGAGACTAGAAGAATCAAACTCATATGTCAAAGGAAATTGTCTTGACTTGAGATCCCCTCACTTCTTCTGTACCCACTACCCCTCCCCCTCAGATTCAGCAGGGCACCTAAACTTATCCCAGTGGTGCGATTCCCCACAGCTCTTGCGCCACCAGATGCCATGAGTCATTATATGGCCACTCCCTCATACAGAAGATATCTTTATCCTCCTCTCTTTGATTAAATCAGGAAATCAGTTCCATCATGGGGCTCACAGTGCCAAATGGGTGAGGAGACTATCAGCCATCTAAACCCAGGAAACATATTGGCGCAAAATAATCATAAATAAATAACAGCTAAAACTTATATAGTACTTACTATGTGCCAGGCATTGTGCTAAATGCTTTACAAATATTAATCTCATTTGATGCTCACAGCCACCTTGGGAAATCAGCACTATTATTATCTCCACTTTACAGAGGAGGAAGGAAATTGAGACAAACAAAGATTAAGTCCTTTGCCCAGAGTGACAGTGTCTTAGGCTAGATTTGAATTCAAGTATTCCTGACTCCTAGGGACAGCTAGGTGGCTCAGTGAATAGAGTGCCAGCCCTGGAGTCAGGGAGACTCATATTCCTGAGTTACTTAGCCCTGTTTGGCTCAGTTTCCTCATCTGTAAAAGGAGCTGGAAAAGGAAATGGCAAACTCCTCCAGTATCTTTGCCAAGAAAACCCCAAATACGGTTGTGAAGAGGCAGACTGGACTGAAAAACAACTAAACAACAACAGACTCCTTATTGTAAAAAATATTGATTTGATCCGTTGGAGCCAACTCTGTTGTCATACAGGAATGACCTAAGTGTGCATATTTATATATTTCAAGTGTATAGGTCCAGGGAATTTAATAATTTAACATCTGGCCTCAGATAACTTGTTAGTTATGTGTCCCTGGGCCAACCACATAACCCCTCAGCCTCAGTTTCCCTACTGTAAAAGAGGATACTAATAGCACCTATCTTAAAAAGGTTTTCCTAAGGATTGAATGAGATGATATATAGAATGTGCTTTGCAAGTCTTAAAGTGCTATATAAATGTTACTGTCACTCAGCGTTAGCCATTTATCAAATGGAAATATTCATTACTCAAATGTGTCTATGTATCTTTCGATATGGATATCTAATCGTACAAGATCAGTTTCCTGCTACATTTTTGTATTCTTATAAAATTTTCACAATGAAATCATTTGATTTCTTTTTGTTTTTTGTATAATTTTGTATAATTTGTATAATTTCATCAGTGAAAACAAGCAATGTCATCTAGCACTTGAATTTTCAACTTGATATCAACGTAAAAGCGTTTTTCCTTTATAAAAAGTAGAACTTGTTAGAGAAATAGTTTATTGTTATGGCAGTTAGGTTAGGTAAATTTATCTTGGTATTTGGCATGTAGGATACATTATCACCCATTAGAGCCAGCTATAGGTAAAATATTAACAGAGCTATTGTAGCATATCTATCTCATCACAATATCCTTCTGGTAATGAATACAGTGCCTTCCAATAGAGCTCTCTTATCTAATTAGGCCATAAAGAAATGTGAATATTCTACTACATTATAGCATAAGGCAGATACCAATTATTAGCATTTACTGGTACTATTTTACCGGTCAACCAAGATATTGAATAAATAAATATGTTATTGTCTACTTTAAAAAAAAAAATTTCTGACTCTAGGCCCAGTGTTCTACCCACTGTACCACCTAGCTGTCCTTGTGGCCTAACATAGGTAGGATTATAAAGGTTACTTGGTTTGTGTCATGAGTTAAGCCTGACTCAGATTGGTACCTTGGTAATTTAAGTCCAATATTGCAATGACAGAGACACCGGTAGGTCATTCAACAGTTAACATAAAGTAGCATATACAGCTCAGGTCTTCACAGCCTGTCCTTTTAATGTGTAAATGTATCTGGTCTTCAGGGCAGGGCGTGGTGACTCCCCACAGCCTTTAGACATTTGAGAGTCTGGAAGGCCTCAACTCCATCTGGGTGGGTATTTTTATGCTCTTAGGTTAGTCATTAAGTCAACAAGCATTTATTAAGTGTCTAATATGTGTATAGATACAGGTATATGGATATGATAGAATCCCAATAAAGCTGCCCCTAACCCCAATATTCTAACTTTCTTATGCGCCCCACTGAACAGCAGGTATGTCCAGATTTGACCACACAATCTGACTTTAACCACACCACAGGCCTCCAGATACAATACAGCCGCTGCCTCTAGCTAGCCACTGCCCTCAGATCCTCAACCACAATTACATCAACCACTTAGCCCAAGACAGGACCACAATACCTAACTATCCATCTTGACCAGACAGGACCACAATAGCTAGCCAATGGGAGAGCAGCATATTCAGGATGTTTGACTACCAAACTATAGAAGGGACCCCTCCCCATTACCTAATCCCTTAACAAATCCCTCCTGCCTCTTTAATATTCATAATTTCTGTTATGTAATTGCATCTTTACCCTATAAAAGTCCATCTTGCTTTCTCTGAAGTTGCTGGTTTCTTTTGGAGCCTAGCCCGCTTCTGAGGGGCATCAGTCCTCAATAAATGTTTTTACTTGGATTAGATGTGATATGATTCTGAAGTCTTTGAGACAACACACCATGAAACTACAATAGATAAACACACACACACACACACACACACACACAAGATAGATACAGTATAAATGAAAGTTAATTTCAGGGAGAAGGCATTAATAGAGATGTGTGTATGTTTTGGGCAGGGACAGTTTAGAGGTGAGTATAAGGAGAACAGGAAAGGCCCCTTGCAGAAGGTTAGGATTTGAGGTGAATTATAAATGGGGTCAAGGAAGCCCAGAGGCAGAGGGGAGGAGAGAAAGCCTTCCAGGCATGACAGACAGCCCCTGAAAAGGTAGAGTTGGAAAATGAATGGAGTATTGCTAAGGATGAACAAGTAGGCCAGCGTAGCTGCATTGTAGCAGAGAGTTAAAGCATAAGAAAGACTGGAGAGAAACAAAAGAACTAGACTATAAAGGACTTTCAATGACACAGAGCATTTTATATTTGATCCTGGAAGTGATACGGAACTACTGGAGTTTATCAAGTGACATGGTGAGATCTGTGCTTTAGGAAAATCTCTTCAACAGCCAACTGGAGAATAGATGGCAACGGGGAGAGACTTGAAGCAGGGAAACCAACCAGAAGAATATTGCAATAGGCATGAGGTGATGAGGGTCTACATCAGGGTGGTTACCATGTTGGTGAAGAGAAGATGATGTATGCAAAAGATGTTGTAAAGGTAGAAATGACAAGGCTTTTCAATATATTGGATAGGTGTGGTAGAGATTAGATATATGAGCTAAGTGCAAGAGAAGAGAGGAGAATGATGACCCTGAGGTTATAAGCCTGGGAGCTCTCTTTCAGATATGTTGAGTTTGAGATGACAGATGGTGAAGAAGCCACATCAACACAGCCCAAGGCCACGAGGAAGCTGTGTCAAAGGTGACCCAGCTTGATCCTTAACTTCCTGGACCAATCAAGTGCTAGAGACAACTTTCTTGCCTTTGAGGGAAGGAACTAGCCTAATCAACATGGGCTAGCAAGATAGGGGACAGGGAAGAAGGATACCCTGGTAGATATTTATCCCATCACACAACACCTCTTGGTAGCAAGGTCCTAAAACTCTTCTAAATAACCTTCTACCATTTAAATGGCTTTGAAATCATTGCTAGACAGTACTAATCTCAGGGATTCAAGTATCCTAGCTTAGGCAATAGTAGAAGAAAAGAAGAGAGGGGAAAAAAACAACAGAAAAAGAAAAAAATATATTTTAATAGCCCCCCAAAAGAGTGATAAAATCTGGAAAAATAAAACTCCTAGATTCTATCTTCTCACTTTGGAAAGACCAAATCCCAGATCTCAATGATGTGGTCCACATGGCAGGGGATGCCAAATCTTCTCAAATCTTCTCAATCTCCTGGTGTAAGGTGATAACAATGAGCAGTAGTAGCATCACAAACATCAAAGCTTTAATTTTCATCACAGAGCAGGGTCATCTGTATTAAAGTAACCAAAAAGTAATTGCATCTTTTACATGCAACCCGTTCTGGTGCCATTGTTGATACCAGCCCTCAGTATTATCCAGCCCACCGATCAAAACAGCCCCACTGGAGGAATAATACCAAATGTCTTCCCCTTTAGAGGCTTTTGCTGAGGGGTTGCCCCCTTTTATGATAGGTGCTCAATAAGGGACTCTCCATTATTTTTATCACCCAATCAGCTAGAAGATTGTCTTTTTTCCTGGCAAATATATACTAACTACAGCTACTCAACAATTTCACCTTGCCCATGATATTAGAAAGCAAGGCCACTCCCAAATAACACCAATACCAGAGTTATGTCCATAAGTACTTCATCCCTAACCAGGTAAGTCTTCCTGGAGGTTAGACCAAGGAGCCCTTCCCCTTCTTAGGGTGGTTTTGAGTCATTAAGGACATGGCTTTTGAGAGGTAGGATACCTCACCCTGTCAGTCAGATGATTAAGCTACTGATAAGCAGGGATCAATTTTTTTTCCTGAGATGCCAACCTATTAGTTGGAAACAGGTTGAGTGCCACATGGGTTAGGTAGGCATAAGGAGCACCATCAGGCAGGGATCAAACAAAATAATAATCGTAAAGCACTTAACATAGACCCTGGCACACAATAAGTACTATATAAATGTTAGCTATTATTATACTTAGTTGGGTGCATCATATAGTCCCATGCCCAGTGTAATGTGGCACAATTCCTATGTCAGAATTGATAATGGACTCCCTCCCCAATCTTAGTCATTCTTGTAACAGCTTCATCCTGATGGTTTAGTTCAGCAAAGGGCATATATGAGGTCCTTGATGGTTGCTGACATGCCCACAAATAACTGTATGCTGTGAAAAGCACTGCCAGAATTCCTCTATTAGTTGCAATTGCAGAAAGCCTTTGATTGCCCTATCCTACCTGTTCTCTTTAGGCCTCAGACCATGGCTGTGCCCAGGAATCATCATAGAAGAAAATGTGAAATGATCTTGCCCTCAAAGATTTCTCACATCCTAGCCCAGATGGCATGCAGCTCAGCCTCTTAGGAGGACTCACCAGGAGTCCTCTCTTACACTTAGCCCATTCTCCAGGGCACCCCTTGTTGCCTGATTAATGACTGCTAAGAGTCCAATAAACTTCAGGGCTTCCTTTTTTGGAATATGGAGAAGTGTCAGTAACTGATTCCAGACTATGTCAAGAATCATCTGGGCTCTTCCCATCTACTGCATTCTCCAACTTACAGAGTGGGCTGGATCTTGGAATTTCTTGGGGGATTATTTCCCACTTATTGTCCTTCACATGAAACATTATACATTATGGTATCAATGTAATGGTATACATCAATGCCTCTCTCAAAATGCTGCAATAAGGGGAGGGGTCCAGATAGCCTTGAGGAAGCATGGTGAAGGTACACTGGATTTCTTCCTCTATGAAAGCAAGCTGCTCCAAACTATTCTCAGTCACAGAAAAAGAGAAGAAAGCCTTGTCAAGGAAAATAGTCCATACCTTCCACAGGCCTAAGCTACTTGGTATGCTAAATTGACAATTTCAGAAATAATTAACCTAAAGGAGATGATCACTTTGTTCAGCTTCCTTTATTCCACTCTAAATTGCCCATTGCTATCACCTTCCTCATGAGACACACAGTGTTGTTTTAATGTTAATAAAATAAATTGTTCAGTCCGAACATTTTGAAAAAGTAACTTTCTATAGTAAATTTCTTGTTGTTTTTTGCTCATTTTCCTGCCTATTTTGTGATGGTATTTTTATGTGAGAGGTGGACCCTGGTCCTGCACTGTTCCAAGCTTCTTGTACTGGGATTCATTGTCACTGCTGCTGATGCTCTCAGACCTCTCCCCTCCTACCCCAGTGAGAGAGACCTTTCCTGCTGAGCTGGTAAGCTACTTCCCCACTCCTAAATCAGTTCTGAGGCAGTTTTAAAATTGTTTGAAGGGGATTTGGGAAGGACTCCTGAGAGTTCCTGCCTCACTTCCCCATCTCAGCATCAGAAGTCTCTCTCATCCTTTGAGATTCATTCAATCCATATCTACCAACCAACTGAAATCCAAGTAGGTGTTGTCTAACAACTTCCCTTCCTTCACAGTCTTTCTCTCCTCCTCAACTCCTGACCTTATACTAAGGAACTTCAACATACATACTGATATTTCCTTAAACACTCTCACTTCAACCTACTCATTTCACATGACCTATCTCAGCCACACACAAAAATGGTCATATCCTTAATCCCACCAGCATTCACAAATGAAATTCCCTTATCTAATAATAATCCACTGTCATTCCACTTCTACCTTACAATCACAAACCCTGTTCTTTGTCTATATCATGACCTCCTGTCCTTCAACCCCTCAGTTCTTTCCCAGGCACCCCTGCACTGGCTACACTTTCCTCTCTTCCCTATCTTGACCTCTTAATAAACCAGTTCAACTCTAAGCTGCTTTCTCTCGAGTCCCCTGCCCCTTTATTATATCATCAATCTTGCCCTGCAAAGCCTCAGCCTTGGGTCATTCCTTTCCTTTGTTCCTACAAAGCCGCTGAAAGAAGCTAGAGAAAACAACAAAACCATACTGACTGGGTACAGAATAAATTTATGTCACATGACCTCAACTGGGCCCTCAGTTGACATAGTAGAGCAATCCTTTTATTCCTCTCTAATTAACCTATTATCCCACCCTGCACAAGAGTTACTCTAAACCTCTTCATACCTCATCAAACCCACCATGGCACTCCCTCCTTCTATCCTCTCAGCTGAGAACTTCATTTCATATTTCATTGAAAAAAAAAATTGAGACCATTAACCAAAAGCTCCCACCTCTTGCTCCTCCTCATCTCACATTACCCAAATGCTTTCTGCTACTATTCCCTCCTTCACAAACCCTGTCTCAAATGATGAATGAGTTAGCTCTTCTCCTTGGCAAGGCAAAACCTTTGAACTGCGTATTGGGTATCTAATCCATCCCACCTTCTCTAGCAAATTGCCCCCTCTATCATCCCCACTCCCTCACTTATTATCAATCTCCCCATTTCTAGTGGATGCTTACCTACTGCCTACAAACATGTCCATGTCTACCCAATCATCAAAAAGCCCTCACATGATCATTTCACCCCTGCTAGTTATTATCTCATATCTCTAACCCCATTTCTGGCTAAACTCCTTGGGAAGACCATTTACATTAGGTGCCTCCACTTCCTTTCTCTTCATTGTCTTCTTAACTCTATTTGACTATTCCTACTCAGTTTCTTTTGGTGGATCTTCATCTAGCTCATACCATCTAGCTGTGGGTCTCCAGATCAAAGAAATAGTAGTACAAGCTCTCAGAAAGAAAGAATTCAAGTTTCAAGGAACTATATAGTCAGAATCACGTAAGATTTAGGAGCTACCACTTATAAGAACAGAGAGCAAGGAATATGATATCCCAAGAGTAAAGAGATATAGACCTACAACCAAGAATAAGTTGCCAAGCAGTACTGAAAAGAATTCTACAAGGGAAAAAAATAAACCTTCAATGTAATTGATATTTGAACATTCCTGATGAAAGGACCACAGCTGAGTAGAAACTTTGAAATACAAGCACAAAAGTCAAGAGATACAAAAAAAAGTAAATACAAGTAAGCAAACATTAAGGATTTTATAAGGATGAATTGTTTACATTTTAATGGAGGGGGGAGGGTCCCTTCAAAACCCTAATGTAATCAAGGGTTATAGAGGAAGTCAAATAAGACAGAGGGCTTTGGAATGGTTTTGTGGATATCATGTGGATATCATAGAACTAGGTAAACAGTGAGGTCCCTTTCAACTCTCAAATTCTGATTCTGTGATTCTAATTCAACTGATGGATTTTCCAAAAGAACAGACATTTCGAAATTAGGGTATTTGTCAGAAAGTTCACAGTTTTCTTCTTTGTAAGAAACTTCCCATTTTTGATGGAGAACTTAAAGGAGAACTTGAAAGTTGAGTGGTTTTTTTTTTTTATTTTCAAAATGATTGCATCACTTGGTGTCCAAAACAAATTTGGTTTTCCCCATTTTTTTTTAAAAGGATTGTCCCCATCCTGTTTTCTACTTTAACAAAATGTAGGAAACAGTACCCTGGAGAGACCAGAAAAAGCTGAAGGTATGGAGAGGCTAAAAGACAGAGATATTGAAACGTAAAGAGGAGACCTTTAGACACAAATGGTGCCCAGGTCCATGTAGTTCCCTTTTCTCCTGTTTTATAGAGTTTATAGCCAGTGAAAAGTTGATAGTACAGTCACAATCGTTCAGAGCCAAAAGATGGTGAAATTCCTAACGTTCAGGCATAGTTTTGTCTTTCTGCTCTAATTTATATTTATGTTTATTTCTAGTTAACATCCAGCCTCTTTATATTTGGAACAAAAATCAGGATATAGTAATACCAAAATCAACAAAAATCATATGTGTAACCTGAGTCCCTGAATCCATTCACATGGGACTCTCTCCTCATTGTTGGAGATCTATGTCCCAGGCATACACAAAGGGAGAGTGGAGGTGGTGAGAGAAGGTGGGAAAAGAGCTTCAGTCCCTTCACTCTCTTTTGGCTGCAATCTTTTCTCACTAGGCCTTGCGGTCACTTCTGCACTTCTAGTTTGCAACTTTGAGAGAGAAAGTAGACAATGCCAACCCCACTTCTGGTTGCTTCTAGGAAGAAGCTGACAGAAGAGGAGCTGGCAGTCTATCACGTCCCAATCCCCAGATTGTTACACTAAAGACCTCAGGAAACTTCCCCTTAAGTGAGATCTCTCTCCCTTCCTCTCTCCCTTTCTCTCCCTCTCTCTCTCTCTCTCTCTCACACACACACACACATTACCTTGCTCCCAATGAGAGAGCCCCTTCACTTTGTATTGTATCATATCCTATGCATACTTTCCCTGAATTCTCTTTTGCTTTGACTAGAATAAGTAGGTTTCTTTGCTTGCTGTTAATGTATGTTAATTGTGGAGCTGGTATTTGGTAAGAAAAAAGTCAAGTTGTTCAGCTGTTTTCAGACATGTCTGACTCTTCGTGACCCCATCTTGGCAAAGATACAGCCAGCCCTTCATACAGTCATGGCTGAAAGCTTGAAATTTTAGGAGAGCCCCAAAATGGAAACACTGTCTTTTCTCAGACTTAGTCCAGCTGAGATGGTGACTCATATTCAAAATTCAGTCATGGCAGATGATGGCCAAAACCTTTCCAAAAATACTTTTCCAAATCCAAATTCTGAAGTCTTGCACAAGATTTTCATGAAAATCCTACAAATTCTATGAGAAAGTTCTGCTGGACCATTTATTGATGAGACCAGTGAACTTTGAAGTCATGCACCCACAGATAATGGAAAGCTTCTTATCATTATGTAAGTTGTCTACTTGGATTCTTTACATCACATCTGTGGGGTGAATGATTTTGAGACTACTGATATTCTGTATCTAAAAGGAAACCATACAGGTCCTTTTTTTAGTGTCATTATCAACTTTATTCACTTCAGAGACTCATGTTAAGAAATATACATGAAACATTTATGGCAATACAAATCCTCTACGGACAATATGTAGCAACTACATGTAGCACAACAGGAAGCATTAAAGAAACTAAAGAAACTTAACTTTGTCCCAGTTGAACAGCAAGCAGAGTTCAAACAACTCTCAGATGGCATTTAGGAGCCACAACAAACACTGAATGGGTTTCATCAACAACAAAAAAAAAAACCAGTAACATTACATAGAAGGAATTTCCCAGAAGTTAGACCTTGCTGAGACCACTAAATGTTTGACCTTGTTACTTTGAAAGAAAAACAGGAGAGTTTGAAAACTAAAATTGTGGACTCTCCAGAGAAGTTAAAGAATGATAAAGAGAAAACAAAAGACAAGGTGCAGAAACTCAAAACTTCAAAGCTTGAAGTAACTGAGAAATATGAAGCCTATCAAGACTCAACTGAATCTCAACTGGCCTTCATGCCAAACGGAGTTACAATCATATAAAAAAAAA
>CM053625.1:22180269-22201507 GCA_028646595.1 Phalanger gymnotis
GAAAAACAACAGCTCAAAGATATCACTGAAAATGAGAAGCTAAAATTCCAGGAAACTTTTCTCAACTTTAAAAGTGCTATAGAGAAATACCATGAAGCCATGGAAAGGGCAACAAAGCATTGAGCAGCTAGAATAGACAAAAAAAAAAACTGCTGAGCTAAAGAGAAAGATGTTTAAATTTAGACTGAGCTGAAAAGCTTTGTTTTATTTGTACATAGCTTAAAGTGTTAAATTTCATAGTTTTGGAAAAGGGAATGATCAAGTAAGTCAATTTGAGTATTAGGATAAGTAGACTATGGGGCTCTCTAGAAATAAATTAAAACATGCTTTGATACACAATGATCCTCTAAAATATATAATATGTCTTAAAACTCTTTTTAAAGAAATAGCTTGTCAATAAAGTAATTTCCCTCGGTAGGAAATGTGTGTATATACATACATATATAGATACATGTATACATGTACATGCATGTGGATATATATATATATAGAAACATGTGTGTGTATGTTCCTTATCTGTAGTTGTGAGTTATATGGTCTGCTTCTCTTTTAACTGTTTTATGGTATTATCTCTAATAATAAAGTCACATATCCATTTAGAAGGTATTGAAGAATGTGATGTAATGTGTTATTCTATGACTAATTTCATTGCTGGCAAGATTCTTGCCAGAGTCCTCCTTAATAGGTTGATCCTTCCCCTGGAAGATGGTCATCTACCTGAGAGCCAGGGTGGCTTCAGAAAGGGCCAAGGAACAGTCAAGATGGTGTTTGCTGCCTGACAGCTCCAGAAGAAATGCTAGGAACAGAACAAAGGTCTGTATACAACATTTGTAGATCTGACCAAGGCCTTTGATATTGTTAGTCATGAGGGCTTGTGGAAAGTTATGTCAAAATTTGTTTGCCCAGAGAAGTTCATCGGCATTGTATGTCAATGTCATGATGGCATGCTTACCTGGGTTCTAGATAATGGGCAATGGTCTCATGCCTTCTCAGTCACCAATGGAGCGAAACAAGGCTGCGTACTTGCTTCCATGCTTTTTAGCATAATGTTTTCAGCCACATTGTCAAATGCTTTCAATGAAGATGAACGTGGCATCAAGGTCAGCTACCACACTGTTGGTAAATTCTTCAACTTGAAAAGGCTACAAGCCAAGACCAAAGTGGAGGGAGTGTTGGTGCATGATTTTCTATTTGCAGATGATTGTGCACTCAATGCAGCCTCTGAAGCTGAGATGCAACAAAGTATGGATCAATTCTCTGCTGCTTGTGCTAATTTTGGCCTAACGATTAACACCAAGAAAACACAGGTGCTCCGTCACCCACCACCACATCGTCCATATGTGGAACCATCAGTTACAGCAAATGGAGAAGTTCTGAATGCTGTGGATAAGTTCACTTACCCTGGTAGTTTATTTTCCAGGGATCTACACATTGATAATGAGGTTGACACATACATTGCCAGAGCTAGCTCAGTGTTTGGGAGCCGCTAAAGGAAAGTGTGGGAGAGAAGAGGTATTACACTGATTACCAAACTGAAGTTCTACAAAGCCTTTGTGCTGACTTCATTGCTGTATGCTTGTAAAACCTGGACAGTCTACCAGCGCCATGCCAGGAAACTGAATTGCTTCCATTTGAATTGTCTTAGGAAGATTCTGAAGATCACCTGGCAGAATAAGGTACCAGACCCTGAGGTCCTTACTCAAACCAAACTGCCAAGCATTCAGACTCTGCTTCAGAGAGTGCAACTCTGATGGGCTGGCCATGTTGTTCCAATGCAAAATGCACACTTGCCAAAAAGACTATTTCATGGAGAACTCACACAGGGCAAGCGTTCACATGGTGGTCAGAAGAAACAATACAAAGACATTCTCAAGGTCTCTTTCAGGAACTTTGGAATTGATTGTGTGACATGGGAGACACTGGTACAGGACGGCTCAGCAGAGTATGCCCACATCAGAGAAGGTGCTGTGCTCTATGAGCAAAGTAGAATTGAAACAGTTCAAAGGAAACGCAAGATACGCAAGTTTGGAGTATGCACCCCAAACGTTCACATGGACTATTTGTACCCAACCTGTGGTAGAGCATTCCAAGCTCATATCGGACTGATCAGCCACAGTTGAACACACTGAATCTTGACTCGAGCATAGCAATGTCTTTTTGGTCCTTTTCAAGAATGAAGGACAATAATCAGCCCAGAAAAGTTTCCAATTTTCCCAGCAGTTTTTTTTTTTTAATCCAATAGAGAGTTCTTAAGCAATTTATGTTTTCCAATTTATTGAACTTAACTGAGATCCATTGTTTCTGGTCTCCCATGTCTAATCTGTTCTGTTGATCTCTCTATTTTTTAACCAATACCAGATGATTTAATGACTGCTGCTTTATAATAGAGTTTGAGATCTGGAAGTGCTCTTCCCCTTTTGTGACTACCTCATTTCTTTCTTTCCCTTGAAATCTATTGTTTTTCCAAGTGAATCTTATAATTTTATTGAATTCTAAAAAGTACCTCTTTGAAAGCTTGATAAAACATTAAAATTTTAAATTAACTTTGGTAATGTTGTCATTATTATGTTGGCCTTGGTCTGTCCATGAGCATCAAATGTTCCCTCCAGCTATTTAAGTTGTTTTTTATTTCTTTAAGAAGAACTTTGTAATTGAATTTATATAAGTATTTTATGTGTTTTAGTAAACTGATCTGCAGATATTTTCTTTCAATGTTACTTTCAATGGGATTTCTCTATTATTGCTTCCTAGTTTTTTTTTTTATTGCTATATAAAAATGCTGTCAATTTTTAAGGATTTGGTTTGTAGCCTGAAAATTTGCTAAAAAAAAAACACAAAAAACCATTGTTAGAAATATACTTGCATTGTCTAGGAATAAACAATACTCATTGGGAAGCCAGGAATGCTTTAATTATATTTTATATTTATTCGGTCTGAACAGAGTACAGGAGAAAGTACAAAGACTCAAATGTATGCCAGTCCTTTTATTGAACCCCACATCGAATCTCCCGCCAGGCTCTTCATTGACCAAATGCAAACCCCTGACTGCCTATGTCATGCCCTTCTCAAATGGCTCCTTTAAGCATATATACAAGCCTCTAACCTTCATCCGACCAGAAGCCTGGTCTCTGTTAGATCAGAGTCACCTGACTTACATTCTGCTAAAGCTGAGGGGGAGGCGGAGGAAGAGAGATACTTTCAACTCTGTTGAAACAAAACTGCTCCCCACCTCCCCACACACACCCATTTCTTACACTATTAATTTTCTCAACTGATTTTTTTCTGCTTCCCTAGGTTGTTCTAAGTAAACCATCATCAGCAAATAGGGATAATTTTATATCCTTTTTACCTATGTGTATGCCTTTAATTTCTTTCTCTTACCATTGCTTTTGCTAACATTTCCAGAACTACATAAAATAATAGTATGGAAAGTGGTTATCTTTGCTTTACTTCCATATTTAATTGGGAAAGGTTCTAGTGTATCCTCACTGCATATGATGCTGATTATGTAGTTCATTACTACCCTTTGTATTTCTCATGATTATTTTTTTCCCATTTTCTTTGAAATCTCTTCTCTGGTTCCATGCCATCCTACTCTTTGGACAAAGAGTTTTATGCACTCACAAGCCTTAGGTCAGTTTGTACAACCCAGCTGGAGGGTGGTGGGGGCGGGGATACTGAGTGAACTTACTAGGAGTTAAGTATTAGCCTCTGTTGTTAGTTTATTGTATGTTACCTTCTTAGGGTTAGACTATGGAAGTAGATGATAGTGTATATATCTTGCATATAATTATTATTTTACAGAAGTTTCAGAGGTTGTAAGGAATCAGAGAAAATGTTTAGTCCTCTATTGTGTTTGTCACATGACCCAGAAGTTTTCTCTCATCTCATTATTGGTGGCGATTCCAAAGTTAAACTACAATGACAGGATTAAGCCATAGGAAACATTGACTGAAATGGTAGTCTTAAGATCTAGAAAAGTTCTTTCAGAGAACTAAGGGCTTTTGCAATGTTAAAAAAGCAATAGATGGCTTCAAACATAAAGCCAGAGAAAATAAGTTGACTGTCCATGATTTCCAGAATAATGAAGAAGAAATAAGCCAACATTGCACTGATTAAACAGTTTTTAGCATTAGTTCAATGTGAAAGCATTTAATTTTTTTGTCGAATCAATTCATCTGAACTTCAAAGCAATACTGCTTCAATCTAATAAGAAATCTTCAATCTAATAAGAAAACAATGAAGAAATAGAAAAAGGTGAATTGTTCAAATATCTGAAAAGGAATCAGCAGCTACTGTTGATGCTCTTATGGATATTCCAGGCTTAAATTACAAACCCTCTTTGTACTATGATTGATTGCAACAATTGGAATTCAGGTAAAAATGGTCCTCAGTACAAAGAATCCTATCATAGTACATGTGTATACAAAACAAAATGAATATGTATGTATGCATGAATATGCTTTTGCCTCTGTTAACCCCATGCTTCTTAACTGTTTCTTCAGGTGAATTTTCCCCATCTCTTAACACTGCGTTTTGTTTTATATTTTCATTTTTAATAGTTAATTATTTTTATTCCCCCTCCATTTAGCAATTTTTTTCAATCTTGAAAAACAGATCCTCTTTACACAGCTATGTAACCTGGCAAAATAAATTCCCAGATTACCCATTTCCAAAAATGTATTTTTTTCTTTCTACATTTTGATTCTACACATTAAGTTCAGCAACTTCTTTATTAGTAGGCAAGTTTCATTTTTCATCTTCATTTTTTTGGACATGTTCTTAATCATTGCATTGATTAGAGTTTTAAATCTTTCAAAGTTGTTTTTCTCTATAATGTTATCATATAAATTGTTCTTCTAGTCATGTTCCCTTCACTCTGTATCGGTTTATAAAGATCTTCCCAATTTCCTCTAAAACTGTCCATTTCATCATTTCTTATTGCACAATACCATTGCATTTATGTGCCACAGTTTGTTTAGCCCATTTCCCATAGGAGGATACCTCCTTAGTTTCCAATTTTTGGCTACCACAAAAAGAGCTGCTATAAATGTTTTGTAATATAGATCCTTTTCCTCTTCCTTTGATTGTTTTTGGAGCATAAGCCTACTAGGAGTACAGGGTATGCACAGTTTAGTAAATTTCTGGACATAGTTCCAGATTGCTTTCCAGAGTGGCTAGACTAATTCGTAGCTCCACCAACAGTACACTAGTTTACTTTTTTCCCCCACAGCCCCTCTAACTTTTATATTTTTCCTCTTTTGTCACCATTGTCAGTCTGACCAGTAAGAGATAGAACATCAAAGTTGCTTTAATTTGCATTTCTCTAATTGTTAGTGAGAAAGCATTTTTAAAAATGATTTTTGATACCTTAGATTTCTTTGTTTAAAAGATCCTTTGACCATTTAATGGCAATAAGTCACAAATTTGAAACAGTTCTGTACGTATCTTAGAAATGAGACCTTTATCAGAGTAACTTGTTGCAAAGATCTTTTCGCAGTTACCTGCTTCCCTTTTAATTTTTACTTCAGTAAATTAATTTGTGCAAAGTTGTTTCTATTTTATATAGATGTTTTCTTTTTTAAGATTGTATATCTTGTTATTTTTGTTTGTCAAATCTGTAAACATTTACTAAAACCCAGTTTATTCACAAACAAAAATTATTTTTAAAGGCTTTTCTTCATTGACATAGTGGTGTACATTAAGTCAAAGCACTGTTCACAAAAGGCTTGTTTACAAGGAAATAGTACAAACATTTGTGTCATTTTGTTTCCTGTATTTAATAGCTATGCCTGTTAAATAATTATTGACTTGTGATATAAAGAAATGTGACAATATTCAGGTATGTCCTTTCTGAATGTTTCAGAAACAATGAGCACTGTCAACACCTACGGGAGAGAATAAAATTACCCGTGGGGGGGGGAAAAGTCCTAGAAAATATAGGAACAGATGGACTTTTCATTAATTTAGTAAATAGAATATATCTAAAACCAAGAGTGTGCATTATATGTAATGATGATAAACTACTATTCTTAGTGAAAAATTAGTTGTACAACCACAATTGTTCAGTCACTGATTGGAAAAATTCTTATTCAAATAGAGGTTTAGTTCTCTGACCCAATTTACATATATGTTTATCTCTACCTAATCCCCAGACTCTTTATATTTGACACAATAATAAAAAACATATGTACATATTTGTAACAATGGATGCAAAAAAGCTTTTGATAAAATACAACACCCATTTCTATTTTTTAAAAAAGCCTAGAAAACAGGAATAAGTGAACCTTTCGTTAACATGGTAAATAGAATAAATCTAAAACCAAGATCCAGCATTATATACTGAGGATAAATTAGCAGCCTTTCTAGTAATATCAGGGATAAAGTAAGGATGTCCATTTTTACCTCTGTATTTCATATCAAGGAAATAAGCATAAGCAAAATCAAATGATGGTCTACTTAGAGAGCTCCAGAGAGTCAGCTAAAAAATTAAATGAAAAAATCAATTTCAAGAAAGTTGTAGGATATAAAATAAATCCACTGAAACCATCAGCATTTCTAAATATTGTTAACAAAACTTAGCAGGAAGAGATAGGAAAAGAAAATGCATTTAAAATAATAACAGAATATATAAAATACTTACATATAGGGTCTTGCCTTGCACAGACTCAGATTGCCTAACATGGAGGCACCCTACATCCTGCTTTTTTCTTCTCATCTATGGGGGTAACCTCTTTTGATTAACTGTATAACAGAACAGGCTGCATCTTGTGGTCAGGCTACACTTCCAGATTTCAGAACTATATTATAAAGCAGCATTCATAAAAACTATCTGGTGTTGGTTAAAGAATAGAAAGAGAATAGGAGGGGATAATGGAACAAACAAGGAGATTCAGACACACTAGACCCCAATAACAGAGTTATTTGATAAAGTGGAAAACAAATTAACAAGGGAAAAACTTGCTATTTGGTAAGAAAAAAAAACTTTCTGGGAAAACTGGAAAGCAATCTGACAGAAACTAGCCTTAGACCAACACCTTATAACATATCCCACAATGCATCCTAAATGGATATTGTCATTCAGTTGCATCTGATTCTTCAGGACCACATGGGCCATAGAAGACCAGGCCCTCCTATCTTCCACTATCTCTCAAAATCTAAGTTCATTTTCATTGTTTCCATGATACTATCCCTCCATTTTATCCTCTGCCGTCCCATTTTCCTTTTGCTTTCAATCTCTCCCAACATGAGGTTCTTTAGCAACGAGTCCCATCTTCTCATTATGTGGCCAAAGTCTTTAAGCCTCACCTTCAAGCATTTGACCTTCTAGTGAATAGCTTGAATTAATTTCTTTAACTATTGACTGATTTGATCTCCTTGCAATTCAATGAATTCTCAAAAGTCTTCTCCAGCACCACAATTCAAAAGTGTCAATTCTGTGGCACTCAGCTTTCCTTATAGTCCAACACATACATTGCTGCTGGAAAAACCATAGCTTTGACTATATGGACTTTGTCGGCAAGATGAGGTCTCTGTTTTTTAGTATGCTATCCAAATTTGCCATAGCTTTCCTTACAAGGAGTAAGTGTCTTTTAATTTCATAGGCGAAGTCACCATTTGCAGTAGTCTTTGATCCTAAGAATATAAAATCTGACACTGCTTCCATTTCTTCTCTATTTGTCAGGAAGTAATAGGAATAGTTACCAAAATCTTAAGGTTTTTTGATGTTAAGCTTCAAGTCAGCTTTTATACTCTCTTCTTTCACCTTCGTCAAAGAGCTATGGGAGTTTGGTTTCGTTTTCAAGAAGAGAAGATTAAGGAACACTGGCAGCCCAATGAGGGGCTGTATTCTAGCAGTTAGAGGCAGAGATATTCTAGCCAGTGTTTAGAATGAAGACTAAGATTGTGGTGTTGAAGTGGCTTCTTTCCCAGTTTGCTACCTCTTATCTCTTCAAATCCCTAACAAGGGGCATGGCTGGAAGACCAAAGTATTTAATATCTCTTCCCACCTTCTACTCTCCCACCCCCATCTCCAGAGGTAAGCAATTTGCTACAAGACTTTTCTAGTCTTTGAATTGTGCCTAATTAGGAGTGGGAGACAGGGAGCATCTTATAGTGCTTTAGAAGTTGTTTCCCCTTTGATAGAAAATTATGACTGACCATAACTTCTTTATGATTTATGTTGGTTGTTAATTGCAAGAAGGGAGGCTGAAATGGAGCAGGCTAATGAATGACTAGGATTGGTACTGAGAAGAAAACAAAGTTCTGATTCCCCTAAAATAGCTCGTGGTTTTGTTTTGTTTTTTTTAAATTCTAGCTTTGGGGCTTTGAGCTATGATAAGTAATTTATTGATTCATTTGCTAATAATTTTTGATAAACTTTGATAAAAGAATTTAAAACTGGACATAGCTTGTCCTGCCATTCAACTAAGAAATGGATATCGAGGGATATCTGGGGAAGGTGGAAGAACACCTGTGAGTCAATGTTTCCTCCTCGAGCATGCTTCTGAAGTGATGGTGTTAACCACTGGAGAATCATAAGTAAGCCAGTTAAGGGAAGAATTTGGGAAGAAAGTCAGCTCCCAAATTTGGGGGCGGGGGAGGTATTTCTTCCTTTCACTTTCATTTTCCACTTTAAGCTTCCAAACTCTGCCAGGCAGTGTAGTCTGCTGGGTACAGGAAAAGCTATGATAAGTGCTATGAGAAATTTGAGAGTGTGGAGACATTCATTTGGAGTGGCATGGGGAATAGGTGAATAAGGAAAGATATTTGGAGCAGATAGTATCCTAGTTGAGCTTGGAAGAATGTGCCAAACTTCAGCTGACTAATAGAGGGACGAATCCATTCAAGCAGATGACATGGAGAACAGTTTGATGGAAGGTACAGGCATAGCGCATAGCTCAGTTTGGTAGTGTCAACCTGGAAGTTTGGTTAGAGGAGGCAAACAGGCTAGGTGATATGTAAATCTATATTGTTTATTCCCTTAAAGCTAGCAGCATACATACATGTATGGAGCCAGACAAAATTTAACTGTCTGAACAAAAGAATGAGAAGGTTTAAATACATTTTTAGATCAGTCGCAATTCAGCATGTCTGTGTTACTCAATTTTATGACCCCCATGTATGTTTAACCATGACACAAGAAAAGGACTTTTCTTAATTGAATAGGTTGTAAATATAATAAGATAAGAAAGTTGACAAAGTATCAATTGAAATTACAACCCAGGATCTCTGTGTTTAGTTTACCATTAACATGTCATAACATAGTATATGTCCATAAAATATTAAGAAAAAGCCATATTATTCAAGATAGTGTCTCAGGTTGAGGATCTCATCCTTAATGGCCATGAACAGAGGAAAGAATGTTCTTAAGTCAGCCCCATCTGGGCTTGTTGACATAGGAAGAGGTATTCCCTGAGTAAACTCAGAGAACAATGAGACTGTTAGGTCCAGGCTCTTCTGGTTGATTATTAGTTTAGGCTCTGGCCCTTATTGATATTAAATGATTTTCAGTAGGAACCTAGATTAGCATATGAGAAGGGTGTAGTAAGAAATAAGGCTAAACACGTAGATTGGAGCCAAATTATGAGAGGCTTTGAATGTCAGTGAGGAGTTTATATTGTAAGTATAACCTAGCTTTCAAGGATGCCCAAGTTTGCATGGAGCCCCAGGAGCCTGCTGGGTCCCCTACCACATGGATGACCACTCTTTCTTGACTTTTTTCATGCCTTGTTCCATAGATTCCCTATGCATGGGTGCTCCTCAAGGCTTTGTGCTTGGCCCTCTTCTCCTCACCACCTTTTTAGGCTGAGATCTTTAATAATGTACTTTCTGCTGGCCCTAGCATGGATACCATGCACTGAACCTGTGAAAGAAGAGGGACTTGCCTTTCCCTGCTTACCTCTCTTCTGCCTCACTTCCAAGAAATGGGTCTAGTGGTCTTTGTTTCTTTTTTTTTTGTTCGAACTCCTCAGTTTCAGGTGCTAGCAGTGATCCTCACAAGACTGAGGAATTTGAACCAGAGACGTTGGAGCCAGGATTTATTTGCAAGTGAGGTAGTGCAGCAAGCTACCCAGGCATAGAACCCCTGAGAAGGCAGAGTTCCTTAAAACCGAAGCCCCAGGGCAGGTATGGACTTAGAACTGGGATTGTGCTTTATGGGAACTGACATAAACTGTGAACCTAATCTCCTTCCTCTCCTCAGAGACTGAGATGCTATGAGGGGGTGAGAGATTATGCCTCCCACTGTTGGGGAAGTATGTTAGTATATTTTGACTACATATCTTTGAGTAAATATCCCTTAACAAAAAGCTCCAGTGTTACATAGGCAACTGGGAGCCACTGAAATTTTTCACCAATAAGATTCTATGCAAAGTGCATGAAGTAGTAGAAAATACACTATTATTTGTCCTTTGTTCTTGAAGAGGACCAATGACATCATGGAAAGTGATGTCATGACTTGCAAGTGAATTGGATTTAAATGAACTGGGCTATGCAAAGTCACTATCCTCACTCTCTCCTCTGGAGGTATCTGGGTCCAGTGGCAAGATATAGTATAGATCAGGACAACTGGTAATGGTACTGGATGTAGTAGGAGACGTTGGCCTTTTTAAGCTAAGGTCTTTCCCAGGTCTCAATTTGTCTGAGGCAACACCCACTCAATGATTAAGGCTATGTAAGATGAGGCCAAAAAAAAAAATGACCTCTTTTACCTAGAAGAAAGAGAGAGAGAGAGAGAGAGAGAGAGAGAGAGAGAGAGAGAGAAAGGAAGGAAGGAAGGAAGGAAGAAAGAAAGAAAGAAAGAAAGAAAGAAAGAAAGAAAGAAAGAAAGAAAGAAAGAAAGAAAGAAAGAAAGAAAGGAAGGAAGGAAGGAAGGAAGGAAGGAAGGAAGGAAGGAAGGAAGGAAGGAAGGAAGGAAGGAAGGAAGGAAGGAAGGAAGGAAGGAAGGAAGGAAGGAAGGAAGGAAGGAAAGAAGAAAGGAAGAAAGGAAGGAAGGAAGGAAACACTAAATTTAGAATCAAAGTTAATCTCTCTGACACTGTTATCTCATCTGTAAAACAGAATTGAACCAGGTGATTTCTAAGGACTCTTCTAGCGCTGAATTCTATGGTACATAACCATCAAAGAGATACTCAGTTTCTGTTCTCAAACTGTGAATTTGTGTCCTAAAGGTAGGAGAGACAGATAGATGGTCCCTAGAATGTCTTTCTTGCCTTCTTAGTATACAAGCTTTAAACAAGAGAACTATGCATCTGCAAATCAACTGGGCTTCATGCCACAAGAGGGCAATAAAATCTCAGAACACAAAAACTAGGCACAATCAGATAGATGCTTCTTGCAGAGCCTCTATTTTGTTGGGAAAGCAAAATGTATTCTATCATTGCACAACACAACTAATTTAAAAAGGAACTTTAAAAGAGAATGCATCAAAGCTAGGTGTTTCTCAGTTCTGTTATATTTTCTTTGAAAATGACTTTGATTCTGCTATAGTTTTGGGAGAACTCCCATTTTTTGAGGAAGACCTGAGCTGACCAATCACCAAAAAGCACCATGGACCAGTCTTGCATTTACCCAGATGTCTCTGGGTTTGTCCTCTGATCGAACCTTGTGCCTGGAGCAACCCAGACCACCCTAAATCATACTAAACTGATCCTGGGATTGCTGACCTTCACCAACATTCTGCTTCTTTGTTCTATTCCATCTATTCCAAGAGCCACCCCCCAAAATACTGCCCCTTTCTTCCCCCTTTTGTGGCTTTAGTCTCTAAATACTGCCCTGTAATCCTATACCAATGGGCAGTCTTGCACTTCTGTACTTGAAGTGTGCCAGTACATGCATCTCTTCTTATTCATATTAAAGATGCATTTCTGTTTGTTTTTTGTTTTTTCTTTACTCCTGACTCCTCTGGTGTTCTTTATACTGAGTCTAGAGTCAACATTTTTCCTGGTGTTAGAAGTGGGGATCTTCTCCAGCCCTTGGGAGGAAGATCTGGGTGCCTCAGTACCAGCATGGACCCCTTGGCATCCAGCTCAACATCCTCTCCTGTGGATCAGTGAGTAGGCTTCCCTTCCCTGCTTAAATCTGAATTCCCATCTTTTTTGGTTGAGTTTGCCTCTTTAATTGGACCTCTGGCAATAAATATCCATGGGTAATAAAGGGTGTTATCTGAGACTACTGGTTATATGGAGGAATAATTTAAGTACTTTAAGTAGCAATGTAATTTGTATAATGTTAACACAATCCATTTATCATCAATTAATACCTCACCAAATTATTTGTTTTACTTTTTTCTGTAAAAATGTTTTGTAGCTATATTCTATCTACAACTAAGAGCTAGGGAAGGCAGAGCCAAGATAGAAGAGTGAAAGGAAGCAATGAAGTTCATTTCTAGTGACTTATCCTAACATCTAGAAAATGCACCAGACCAAATCCTGAAGGGGAAATCCAGAAAAACTCACAGTGAGTCTTTTGTCTAAGAAAACAGAAAGGAAGGCCTTTGGATGCTGGAAATGTGATCAGGCCATGAACACACTGCACTTGGAGCACTCCAGCACCTGGGGAGAGGCTGTGCTCCCAGATAAGAAGATTCAGACTAATACCAGGGCAGCCTCACACCTATATCAGGGCACTAAGATGGGAAGAGGTACTGGCAGCTTTGTTGCTCTTTAACCAGCCCTAAGTCACAGATGCAGGGTGGAATGAGAAAGGGATCTGTGCAAGCCATGGCATTCGGGAGTAGGGAATCCCTGGGCAGTGATGGAGAGAAGAGGAAATTCAGAAACCAGTAGCAGCAGCAGTGGTATGGCTCAGAAATCAGAGGTAAAGCAGGGTCTCACTTCCAAAGTCTAACCCAGCCTGCAGAGAAATAAGCAGGATCCAGGAATCCTGGACCAAAAGGTAGCCTACAATTCTACTGCTTTGAACCAACAAAGCTTTCCGCTGGCTTATAGGACCTTAATCCAGCAGCAGCCTACTGTTGCTCAGACCCAAACCCAGGTCAGGAACTTGCTCACAACTGAACCTCACTCTTATCTGAACTGATCAAAAGAAAGATAAGTACACACACATATATAGAGCTTGGCACAGAAATGCATTTTACTCATCTGAGGAATAGGAGGGAAATAGAAGGGAGGAGAGGGAATTAGAGAGAGGGTGGATAAAGGGAGGGACAAGTCCTAAGCAAACCAGATTCTAAGGATGTACAAAAATATTTATAGTTCTTTTTGAGGTTTCAAAGAATGAGAATCTGGCAGGGTGCCCACACTTTGAGGAATGGATATACTAGTTATAGTATATAAATGTGATAGAGAACCCTCGTTGACATAATGACCAACCAGGATTCCAGAGACTAGTGAGGTAACATCCTACACCTCTCCTGATAAAGAAAGGAAGGATTCAGAATACAGAATGAGACAAATATTTTTTAGGCCACAGACAAAGTGGAAAGTTGTTTTGATTGGCTGATTGTGTGTAAATAGCATTTGTTTTTCTTCTGTTCTGCATGGGGATGGTGGGAAAGGGATTTGAGATAGAAAGTGAGAAGGCAGATCTTGGCTGATTAAAACAAAATATACATATACATACATATACATGTTCATGCACATACATACATAGATATAAAACTACATATACATAACACACACATATATGTATATATATATATATATATAGACAAATAGATAGCTATATCGCCAACCACTGACCAACGTAGTGACCAACTACAACTCCTCAGTACTGAAGACAAAACATGCTGTCTACCTTCTGACAGAGAGGCGACAGACTCAGATTGCAGATTGAGACATTTTTTTAGATATGGCCAGTGAGAAATTTTGTTTTACTTAACTAAACATGCTTATAACAAAGTTTATGTTTCTCTTGCTTTCTCATTGGAGGGGTGGGGGAATGAGAGGAAGAAAAAAAAGCTGATTTTATTAGAAAATAAAATAAAATTTAATTTAGAAAAATAAGACCAAGAGCTGAAATTATCTGAAAAGCGAAAATGCTGAACTTCTTTCTAATAAGATCAAAAGTACAATAAGGATGCCTATTGTTATCACTATTATTTGATATAATTCTAGAAATGTTAGCTACATCGATAAGACAAGAAAAAGAAATTGAGGCAATAGGCATAAGCAAAAAAAATAATGAATAATCACTTTTTGCAGATGATATAGTTTACTTAAAGAAAACAGAGAATAACTAAAATTAAGTTAAACAATAAATAACTTTATCAAAGTAGCAGAATATAAAATAAATCCACAAAATCACCAACCTTAATATATATAATAAAATGTAGCAAGAAAAAATAGGGGGAACATGTCATGTAAGATAATTACAAATACATAAAACACCTGAGGAGTGAGTGTGTGTGTGTATGTGTGTGTGTTTCTGTGTGTGAACCGATGATGAGTGTTGTGAACAGAACAAGAGCAGTTTACTCAATGATCACAATAATGTAAAAAAAAAAACTATTTTGAAAGACTTCAGAACTCTGATCAGTACAGTAGTCAATCATGACTTCAGAAACTGATAACGTAGCATGCTTCCCACCTCACAGAAAGAAGTGAAGGACCAGACATACATTTTCAGATTTAGCCAATATGTTAATTTTCTTGACTCTACTTTTTGTTTCAAGGGAGGGCTTCTAGGCTTCTAGGTGGGGAGCTGGTAGAGAGAGTGACAGTGATGAAAAAAAAAACTGTATCAATGAGACATAAACAAAAGTACATAAAAGAGAACAAAAAGAATTTCGTAAATGAACATAGACAAGGAAGGCAATTTTGTTACTCTTGTGTCAAATTTAATATATTCTTTTTAAAAGCTGTACATAGAAGTTTGATATGCAATTCTCTCTCTTTTTTGTTCTTCTTGGTATATTGAAACATTTATTTTGTTGGGGGGCAAGGTGGCTGAAGTAATACAGGACATCCCCGTCCCTAGGAGACCCTATGGTGGTGGCTGGGTGGGGGAGAAGTCATGTCAAATCTTTGTTCCTTTAGAGATCTCTCATCAAGAGCTGATCCCTTCTTTCATGGAAGCCAACTAAAGCCTCCCTCCCTCCTTCTGTCTCTCTCTCTCTCTCTCTCTCTCTCTCTCTCTCTCTCTCTCTCTCTCTTTCCCTCTTTTTCTCTCTTTTTCCTTTAGCCAAGAACTCAGTATTATCACCAAGTTATCTAAAATATCCCCTTTCTTCTTCCAGGTAAATATACCACCTGGTGTATAAAAATTCACCATAGATATGCAAAGACAGTTTGATTAATGCCATCCATCTCCTGATCCTCCAAGCCCTTTCTGGGATGGAGATATCTGAATCATCCCAGGAAAAAGGAAACCTGTTGATTAAAGAGGACCTGAGCTGCTTCCTCAGGATGTATACAGCTATTTAGAGCCCTGAGTGACCCTCTTCTAGGGATAGAACAAGGAAAGGCCAAATAGAGTCAAACAAAATAATGCCCCAAAGTAGACCATCTTTATCAGGTAAATCTTACTGGAAGCTGGATCTGAGAAACCACTGAAGAGGAGAGCCCTCCCCATTCCTAGGATGGTATGGATTCATCAGGAATATGACTTCCAGGAGGTAGGATACCCTAATGTTTCAACAATGTAGCTAGCAGCTTCTGTGGGGGTGTAAGATCCACCAACAACCAGCACCCAGAAAGCTGCCAACACACTGTAAAAACACAGGTTCTTTTGATCTGCTTTAGTAAGGAAAGCAACGTTAAGGGGTTGACAAGCTTACTTTAATTCAGCATACGAATATCATTCACTTAGTTTAGGGGAAAAGACCAGCACCCTGAACTTCAGAGCAAAATACAAACAAAGTACAAACATCGACAGACAGACCAAATAGAGATTCATAGTTACCAACATCTAGGTTCAGCCCAGGAGCTCATAATGAGGACTGGCCCAGAGTCACTCACACCACCATTGCTGTGGGTAAGAGCTCCAAAGAAGAGAAAGCCAACTCCTGGTTTTATATCTTTCTCAGGGTCAGGGGTGAGTCACACCTGCGACTCACCCAGTGACCTAGAATCATCACAAAGAGACGACTTAAACCCACGTGGTTTAAAAGCCTCTGCTGTCTCAGACGTGTCACTTAAACTCATGTGTAAACTAGGCTCTCCCCTGAGGCAAGGAGGCACCAAGGACACCCAAATCTAATCAAGGAAACAAAGGCCAAACTCTTCAAGGGCACTTAGTCGAACCAAGTACTAAGAGCCTATTTTGCTTACCAACACACCTAACCCAATAAGAACATGATGAAGAAGCTTTTCCTTGGTAATTAATACTTATTTCAAGTTTGCAAAGCACTTTATTCTATCATTTTGAGCCTTACTCATCATCACACAGATAGCAAATAATAGAGGCAGAATCTAAACCTAGGCTTTCCTGACCAGTTTAGTAATACTTTCAAAACAGAAAATTAAGTCAATCGGGCATTACCTGTTCTTGATGAAAACAAAGAAACAAACATGCCAAATCTTAGTGGTAAGGCCTTTTGTAAATACAAACAAACCATCTCATTAATTAAAAAAAAAACAAATTCTAGAATTTTGGCAGGAATCAAAGTCAAGCTCATTGGTCTATAATTTGGAGACCTTCCCTTTTTCCATTTTTTTTAAATTAAATTGAAACTTCAGGTTTCATTTCGTGACAAACCCTGTAACTGACAATTTTCCACTTTCTATCTACTATACTACACCCATTTAATCACTAAAATGATTTTTTAAGCTGACTTCTTCCAGGAAGCCTTCTGATTATAAGGCAGAGAAAAGTAATTTAGCCCTTCTAAGGTTAAGTTTTGAGCAACATTCATGAGCCTGTCATTCCTTCATCCATGGAATCTCAGAATTGGAGAGTTGTGTAAGAACCTCAGTAGAAAAGACGCCCCACTATGCCAATATCTAACAGATAAGTGGCTATTCAGCCTCTTCATTTGTTCAACAAACATTTGACAAGTGTGTGGTGTGTATTAAGAATTGTACTAGATACTTCAGCTAGAAAAATGAAAAATATAAAGATGGAAAGTTGGAAAATGGCATATTCCCTATCCTTAAGGAGCTTATATTCTATCAGGTTGTATATGATATGCATGTGAAGCAGTAAATACAAGGTAGAATAGAACTGAAGCAAAGGGACTCTATCCAGACAAAAAAATTGAAAAAAAAAATATGTGACTGTGTTGCAAACTGCCCATGCACTTTGTGGATATCCCAAGAGACACTTGAGGTGCTGCCACACCAATAACAGCCCACAAATGGCTTGTTTCTTGCTTAAAGAGAAGCTGACCAGCATTTAACGGGTTGATTAACCATCAAGAGCATGTAGCACATAATATGGCCACCAGGTGGTGCTACACTCGAGCCACCAGCCATGTGATTTGGGCAGCAAAAAGTTAGGGTGTCCACACACAAAGTATTCCCACTAGTTGTTACCAGTTGCTCAGCCCACAAACTCTTAACACTTCTCTCCCTGCCAGTGACCTGAACTTGCACAACACATAGTTTCCCAGGTATGCTAGCATAGTTTCAATATTGATCTCAGGGTATGAAAAAAAAAAGGCAATATTCTGAACTATCAAAAATTATGAAAAATCTTGATATGACTCTAACCCCCACTGTTTAAACTTTGTCGTCTCCCTCAAACCTCCTCCCAACCAATGATTGTGAGATAAATTAAGGAAATTATACAATTAAAATTTGCCAGGATTTGCTCTCAATTGGAGAAAATAGTGGGGGTTGCGGGGGATGGTCTCCTGGTATGATCCGACCAGTGGCTGTTTCACAAAATCTACTGGTCCAGTCTAGTCCAATTAGACTTCTGTCTCTGCTCATTGATCTGACTGCCCTAATGCCTTGTTCCTGTCTCAGCCCTGAGGTCTCTGCTGTGGCCACTGGAGCAATCCACGAACTGTTTCAGTTCTAACTTCATCATGAAGCAGTTTTGAGTAGCAAGCAGTTGGCAACAGCTGTCTGTCCAACCAATACCCTCTTCTATTTCATCTTTTACTATTGGTCATGTGGAAAGAATTGATGAAACAGCAGACAGACTCGTAATACTCCTCAAGGACAAAGACCATAAAAAGCAAAGCAAGGGGAGGCGGGGGAGCGCTCTGAGTTGCATGCCTACATACAAAATCCTACCCTGTCTTCCACCAATTCCAAAGGTTCCACACTTGGGAAGTCCTACTTTCAATGTCCTTGGACTCAGCTGCAACAGAGATTAAATACATCCACATCACTTTCAGTTGTGGATGGTGCAAGCAGCGATTGGAGAAGGAGGTTGCTTAGTTGGAACTTTCTAACAACTAGGAAAAATCCATTTCTGGAAAGAAGGCTATAGAAAAATCTTAATCTTACCACTAATGGCTTAATCTGGTGCCACAGAAGTCAAAAGTGACGTCTACATCCTAAAGACAAACTGTGAAAGCCATACAGTGGGCTTCATAAATTACTTTTATAGAGAATTAAAATCCAAGAGAACTCATCAAGAATACAAACTTTAAATAAACAACTCCCAGTAAAGTCTCAAAGAATTATCACTTAATAATATTCCTTTGTGGCAATTACTAATATAATGCCCCTGGGGTCCATTCTCCCAACTTTCACCATCCCTGCAGATTGGGTCCTCAGAGGGGCAGTTATTACTAATCTCAGGGTACTATCATAATCCTGTGGATAGCTAGCTCATAAGCCACCACCAGAGTTCCTGTACAATTCATAATCAACCAAGAGATTCGGTTCTTTAGCAAAGGTATTTACTTAAATGTTATAGCAAGAACAACACAAATTTTTAAAATATATACATATATAGAAAAAATATGTATATGTGTATGTATATATGTATCTCTCCCTTCCTTGGGCAGCTAGGTAGCACAGTGGATAGAGTGCTGGGCCTGAAGTCAGGAAGACTCATCTTCCTGAGTTCAAACCTAGGCTGAGACACTTACTAGTTGTGTGACCCTGGGCAAGTCACTTAACCCTGTTTGTCTCAGTTTTCTCAATTGTAAAAAGAGCTGGAGAAGGAAGTGGCAAAACACTCCAATATCTTTGCAAAGAAAACCCCAAATGAGGTCATGAGAGTCAGACACTACTGAAAACCAACTGAACTAAATTCTCTCCCTTCCATTGCACCCCCCCACTGAATAATTTTTTTTAACGAAAAATAAAACCCGCAAAACAAATATGCATAGTCCAGCAAAACAAATTCCATATCAGCCATGCCAAAAAAAAAAAATCTCACTCTTCATTTTAAGACTACCATCTCTTGGGTAGAAGGTGAATAGCACGTTCCATCTTCAGTTCAAATACAAAGTATTCTATCTGACATTCAAAGCATTTCATAACCTACCCCACTCCTACCTTTCCAGTCTTTTCACTCTTACATGTACTTACATGTACTCTTCATTTCAGTGACACTGATCTCCTGGCTGTTCCACATGTAAGACATTCCATCTCTGGCTCCAAGCATTTTCCCTGGCTGTCTTCCATGCCTGGAACACTCCCCCTCCTCCACTTAACTACTGACCTCCTCTAAGTCCCAACTAAAGTCCTACCTAGGAAGCCTTCCCCAGACCCTCGGAATTCCAGTGCTTTCTCTCCAGTAATTATCTCCTATATATCCTGCATATAGCTTGCTTTGCCTATATTTCTTTGTATATTGTCTCCTCCATCAGATTATAACCACCTTAAGAGCAGAGACTATCTTTTGCCTCTTTTTGTATCCCCAGTGCTTAGCATGGTGTACAGCACATAGGAGGCACTTAATAAATGTGCATTGATTGCTTCAGTTCTTTGGATTTGTGGTTTATTACTGCATTAACCAGAATTCTACTGCCTTGCAAAATTGTTTTTCTCTATAATGTTATTGCTGCTTAAGTTGTCCTAGATCTACTCTCTTTAATCTATATCAATTCATAAAGGTTTCCTATTTTCTTTGGAAAGTATCCATTTAATAATTTCTTATGGCACAATAATACTGCATTTCATTCAAATGGTACAGGATATTTAGCTATTCCCCAATATTCCCCAAAGGACTCTTACCTTCTTAGTTTCCAATTTTGAACTAATACAAAAAGTATTTTTGCACATATATCTTCTTTTTCTCTTTCTTTGATCACTTTGCGGTACAGGCCTGGTGGTTGCATAACTGGGTCCAGAGTACTCTCACTCTCTTTGACAAGTTGGGTCCCCAGATTATGGCCATTATGTCCCACGAGAGCCCAAGGATTCCATGAGACATAGAGATGTTCTTCTAATTCTGTAGTTCACGAGCCCTCACTAGAGCTATTCTCCCTACGATAATCTTACTATAGTACTAATGGTACTGGTCTTGTCCAGTCATCTCAATCACGTCCAACTCTTTGTGATTCCTTTGGGTTTTTATTGGCAAAGATACTGGAGCGGTTTGCCATTTCCTTCTCCAGTGGATTAGACAGATAGAGGTTAAATGACTTGTCTAGGGTCTGAAGCCAGATTCTCAAGCCTTCCTGACTTCAGGCCCAGCATTCTAACCACTGAACCACCTAGATGCCTCATCAATTAGTCAGCTAGACTTAACTAGCCTTTATAAAGAAATATTTACTAAAGTAGTAGAGTAAAAATAGTACAAAGCAACTCCCCAAAAGTCTGTGACATGCTTTCCCGCATGTATATGTACCATATTTCCCCATGTATAAGATGCACCTTAATTTTGGGGCCCCAAATTTGAAAAAAAAATGTGTTACATAAAGTCATTGAACTCAAGTTTTATTCATCATAAAATTCATACAACTCCTTATCACTGTCAAAACTCCCATCCATTAGCTTGTCCTCATCTGTGTATGATGACAAATCACTGTCTCCATATATTGCCATCTATGGCATTTGAAATGCCACACTTCTTAAATGACTTGACAATGATCTCAATCTTGATATTATCCTAGGATCTTTTCACCCAGGTACAAACTTCTCCTGTAGTTGGTTTCTTCACTCTTGCCTCTCATGGCCTTCTTCTGCTGTGGCATTTTCAGTAGGGTTTCTTCTGCCCGTAGCCAGTCTTGGATTGTTTTCTCGATTGGAGGAGGACCAAACTTATGTTCAGCAGCACGATTTCCATTCACTTTTGCAAATTGGATCACTTTTAACTTGAATTCATCACTGTATGAAAATCTTTTCTGAGCCATTTCTGGGCAGAGCGTGGCAAAACGTAACCTAATATACTGGTAACAAATGCGAAACAATGAGCACAAAGATGACAA
>CM053625.1:22202007-22244940 GCA_028646595.1 Phalanger gymnotis
CGTTCTCAAGCCCCGCCTCAATGACCAGAGACCATTGGTTCCCCAGCTGGCCCCTCCTAAGTCACCAATCCACACCCACACAGGTTTCACACCTGACAGGGCCCTGGGCCTGGGGCTTAGCACTTAACAGCTGAAAGTACTTCCACTCAAAAGAAACAAAAGCCATGCTAATGAGACAATTTTGCTTAACAACACAACTCCTGGTCCACCCTGATGAAAAGCAGGGACTATCAACCCAGGGAAAATCTGACCCCCTATACTACTTTGACCAGCAGTTTCTAACTGCTCCCAAGAAGACTCCCGCATACCCCAGCAGTTTCTAACCACCCTTGTTACCAGAGAAAGATAGTTCCAAGGACATTTCTGTGACCTTGTTCTTGTAATCCCTCAACACCTTCCACATTCCCTTCCTGCAGTTCTGCTATTCTGTGTATCCAGACTATAAACCCTCCTGCTGTTTGCCACACCCATGCCTCATAAGAATCCCCTTTTCCTCTTCTTCCCTGGACATCCCTGTCTGAATAAAGCAGTGTGTTGTCCTGAATTGCAATTCCTCAACCCTGAATAAATGCCTCATTTTATTTACTGATCATTCAGTTGTTCTGAGTTTTTTTTTTCTCCCAGGTTGACAGGTCCATGAAAAAATGATTAAGAACCCTTTGGAGAAAGAAGTCCCAGTACAGGCTTTTCTCTTCCTTCTCTAAGAAGCTGTAAATATGAATCCACCATTCTCTTGTGTTTGCTCCTTAAATCTGGCAGAATACAGCTATTTTAAATCTCTCTCCCCTCCCGGGTACATGCTATTTCTCTTTCTCTTGCATTCAACACTGTCCCTAATAGGTTGTTGAGCATAAAGCTCACCTTAAAGATGGGTAAGAGGGAAGAGTACACAAACTCTTAAGAGAAAGAGATAGGTTTGAGGAAAATGGACATACTCTCACTCAGGAGAGATGGAAGAAAGTGGAGAAGGGAAATGGGGAACCAGTTCCCATCTCGAAAGTCTAAACTGTTTGTTTCAGCAATACAGTCCTATGCTGGCTTCTCACAGAGCGCATACAGCCTTGGTCCTGTCTCCCTTCAGGGCCTCCCTAGGTCTCCAGCATGAGATACATGTACTAGATACAACTGGCTCCCTAGTCAGACATACACTCTGGCTTCCTAATGCCAGGTTTGTTTTCCTTATGGCCTCATGTTAAAATTAATCTTGTTCTTGTTGCTTAACCATCCACCTCCCTTCTAGTCAGCATAATAAGTTCATAAGTAGCCAGTATAAAGTATAAAACAGCAGGAAGTCAGATTGCAAAGGGGAACCTAGAAGTCACATACAGACCATCCTAAAAAGCAAAAGAGCATAATTTACAAACTGTATCTTACAGTAACCAAAATTCATATCCTTAGACTGTTCTAAAGAAATCAGGGATAGCCATCTAGGACTTGCTATCAGGGCCTAAGCTACGATATGAAAACCTCAGATAAATTTCTAGACATCTACAGTAAGACCCCAAAACACCAAATATCACTGATAATTTTGAAATGCAGTATATACGTTAACTTAAAAGTTCTACTGACAACTTGGAGATAATTTGGTTATGTTCATGAACTGATCCCATGGTGGTGCAGATAAGAGTTAGTCTGTCCCTTCCAAAAATCCTATAAAATGAGACCTCAGACTCCTGCTCCCTCTCAACCCCCAGCACTCTGTCATCTCCATTGGGTCCACGATGCCGAGAACTCTAGTAAATGGTTACGTAAATTATGCCTTTCCTCCTCCCCATCCCTTCCCCCACCACCTGCTTTCCTCCACCAACCCATCCCCACATGTACTTCTGTACCACTTTCAATACTTTCCTCTATATTTTCTGGGCTGTTTGCCCTCTGTTCCTTATTAAAGTGTGATTGCAATCTCATTTTTCACTGCCAATATGATCTTTCTCAGCAAGTACACAAAGAATTGGGTGCGCCAGCCGCCATTTCATATTTTCATAAATTGATTAGCAATTCATCAATCTTTCTGAAGACTTCCCTTAACATAAAATTATATCTCCTTGATAGGTAGGATTATCCTAATTGATTGAGTACTGTGATTGATTTGATTGGGTCAGGCAATCGTAGATATAAACTACATTCTGGATTTATAGAATATCTTTAGAGAGACAGTTATAAAATCTCTTGGCCAATGGTATGACAGCTATGGCCATATGACTCCAAGATAGAAGGAAGCCACGTGCTTGAGGGCAGAAGTTGGGACAATGATAAAATGGTTAGAGTTCCTGAATTCCACCCTTTCAATGCAATTTAAGAGTTTTAGTATGAAGACTTCCACAAAGATAGCACCTCCTAGAGTGAATTGGGGCTCCTTAGACCACAGGTGGCAAACTTGCAGCCTAGGTCCTCAAGTGCAGTGCTTTACTGAATTCAAACTTCATAGAACAAACCCCTTTATTAAGGCCCCTAGAGGGCCACATGTGGCCACAGGTTCTCCACCTCTGCCTTAAACAAAAATCATGGTGAGATAGCACGTAGGCCCAGAATAGAGGAGCAGAAAGAGAATAAATCATGATATTGAGGAGCCGATTGGGTTCGCCTTCAACTATTGTGAATTTTTCAGACTGTGCTAGTCCAGTGGAAAAAGAACTACCTCTTTGGTAACCCCAAGTGCCACATTCTTTTCTGATGAGTCACAAATGCCTAGGGTAGTATCACAAACCTAAGAGACCATATTAGTCCCTAGGTAGGGTGAGGATTGGAGGCTCACCAGAGAGTAAAGAGTTGATTCTCTAACAAACCCAAGTTTTTTATAGGTTGTGGAGGGGAAGGTAGAACTCACCAGTGATAGAAATGATTATTAATAACCAACTATTTGGGGAAATCCAGAGTTCCCCCTTTTTCTATAGTCTTCATTTCAAAGTTCAGTTTCTTGAAGGACATTACTGATAATGAGATTGAATTAACTCTCTTCAATCTGAGTCAGACCCCACCCAATCTTACAAGGAATTTAATCTAAGTTGGGGAAGCCCATTGTGTTCAGGTTTAGGTGGAGATAAAGTCTTTGATTAGATTGCTCAAAGCTAGGGATGGTCTTGGTGTAGAGTCTCTTTGTCCAAGAATGACATGATGTCACTTTCTCAGGGCCTCATTGGAGTGAGCCCACTTATTATAATATTCATTCTCATTAATTGTTAACCAATCAGAGTGGATTGCTACCCTCTGGAACACTCCCTTTTCCAGGGGCATATAAGGCATGAACGCCTTTGGCATTCAAGAGTAGCACTGCCCTTTTTTATTAATAAAATGATAAATTACCCAGAAATTATGTCTTTTGAACCTTTTAAACCTCACACCAGAGAAGGAAACAGAATAGTAGACTCCTTATAGGTGAATGAGTCCTTCATGCTTTTTTACATTTTCTGTGGGATACAGATAAAGATTGCCCTGTATCCAAAAATTTGTTGTTGTTTAGAGGCTCACACCTTCAGCTATAGAAAACTAATGCCCCCTGCGGTATCCTCACTAAGAAATCCAGTCAAGCACTTGGAAGCTTGGAGTGGGCCCACTTCTGGAAATTAGTATTTGGAGGGGCCCTTCCAAAACACACACACACACACACACACACACACACACATGCACGCACGCACGCACGCACACGCGCACATACTCGTACACAGAATTCAGAGTATGCACAGATATCCTCTGACTGCTTCTATGTCATGATGACTTGGGGTTTTGTACTATGAGGAGAGAAGCCAGAATTCCATGAATATACCAAAGGGGTGATTCCTGCTTTTCAGGTTTCCTCTTAACTTCTGGCATCGAAGAGCAAGAAAGAATGTCCGAGCTGTCAAGAGGGCTAGAGGGAGGTGGGGTATGCTTCCTCTCAACTGGCTACAAGTTATGAGCTCATGGCTTCCTGGTAAGCCTGTGCCTAGGACGGGGCTATCTCCCCTTGTTTCTAAATTTCTTTGACACACTGCCTTGTGAGATCTAAAAAGGCAGCTGGAATCTTCCCCTACCCAGGCACCTGAGCAACAGTGCTACCATAGCAACGAGTGGCCAAAGCAGATAAGCCAAAAAAGAGAGCCATTTTGCAGGGAGAAGGACCACTAGGAGGAAACATTACACTTAGTGAATAGTATATGATCAATGGAAAATGTAATGAGTCAATCAATTAACAAGTATTTGTTAAATACTTACTAGGTGTCAGGCATAGGCTAGGTACTGGGGTGCAAGCACAAGGAATAAAACCAATCTTACTTGCTGGGAGCTTACATTCTAATGAGGAAGACAGTGAATAATTAGTAGCCCTCACAAAGAAGAGGAATAAGAATTGGACCTGTGACTACAACGGTACAGGGAACTCTCAGATGAGGAAACTCCCTTCTGCCATTCCAACGGCAAATCTGGCTCCTTCTCTGCAACTTAGAGACATATAGCCAGTATGTGCCGGAGGTGAGACTTAAACTGGTCTTTCTAGCTTGGAGGCTAGTCGTCTATCCACTGCACCATTTACAGCAGAAAGCACTGGCACTGAAGAAAGAGGGCCTGGGTTGAAATCCTAGCTGCTTGGTAGGTACTACTTATTGTAGAGGGCCAGCTCTGAGAAAGTCCATTCTGAGATAAGATACAGGCCAGGTTTTCACCGAAGCCTGTTCTTGCCCTTGGGTTGATAACTCAGGATGTGGGCTCTCCAAACCCCCTGGGCACACATATGCTAAACACCATCTGTGGGCTGTTAACACGAAATTGTTTGGCAAAAAGGGAACAAAACACGAAGTCAGGCAATGTAACAAATGTTTCCCAGGAGAACTTGTTGATCTACTTGCCTAAAAAGTATATAAGCCCCTTCCCTCAGTTTAATAAACGGAGCTGTGCTATATACTCTCCCACCTGGCCGGTGTCTTCTTTTCACTCTCTACAGCATCCTTTTTCCCTCTGGCAGCCTGGTTCCAAGGCCACTGGCAGCAACTTATTGGTACTTATTGCCTGTGTGACTTTGGGTAAGACACAACATCTTTGGGCCTTAGTTCCTCATTTGAGTTAGATGGGATCTTAGGGTGCTTCCAGTTCTAGATTTCACAAAGAAACTGAACATTTCCCAACAAGGCTTAAACATTAGCCTTTCAAATGAGTACTAATAGGGATAAGTTACTAGATTCTGTTCTAAACATTCTTTCATTCCTTATTGCTTAGCATTCCTTTTCCTGTGTGAGAATAAAACTACCTGTTCTGTTGAGGGGGAAAAACCCAGGGATCCAGGGATCCTAAGCCAAAGTTCCCAGGGCAAGGTCACCTAGAATGAATTTATGGACCCAAGCAATCTTTAACTCAAGTTGGCAAAGGTTTATTTCATGCTTTACAGTGGGCAAAAGTTCTTAGGAAACCTGCAACCTTTCAGGGGGTGCAGGGGGAGTTTTTATAAAAGGTTTTAGGGGGGAAATGTCAATTAGGTGTTTTGGGGTGGGATTAGGAAGCGGTTAAGGTGTGGTTGAGTGGTTACTTCTTAAAGGAACATGCACATTTAGTATCTACTGTGCAGGCGTATTACCCAGAGTTCACTGGGAAATAGCCCCAGGGGGTGGTAGGGCTTACTAGGGTGTGTGGTTTTTATCATGAAAGGTGACTAAGTTAACTATCAGGCTGGGTTCTATGTAGCTTCTCATCTAATGTCTCGTTAGACAAAATACTATGTCTGGGATACATATTAGAAAGGTCAGTAAGTAGCAAATATGGTCATGACTCAGTGTACAGTCAATTATCAGCATCCAGGAATCAATCTATAGATAGGCACAGCTGCTTACTAGGAAAAGAGCAGAGATATGCCGGGGCATGCTGCCCTTTAGCTAGAGAGAAACTGCCTGGGATAGAATATGTTTTTAGAACTGGATGTCATTTTGGAATTGGGGTTCAGGCACAGGCACCCAAGCGGAAGCTGTTAGAATTGGGGTCCAAGCACAAGCACCCTATCAGTTCCATATCTGATTTATTTTGAATATTGGGTACTTCTTTTACTTCTCCCTTTTTTGGGAAGAGATCATAGATTAGAGCCAGGAATCTGAGGTGAGGTTGAAAAGAAGCATTGAAGAGCCTAATTACTGAGGAACCCAGCAACCCTGGAACAAGAATCCTGAGCAAAGTTCAAGGGACTGGCTCAAGATGCCAGATTCTACAGCCTCAGCCAAGCTGTACCTGGCAAGCCATGGTGCTAGACTAGACAGGAACTACAAATTCTGAGATTTCCAGGGGAAATTCTGGGAGGTGGCAAATGAGCCAAAGACATGTTTTTGTTAATTTTTTCAATAAGCCCCTCAGATTGGGTCTTAGTTACAGAAAGCTAGAGCTCAGGCTACAGGTTTCACAAATGTGAAATTTGAAATGTGTATGCATAGAATTCAAACACTCTGCTTTTACTTGGGCCAAATATGGTTGGCAAGTTAACATTTAGACCAAATTTTGATCATTTTGACAAAATATTTGGAATAATTGGTCCAAAAATACATAGATCTTAGAGAAATAGGTGCTGAAGATTGGCAATTAGTTATATTCAGAATCGAACAGGAGATCAAACTGGATTGTATTTGGGAAACTGACATACTTTCAATGATCCCAAACTTCTCCAAGGTTCAAGAGACTATCTTTAGATCTTATTTTCTGGATTATGCTACGTGGCTACAAATCATATATTGAAATGTAAAGATAATGGATAACGTTCCACGCGATCATGATATGAGAGAATCCTATCACTAAAAGTAGGTTTAAGAAGCAGAGAATTTGCAGCTTCCCTTTCAAATAGGATTATCAGTAAGTTATCCCAACTGCAGTAAATACCAGGTTTGGTCTACAGTTTTAAAATGTAAAAGAATAATTTGCATACTGTACAAATGATGTCCCCTACCTTACAGGAAAACCCCTAAATATAGCTGTCTCATTTTCCCATTAAAATTTTATCTCTATTAGAGCTTTCCAAGGCTGTAAGGGCAAGCAAAGTGGGGCTTTTTACTGTTTTTTCTTTTGGAGTGCTTCTCAGCACTAAGGCAGTCAAACGCCTTTGAGTCTTCACTTTGTTTGTAGGAAGGCGCAAACCCTTTTGCTAATTAGATCATGAGAGGTGTGAAGCTCTCAGGCCCTGAAAAGGGTATATCTGAAGGTTAGCAGAGAACTCTCAGAACTGTGGGAAGAGATGTTTTGTTTTGGGGGCTCACTCGTTGGAAGAGTGTCATGTGATTTGACCAGATGAGACTCTGGGTAGCCGTTATGAAGCCCCCCATCCCCTCCAACCCCGCTTCGAAAAACCCAGATGTTGGTGCTTCTCTCTCTGATAACTATTATGTCTTGGTCAGATGGCTAGAAGCCTGTCTGCTGATTTGTCTTATTTTGCTCTGTTTATATAATTTCTGCTTGTAATTTCTGTTTGTGTTTTCTCTGAAGTTCAGGGTGCTGACTTTTTCCCCTGAACTAAATGAATGATATATGTGTGTTTAATTAAAATAAGATTGTTAACCCCTTAAAGTTGCTTTCCTTAGAAAAGCAGATCAAAGAACCTGTGCTAGTAGCCCTCCTGTGTGCTGGTGTTATTGGCCTTACACAGCCACAGTAGCGGCAAGCCACATTGTTGTTACAAGACCCAAAAGGAAAACAGATTCATTTTGTAGTTAAGATGTTTACACTAAAAAATTTACATATAGAACCTAACACCACCTGAGTAAAAAAAAAGATTATCCATCTGTCACTGTCATTTCCCTGCAATCTGTACACCAAGCTTTCTCCTTTCTGTCCGTCTCCTCTCCACCAGGATCTCTACCCCTAAATCTACCAGGGCTTAGACAAGCAAGCTTCTACCTTGTCTTGCCTCCAGATCCAAGGCTCTACCTCACAACTTGATGCCAGTTTTATAACCTCCTCTATTCCCTTTCCATATCCCACTTAAATGTTATCTTTCCCCCATCATAAGCATCTTGAGGCCTGGTACTATCTTCATTGTTGGCACCTGTAACTAGTTCTTAGCAATAGATACATAGAAAGCACTTGGTATATACTTACTATATAATACTTGATATAAAATAATATATACTTAACATATAACATACTTAATAAAAAACTTATCTCTCTCTCACCATATCTAATGGCTGAGATCACACATTTATTCTTCCTAAAGGAACTGCTATGCTGCTTTTTACATGCATTTATAATGACTCCCCACCCTCCGAACTAAACATACAAAAAAGGAAAAAAAAAAACCTTTATCCTAAACATACATGGTCCAGCAAAACAAATTCTCACCTTGACTATACTCCGAAATGCATGTTGTACCTTTCTGGCAGGAGGTAAGTGGAATGTTTCATCTTCAGTCCTTTGGACTCATGGTTTATGATTGCGATGATCACAGTTCTAAGGCCTTCAGAGTTGTTTTTCTCTATCATGTTGTTGCCATTGTATAAATTATTCTTAGTTTTTGATCACTTCACCCTTCAACAATTGGAGGTCAATCCAGTGTCTTCTGAAGTTGTCTATTTTCTCATTATTAAGACACAACATAGAGCATAATTTGTCTAGCCATCCCAAAAACGAGAGTACCCCCCCCAGTTTCTACTTTTCAGTTTCAACAAAAAAGTTGTTATAACTATTTTTTAACTATATATATATATATATATATATATTTACTTTATCTTTGATCTATATCCTACACTACAGTATAGACTAAATAGTGACATAGCTGAATCAAAAGTCACAGGCTGGTGATTTTTGTAGTATATTTCAAAATTCACAGTGCTAAGTGTATATATTGTGTGTTCAGAACCAAGGCTGCTGTGGAGTTGAGAGATGCAACAGCGGTAAATGCTGCCAGAAACACCTCAGATTCATTATGAGTTTGATTTTGAATTAATTTTTGGTCATTATGCATTCAGAAAACTTTTACTGTTGCCAATTTTTTTTGGAACTCTCAGCATTCAGTCACTCAACCCCATATGGGGTCTGGACCCACAGTCTAAGAAGTGCAGTCCTGGAGGAAGATCCAGCCACAGAGACTGAGGAATAGAACGAGGAAAAGAGGAGAATATAGACAGTACAGGGGTAATGGTCTGGGTGAAATGACAACAGACTGTGATCAGACAAGGGAATGTCAGAGTTCATGAACAAGGAAGTAGTGCAGACCAAGGAAGGGTATGACCATCTTGTGTGTGGCTGACGTGGGGTGGAGGAGTACACCACGTGAAATAAGTTGAGGGACTATAAAGTTAGGATGTTTGAGGGAGCATCAAATATGTATTTTAAAGTCTCCTAGTATGAATGCAGGGGTTTGGGAAGCAAGAAAGACTGTAAGTCAGGCGTTGAGCTCACTGAAGAAACCAGGGGACTGTACCTTCCAGGAGTTTGGCAAATAGCTACTAGGATTTTAATCAGGTAGTGGATATGCATTGAGTGAGTGGTGGGGGAGGGGGAGCCATAGAAGTTTTGAGGAACAACGAAAAAGTGAACCTCAAAGAAGAGAGCTTAACTTATTGTGATGATGTTAGAGGGAAAGCCTGAAAGTGACAATGAGCACTCCAACCTCTCATCACCTTGACTGATGAATCATGAAGAATAAGTGAAAAGTTCAACCATAGCTGAAGAGGAAGGCTAGGAAGTCTGTGTCATCAGGCAGTAGCCAGTTATCAGTGACAGTCAGAAACCTGATTAGCAGGAAAGGAAAAAATTTAAGATGGAAGCAAGTTTGTTACCTGTGGAGCAGGCAGGCATTCCAGGTAGCACAGTGAAGTGGTGGGGTAGCTTTAGAGTGGGACATTGAGGTGGGAGAAGATGGGTTGAAGGGAATGAGAAATCAGGGATCAGGCAACGGTTGAAAACCAGAGAAGAGATATTGAAGAGAGGAGGGGAGTTTGTTAATCATTGAATTTGTTTAGATTTTCCTAAGGATTTGGCATTGATAGTGTGGCGTCCCCTCAAGAACTTAAGCAGTTCAGGTGAGGGTTTAAACGCTGAGAGCTATATAGATCATATTCCCCTTCCCATGAGGCATCTAATCTGGAAATATGGTGGAATGGTGTTTCTCTTCTTTCCTGGAAGGAAGGAGTCTGGTGCTTCATGGGTATTTTTCCTCTTCCTGAGGGAGGCAGGAGACCTGGTCAGATGGAATGGCATCCTTTCCAAGACAGGAGACTAGTGTTCAACGGAATAATGTTTCTCTTCCCAGAGTGACCAGATTAGGAGACTATGGCATTTTCTCACCTTACCTCAAAGGCAGTAGACTGGTGAGTGATAGAATGACTATACATAGAACACACGAAAAGACAGGATAGATCTGCAGGCTGCAACATGCATGCAGCATGTTAGATTAAAGAGAAGCCAAGGGCCAAGGCGAGGTGTTTGATCTTGGGTGAAGAAGGGGGTACAGGGAAGTTCATAGAAAACCTTTAATTTAAAAATTTTTATAGAAATCCAAGAAATGATAACTATAACATATACATACATACATACAAATATATATATAAAAATTTTGTGACTTGTCCGCGGTTACAGTTTCAGAAACATCACATCAACTCGACTCGTCCTATTTCCACGTCCAGGATCATGCTGCGCCGCCTCCCGACCCCGGGGAACGTGGCCACTGGCATCCATGCACCCGCCACAGCCGTCCGGTCCAGGGCAGCCATGAACTTTTCTTGGACAAGTCCTCGGAGCACGCCAGACGCAGGGCTGGAGAGCGCGTCCGCGCGAGGCAGCCCCAGCCCGAGCCCCATACCAGCTGTACACGCGCCCACAACCGCCTACGAGTGTGGAGAGCGGGAACTACAACTGCCTCCACACCCTCCCCCACGCCCTCGGGATTTGAAGTCGGGAGACTTGCCCCGCCTCCCAACTCCAGGTTCTCAGCCAGTCAGAGGCCGCGACGGCGCAGTGGTCACCATGGTTACCCTTTGTGGGAGGTGAATGGTGGAGGCCGTGGCGGAGACCGTCACTCAGCGGCCGGCTCCGCCCCTGGGATCCTCCCTCCCCGGTCGCTCCTCCCCTTTCCTTCCTCGAGGGCCCCGCCTTGCTTTCCTTCCCTGGGCGCCGTGAGGAGTCGGAGCTGGAGCGGTTTTTGGAGCTCAAGCTCTGAGTAAACTGGGGCCCCCGAGTCGAACCCCGGAGCCAGAACGGCGGCCGCGGCGGCTTCAGGTGAGTTCGGCTTCTGCGGGGGCAGGACGCTCCGCCCCGGGTTGGGTGTGTGAACGGGGTCGGGGGTTATGGGGCACCCCGGCGATGGGGGCTGCCGCTACTGGAGGGGGCGGAGGCCGGTCCGAGAAATCAAAATGGCTCCCGCGGCTCGGCTCCCCCCTCCCGCCGCGGCCTCCTCCTGCCCTTCCCTTCCCCCCTCTCTCTTCTGCCCTTTCCCTTCCTGGGCCTCCTAGGCCCCGAACCCGGGGCGGAAAGCCCGGCGCCTCGCCCGGCCCGGCCTTTGTGTGGCCGGCCGGGCCCCGAGCCGCCGGCACAAAGACGCCGGCCCCGCGGCCCGCGCTCGGCCCGCGCCTTTCCCACCCGCTCCCTCGCGGTCCTCGCCCCTCCGGGCCCCGGGGGCTGAGGCGACTGCCGCGGACCAGCTCTTTCTTGGCTAATCCCCCTGTTTCTTTTTCTCTTTTCTTTTCCTACTTGCTCGTAGATTTCTCTCATCTCGTCACCCTTTGCCATTCCTCTTTATCGCCCCCCTCCCATATATATACGTATGTGCGTGTAGCCCGCCTAGCCCAGCCGCGAAGGCCCCTCTTCGTAGCAGAGGCTCCCGGCAGCGCCAGTTCCCAATGGATCCCCGGGGCCGCCTCCGCCGCAGAACACACTTCCCGCTGTGGAGGAGGAAACGCACTTTGAGTAATGGAAAGTCACTTCTACCGACCATTGTAACTCCATCCCGAGCTGCTGGTGACATCTTAGAGCTCTAGTGCAAAGGTCGAGTCGGCTGGTTAGCGTTGTCAGGTTTCTTCCCAAAATGCAATGAATTATTTGTGAAAATACATGATTGAGGGGAGGGCGTTCTAGTTTGTAATGGGAGTGGTGGTGGTGGTGGTGCTGGTGGTGGTGGTGTGTTGGTGATGGTGGTAAGGGGTGGAGAGGGGGGTGGGTGCCTAAGGTGGTTGGTTTTCTTTCATTTGTGGACCCATTCCAGGTTCCCCCAACCCCTTTCACACTTCTCAGCAATAATCATGATAGCTGACATTTACATAAGGCTTTAAACTTTGCAAAGAAGGAAAGGTTTTTAAAATATTAAAAAAAAAGTTGTATTGGTTGTTGCTAATCTCATGTTCTAGGTGCCACAGGCAAAATCCTGGTATATTTCATCAGTCTGTCAGTCCTTCAATGAATTTTATTTATTGGCATTTTTACCTATATTTGGTCAATGAAAGGTATTGTATCATTTCTTGTGAAGTCAAGATAATACTTAAAAAAAAACAACCCTTTTTCTTCCTCACAGCAGCTTTCTGTGAGTAAAGGAGGTGCTACCACTGTGAAGCTGAAGCACTTGGCCTATTGACTCAGATGGGCTTGGGGAAAGAGAAATTATCCCAGTATGGTTCTTCATATCAAATCGGTACCAGGAATGGGAAGGCTGCTTCTAGGATAAGATGGTAGTTTATTCAGAACTCTCGAATACTCAGACCCTGCTGAAATTGGCAATAAGACCCACAAAACCTAAAAACTTATTTGATATGAAATTGGGGACTTATGTGGACCATATCATGCAACTGACTTGGATTTTAAACATTGCAGCTTGTATATGTCATCCTACCAATACTTCTATTCATCAAAAATTGCCATTATGTAAGTTTTCTTTGTTGAATTCCTTGTAGAGGGAGAAATGGGTAGTTAGATGTTTGCAGAGGGAAACTTGAATTTCATCTTAGCAGCACTTAGCAAAACCTCACATGGTGTGGACTATTGCCTCTTTAATTTAGCCACTTTTTAAAAAGTATAACAAGTGATACATCTTAATTTATGGAGAATGGTGATCAACCATGAAGCATTTTAGTAAAAGGCATGCTGCTTTGTGGCTTGCTTTCAGATGCTGACATGGTGAGTGTTCAGTTAGAGTGTTTTAAAATTTTGCTTTTGAAAAAAGAATTACTCGAAATTTTATGGAACAGTTCTCCTTCCCCATCCTACAGTAGGAAGCAATTGCACTGTTAGTATTGTGTTAGTATATAACTGGAAACACAAAAATTCCACGATGAGTGGTTGAAAAATCTGGTGCTTGTACCTACTACTTCCCTTTCAGTCTTGTTTAAGCTGACCAGTCAAATGGAGACTGACGACAGGGAGGGAAATAGGATGTGGGAAGAGGACAGTTCTCACAAACATTTACTGGTAAGTAATCTTTATCTTTATTGGTATCCACTTGCCTTGTCCTACTGTAGTAGCATGTAGAAATAGTAATTGGTGAGAGTAGAGGATTTTCCAGAAAATAGTAGAAAGGTAAATTTTCCCAATGCTTTTGTGACTAAAATGAAAGACTTAAAGGAGAAATCAACCTATTATAGTGTGTCCCAGAGAAGTATTAGACCAAATAGTTTTCTGAGTGTCACAACCAGTAGATGATAGCTATTTTTTCTAATGGGAAAGTTAAAGAGTAGTGAGAATAAATTACTATACTTTGAAAACAAGTTTTAAAAAATAGGATAAAGGACACTCCTAGATGAGGAAACTCCCAACACCAATATAGTCAGTATTCTTTGCAATTTTAAAGTCTCAGAAAGTTCTGTAGGTCACTGAGATGTTAAGTGATTTCCTCGGAATTATACAGCTAATATGTGTCAAACAGGTGGGACCCAGCGTCTTCTAACTTTAAAGCCAGTATTTTTTTTTTAATATTAGCTGTATTTTTTATGTTTTGTCATTTATTTTGCTGACAGTTACTATCAATTTTACTTTTAAGATTTAGCACTGAAATCAGTTGCCATCAAAACATTTATTTATATGATCCTATCTTTCGGGGAAACCTAGAAGCTTCTTGTCTCACATTTGGGGGGGGGTTAATTCAGCTGCTATAATTTTTCTTATTTTGATGGAAGAGTGGTAAGTTTTGTTCTCTTCCAGATAATAATGCATTTGCCTCAACTTTCATTAAAATGTGCTGATTAAGTGGGTTCTATCTCAGTCCTTATCCTTTTAAATGGGTAAAAGGATTTTCATTTTCTTTCTTGGTAAGTAACCAAAGTGATTGGATCTTTTAAGACTCCATTATGATGTACCTGTAAAATTCAAGCTCCAAAGTCAGATACTGGTGTTGTAGCAGTCAACCATCATTAGAATAGATAATCCAAAAGCTAGTAGCTTTTGATTTGGGAGAATTTTAAGTCAGGTTTTATTTAGATGAAAGCCATAATTCCTAAGATCAATTGACAGACAACTGTATGGTCAACATCCCACAAGTGGCTAACTCACCTTTCTTATGGCTAGTTATTGTTGCTTGGATTCTACCTCTGGAGTAGATTTTTGAGAATAAAATGCCACTTAGTAAATACTAGTAATATGAGGTAATCGTTGTAAAGTGCTCCAGCATAGTGTCTGGCACATAGTAAATGCTATATAAGCATTTGCTGTTACTATAAACAAATAAGACATAGCCCCTTTTGGATTTTAGGTAGAATATGATATAGAGTACTATAGATCCAGAGCAAGTAATGTGAGACTTTTTCACTTTACCTCTCTGTGTACATCCCTTTTTAATCCTCTGATCAGTCCCTAGTCTTATGCTGCTTTCCCCTCTCTCCTCCCCTGATTTAGCACCCTACCCATTACTGCCCTAACTTCCTCAAGTAATCTTTGCTCCAAAGATACAATCTTCAACCCCCAACACAATTCTTATTTTTCTTAGTTGCCAGTTACCTCAGGTAAGTGTTAGGAAAAAAGAAGTCTGAACTAATTCATATTAAAGTGTGAATGAAAACTCCTTAACCACCCCATCAATACTAGATTTTCATTTGTTATAAAGACTGCTCCAACTAATAGAATTTCAGACAATGACAAGGTAAAAAGAAAAAATTAAAGGAGTATATGAGGAATTAATTACCAGACTTTGTAAAGGATATATACATTGGATCAGGGTTCCAGACACTGTGCAGACAATCTGCTCTTGTGCTTCAATTTCCCTAGAATGTACCTACATTTTTATGTAACCTTTGGATGGATACATAGATATTAAGTGCATGTTGTATAGTACATATGCTATTTTGGGTTCATAATAATATATAGGTATGTGGAACTATCTGATAGTATTTTTTTTTAAGTTTTTCGGACATTTTAAAAATATAGTTCCATTATTTCATTTTCAGTTCACAAATACTGTTACAACATATTTTTTTTCAATGAAGCAGGATTTAGAGTACATAGAAGCAAACATCAATTTATTGTTCTCACATTTTAAATTAAAGCAGTTACTGCCTTTTCTTGATTAATATTTAAAAGAATTTGATGTGTGGAAGATCGCATTTGTACAAATAAAACCAAGACAAAGCTAGATTGGAGTTTCTAGGAAGGCTCCCTTTCAGCTCTGGGATTCAGCTGCTATCATCTGAACACTATTAGCTATAAACTCCTTTTGGCTTCTTTGGATTGTCTGAGTAGCAGCAATGAGTACAGGTAATCAGCTTATTGCTTACTATAGAATATATATACTTCCTATCTGAAATTTTCTTACTAAAGACCTTTGGGTTTTAAGTTTGGATTTCAGAAATTCACAAACCCCTCTTTAGTGTACTTAGGGGTAATAAAAAGAAATGCCAATGGACTTTTGCTTATTCTAAAGCAGAGGTGTCAAACTTAGTGCCTTCAAAATTCTACAGTCCAAGTGAGGCCTGAACCAGATTAAAATGTAATTGAGAAATGTTTTAACAAAATAAAAATGCAGTTCAACAGAGATTATGTTAATTTCTGGTTTTCTTAAGTCACTATGCCCCCTGCAAGGATTGTTAGTATTTGAGTTTGATACCAATGTTTCTGAAGTATTCACTAGTCAACTATTAGTTTTTAAATTGGTTTAGTGTTGCAAAATGTTTCTGCCAACCATTATTTTAAAGCATTTTAAAATGGTGACATTTTTATTTCATTCAAATTTTTATATTTTTTGTTATTTAAGTAAATGGAGGATTCATTCACTTAAGTATGCCTAGCAATCTGGAGGAAAGGGGAAAAAAATACTTATTTCTAAATCTATAGGGAAATTTTGGATTTGGAGCCTGAGGATCTGGGTTTGACAGATAGTCTCTTGTTACTATGTAATGTTTGACCCTGTAGGTTAGCAAGTTATTTAATCCTAGTCTGCCCTAGTTTCTTCTAAAAATGAGGGATTTGGACTAGATGATCTCTAACCTCCCTATCAGATCTAAATCTATGATCCTGTAAAGTAAAAACCTTTGTTTAGAAAACGATTGCTGCATAATGGTGTTTTTTTTTCTATTTTAAATGTGGTGATTCTAAAAGTTTAAGAGAGGCTTTGTGACTCAGTAGATAGTTTGCTCTGGGCTTAGAGTCTAGTCCTGTCTCTACTATGCAGACCATGTAACCCTGGGCAAGTCACTTAACATTTCAGAGCCCTACCAACTGTCTAGACACAGGCAGAATAGGTATTGATCTTCAGTCTGCATTGGTAGTACTTAACAGGGAGCTCCCTGGCACTGATAAAATTACAGGTCTGGTCAAAAAAGGAAAAACGGAAAAAGTACTTAGCCAGAAAATTTAGAACTCATCAGCAGTAAGAAGAAGCCTGTTTATTCATGCGCTAGGTATTACTCTAACAAGAGAAAAAAACCAGGCATAACAGTATTTATGAATGTCCATCACACAGACGCATGCACATACACACAAAAAATAGTTTTATCCGTTTCAAAAATCATTTTGAGTCTGTGTACCTGAATACTTCTAGCATGTTGTCTTTGCTTAAGATATTTTGGAATTGGCTTAAATTCTTGTAGCACATTGCACTTTTTGCAGGTGGCAAATCCTTATTCTTTGAAGGTGGGTTTAATTTTTGGGACTAACCAAATTGGCTAGTGCTAGGGAATAAGATGAGTAAGTAAGACTGCTTGTTTTTATTTTTGGTCAGCAACATCCATAGTATACTGCAAAGTGCTAGAGTAAGTAAGGAGATTTAAGTTCAGATTTTGATTCTCACGAGCAATGTGACCATGGGAAACTCTGAGCTTCTGTTTCCTTATTTGTAAAATGATGATACATGTACACCCTAGTTACATGGTTGTGTGTAAAAAGCACTTTATGAAATCTAAAGCACTATATAAAATGAATTGTCTATAAATAATAGTAACGATAGCTAATATTTATATAACATTTACTGTGTGCCAGGTACTGTGCCAAGCACTTCACTATTATGATTTCAGTTGATCCTCACCAACCCTAGGAAGTGGGTGCTGTTCTCATTTTACAGATGAGGAAACATAGGCAAAGACAGGTTAAGTGATTTTCCCAGGGTCATCTTGAATATATTGAGGCTGGATTTGAACACAGGTCTTCCTGACTCTAAGCTGTGTGTGTTCTATCCACTTAATTGCTACTCCTTATTATAAAAGTAAAGACTGAATTTTCTTATGTGGCTTTTTAAACTGGCTCCACTAGTAATTGCAAAAGAGAATTTGATATTTCAACTCAATGAGCTTTACCTACCTAATAGCTGGCAAGTAATGGTTTAAGATTTTCAAGATTCTTTACACATTTTATCTTGTTTGAGCCTCACAACAACCCTGTAAGGTATTTGTGGTTATTAGCATTCTCATTTTTATACCTGCAAGTATTATTACACTACATATTTTTAGTGAGAAAGTCAAAGTTTTTGGATGGGTTGTGACTTGATCACACACAGTGTCACAAGCGAGATTTGAATTTAGTTCTTCCTGACTTAAGTCCACTGTCTCCTGTATGTGGCCTCAGTTAAATTAAAGGAAGTATTCTCTTATAAGGGGCGGGGGGACCATCATTATGGTTTGCTAAGTGTTGGATTAGGTACTGAAAGAGTTAAAAAGTTGAGCTAAGACAATTCCTGTCTTATAGGAGCTTAAAATCTAATACACTTTGGGGTTGGTTTTGGTTTTGTTTTGGGTTTTTTGAGGCAATTAGGGCCGTGACTTGTCCAAAGTCACATAGCTAGTAAGTGTCTGAGGTCAGATTCGAACTCAGGTCCTCCTGACACCAGGGCCAGTGCTCTATCCGCTGTGTCTAGCTGCCCCGTACACTTTGTGAGACAGACCAGCTCGTTTTTCCCAGAATTGACACTGGCTATTTGTGCTTTTTTTAATTGTTGAAAACTTAGTATATACAGTAGTAAGGTAAAGGTAATTGTCCTTGTAGAGCCAAAAGATGCTTTTTGTTGACCAACTCACTTTTTAAAATAAGATAATTTTTACATAAAAGGAAATAAGTAATGATCCTCTACTAGATTTCACTTTTTAAAGTTAGAAATTGCCCTGTGTACTTAGGTTTTAAGGTAACGAATTTATATAGGTTGATAATCTATCTAAAAACATGCTATACAGTAGGACTAGAGTGTAGTAAGCAATTTTTATGTAGCTATACATATTTAGCATATCTAAACATTTTTCTAGTTAAAATTTTATGATTGCTCATGACGTTTGACATTTCATAATCATTTCTTACCCTGATTTGCAACCAAAATTATGCAAAGTGGGTAGATACTTAAGTGGAGAAGGCAGCAAGAAATATCTGCTAAATCATGATTCAAGGCTTGTTATTCTAGTAATTCATAATCTTGTTAGAGTTTAATTTGTTTGATTTCATTATGGCTTGGGGAAAGAATTTGATTTAAATAAAATTTATTTGTCCTTTAAATCACTCATTTTATCAACAAAAAGTGCCTTTGATAAATTGTGATTGAAGCTTTGGTAACTGAATCTGTAAATCTCTTTTAGAGAATTTAGCTATTGTACAATTAAAATATATCAGTGAATCTTTGATATTATTTTGGTTACTCCATTGGGACAGCTGGCAACCCTACCATGTCTTGTAATTCATAATTCTAATCCATCTATCCCATAAGTCCTACCAAGTGTTTGCTGTTGGTTGGTATAGTGTCCTATCTTTTATCCTTCATTCTTACTATGTGATTAACCATTCCCCCTTTTTTGATCATAATAGTTCCTAGATAAAAAATAGCTTAACACATTGAATTATTTTTTAAAAAAAAATTTAAACTATTAAAAGACCGATAAATAATTTGCCAATGCTCAATGAAATTATTTTGAAGTAACTGGGGGAGAGAAAGAAGGTGAAGCTTCTCCAGCTTAATAATTTGATTTCAATTCATAAATGTTTTTAAATTGCTTATAGTTAGTGTAAAGCCTCTGGGGATGTAAAGACAATGAGCATGGGATATATATCATGTTCTCAGATAAATGAAAGTAATTTGAAATGGGAAATTGTACATATTTTTGTCACCATATATTAGATAGATAAAAGAATACAAGAATGCCAAGAAACATTCTGTTCAAAAGAAAAATAGATAAGCTTTCCTATGTTACAAGCATGTATGAATGACTTTAATTAAAAAAAATTTCAAGTATTTTTAAATTCATCATATGGGGGGGCATCTAAGTAGTGCAGTGTATAGAGCACCAGCCCTGGAATCAGGAGGACCTGAGTTGACATCTGGCCTCAGCTACTTGTGTGACCTTGAGCAAGTCACTTAACCCCAATGGCCCTGCCTTCCCTCCCTCCAAAAAATTCAGCATATTACTTAAAGAAGTATACAGGTAGTGTTTTTTATTCATAAACTAGGAACAATTAGCATAGTACTTTTATTTTTAAATTCCTAAAATGATTCCTCAATTTAGATTTCAGTGAGAGAAAATATATTTTTCTATTCATGCAGGGGAAAAGTTGTTCTTCATAGCTGGATTGGTAAGTCTGAGTTCTTAAAGCAACATCCACCAACTTCATTAAAAATTTCATTGCACGTTTTTCTTGAATGAGGTAATTCTTGAGTAATGTGATTGGTTTTGTGAAAAAAAATTGTAATCAGTACAAAAGAGGAGGATGATTAAAAATGTATTCTTAAAGTTTATTTACAAATATATCATCTTTTATATTCCCGGTTCCATAATTTCTGGGTATTAATATAAATTAAAATGGTTTTAAGGTATTTCTAATCATTATAATCCATTCTGATTCTTTTTCTCTGAAAAAAAATGTTTACATAGAAAATAAATACTTGATTAACTATATTTGCATGTATAATAATTCATGTTGCTAATATATTTCGGTGAGTTTTATGGCATCTCTGAGATTATTGAGGTTTTATTTCATGAGATGCCATTGTGTTAGTGAACACTGGTTTGGAGAATCTACTGACTCTTAAAGGTCATGTCAGTGGCCTTTATTTTATTGTTTGATGACTTGGTTTCAAATATCAAATATGTGAATTGAGACTACCTGTAGAGATGGAGCTTTGAAGGAAATATTTTTTTTAGTATGACTTTAACATACTTTAATTCTAAAGAAAAAACTTGAGTATATTTGTATAACATGCCTAATATCTTAAGTTTGGTATATACACACTGTTAACTTGTTTATATAGGATGTTTCTTCACGGATTGATTGCACAATAGAAACCAAAACTAATAAGGTAAGGAGAGGAGATCAAACAGTTTGGAGGGCGTATTTGTACTTCTCTTTAGAGTAGGTAGAAGAGCTGAAAGCACTTGTGAAATTTTTTCTGGAGCTTAGTTTTAACGTCTCATCTGTTTTTCTGTCCTTCCTGTAGTACTTATTCTTATTCCTTCAAACATTTATTGAATACTTACTATGTGCAAAGTGCTGTGGAGAATACATAGATGAATCAGGCAAATTTCTGAACCTCACATGAAGAACTGGCCATAACTTTTTCAAAATGCAAATGACAGACACGTTTTTAAATGCCTAGTTAATTTTGTTCTCTTCCTAAGGTAGGTGTTGCATTGCCCCTTAAAGAATGTTTGTTTAATTACAGTTGGTGTAGAGAAAAGAAAGGGGCTTTTAATAGCAAGAATCAGACATAACTTCAATTTAAGCATCTTATACTCCTGTTAAGCAGGTAGTATTCCAATTGGGCATATTGTAATGGTGTTTCTAGGTAGAGTTGATAGTAGTGAAATGGGTAAGGATCCTTAAGAATGGAGAGCCTTTACATTAATTACCCACTTTTCAAATTTGAAGAAGTAGCATTTTACAGAGGAAAATGGCATAATGAAAAAAGCATTGGGATTTAAGTCTGAGGACTTGGGTTCAAGATCTGGTCTGTTGCAACCTCCCTCAGGGAAGACACTTAATGTTTCTGTGTCTTTTTAAAATGAAGGGTTTGGGTGAAATAATCTCTGAGGCTTTTTCTATCTCTAAATCCTATTCTCTTATCTTTGAAGTAGTATTTTGATTGGAAAGGAAAGAGGATGATGACAAGAATGGGGGAGGTTAGTTTTATTGGGAAGGTACTCTACACTAAGAATTTACTATAATTTATGTGAGTGATGATTTTAACTTAATGGTTAGGATCAGAATGTGTGAAGAAGAAAGAATAAAGGTAACTCAAATTTCAAGAGTTGATATCAAAGTTTATTTGGAAGATGATCAGGAATCTAAATTCTTAATAGTTTGGAGTTTAATTATTTGCAAGGATAAAAGAGTAGAGTTTGAAAATTAATGATGAATCACAATATGCTCATCTTTTAGTAAGAAACTTGCAGTCTCTCGTGGTTTGTAAATTGAAGAATGTTATAACTTCCTAGCAGTGTATGGTAAATTAACTAAAAGATGTTGCCTCAGAACTCGAATATCTGTGGGTGTCTAGAAGTTTGTCTCTAGGAGCACAAACATGAAGTCAATTGTCAGAATTCTCATTACAGGTAGTTCCTGTTTTTTGATTCACCATAGTATAAGTTTTGGTCTTTAAGCCCTTGGCCTCATTTTTAAAAACACTGGTTTGTTAAAGAATGTTATGACATGCTTAGTGTTTTCATAATAAGTATTTGTAATGCAATTTTCACGTTTTAAAATTCAACTGTGTAGTTATTCCAGTAGCACTATGTGAAAATAAAATGGTATTTCCTTAATCTTATAGTATGAATGAGAGTGGCAGCTTGGTGTAAGTGAATATTGTTGGAGTTGGAGTCGGTGTCAGGAAGACCTGGGTTCAAATTCTGCCTCTGACAGTCACCTCTGTGACCATGAGAAAGTCTCATAACTTGAGCCTTGAGCAACTCTGTAAGATTTAGATATAGGTGGGTTGTGATCTATGGCGGAAGAAGTTATAAGGAATTAATGTATTTAAACTAGTTTTTAAAAATCATTTTTAAATGGTTTAGACTTGTTTACAAATAGGCATGGGTAACATTTTTTTAAAAATTTACTTGTTTGATAACTGGATAAATTGACATAATGAGGATGATGATGTTAGAACTGGGAAGGCAGAGGCCTGTTGCCACTTAAATACTTTTCACAATATGCCTTTTGTTAGAGTTGGCTACGTAGGTTAAAATCAGTTTTTTGTTGTATAAACGTCTTTTACATCATAAGTTTCTTTATATTTATTTATTTGTGTTTTTAGTTAGATTTAGTGCTCATTTCTAAGCAACAATTCTATAATCTTAACTAATGATACAACTATAACAGGCTGTCCAAAAGTGAGTTTTATTCCAGTAATAATTCCAAAATGCATAGCTCTCTAGAGCAAATCTAAAACATTATACAACTATGATTAATAAGCACTATTTAAAAAATAAACTGTGATTTATTTGCCCCATTGTACAAATGTGGGCATTAAGGAGAAAATGGAAGTTTCAAAAATAATTTGGAAAACATCCTTAATTTGGTTATCTGCATTTTAGTCCAAACCATTAAATCCTTTACAAGTGTTATTTGGAGACTTAAGTCTCTGTTCACCTATACCTAGTCTTCAAATTTATCTTCTCTTATAGGCATAAACACCTCTTTTGACTTAGTTTCCTCATTCTGTGTAATATGTAAGAGACATACTTAGTTTGCCTGTTTAAAAATGAACAGTATCGATCTTTGATTTGAATATTGGTCCCACTGTTTAATAAATTGGCTTAAGTTAAACTACTTAGCTGTGTCCTAAGAGTAGTAATTTAGTTGTGATTAACCCGTCATTGTGGAGATTTTAGCTTTGGCTAAACACTGTATGTTTTCTGATAGTTTTGGTTTAGGGTTTTATTTTGTTTTTCTGAAACCTGGACATTTTAAATTATGCTAAAATAATTTATTTGGTTTCAACAGGACACAATGTTTGCAAGAGGAATAAAGAGAAAATGCTTTGATGGTGAAGAAGATATTGAAGGAACCTTGGCTGGTTTTAAGTCTGTTCCCTCATATAATCTTCAGCGGCAGTCACTTTTAGACATGTCTCTGGTAAAGCTTCAGTTGTGCCACATGCTTGTTGAACCTAATCTGTGTCGATCGGTTCTTATAGCAAATACTGTAAGGCAAATTCAGGAAGAAATGACCCAGGATGGAACTTGGCAAGTGATAAATGCTCAGAATACAGGACAGGCTTCTCTTGATCGCCTCGTATCATCAGATATCCTTTGTCGTTCATCAAAAGAACAGGGTGAAGGGAAGCTTGTTCCTGCTTACAGTAGTTTCTCAAAAGACTTTGAAGATATCCAGTCCCAAGATATTATTTCTGACCTGTCCACGGTTACATCAGTACAAGCTCCAAGAAACCCTCAAAGTAATGTTTGGGAAATGGAGAGTCCTCAAGAAAATAGGGGAAACTTTCAGAAGTCACTTGATCAAATATTTGAAACGTTGGAGAACAAAAGTCCTAGTTCTGTAGAAGACTTATTTTCAGATGTTGACAATTCTTACTATGATCTTGATACAGTATTAACAGGAATGATGAGCAACACAAAAATGGGACATTGTGATGTGCTTGAGAGCTTTTCATCTCAAACAACCACAAATTCTAACTCAAATTGTAAATCTGATATAAATGAGCTTGACCATATTGTAGAAATCCTTGTTGAATCTTGAAATGGTTAAATACAAAGCATGATTCTTTGAAGAAGTCGAGAACATTTGAGAAAACAAGCCTTCAAATAGTTTACTATCAAATGTATATGTAATCTACATAAAAGCTGAAAAGCACTTCATTTTGTGAAATAGTGTTATTTTTAAAGCTAACAAGCTACTTGCCTTTGACAGTTTTGGTTTGTCCACTGAAATTTGAATAGATACTCTAACAAATGGTTGCAGGGTATGAAGCTTCCAAGGTTAGGCTTAGAGTACTTACTTTTTCTTCCTCAAGTCAGAGGGGAAGACTGGTACAATGGGTTCTTGATTCTTCATTTAACCTTTTTTTTCAGGGCCTATACTTAAACTCCAAGGTGGCCTGACTGATTCTTTACCTTCCCTCTTTCTATTTCAGCTACAGTCACCAGCCTTCAACTTTATTAGTCTAGATAGATTTTTTTTATCAGTTTTGTATGTTTTGGGCAATGTTTTGCTCTTAAAAATATATTTTTGAAATTTTTTATACTTTTATTAGTGTTTAGATTTTCTAGCTATTTTCCTAAAAGTATATTTTTACTATAAATGTCCTTTCTGCTGCTACTTCGGTAACTTTTTCTTAGCATAAACACTTGGAATTGGTGTTTTTCTGTTAAAATTTTAAGAGGATTTTCATTTTTCAGAATGAACTATATAGAATGAATTATATAGTTCAGTAAACTGTAAATATACAACATGCTTTAAAATGTAAGAGCTGTTTTCATAATCATGTAGTTCTTTAATTGAAGTTGAGAAACTTGTATTGCTTTTTATACTTGAGCATTGCTAGAAGGGAAAAAATGCTGATCATAGATACAGTTCTATTAAAGCCATGTTTCATGTTAATTCTGAATATAAATTATGTAGGGTTTTATTTATGTGTATTTATATGTAAATGTCATCACAGTGAATTGTTTATCATTGAAGTCTAGGGTCAAATTTGTTTATGTGGGAAAACTCTTGCACTAATTACTAAGTAAAGTGTTATTGGGGCCTTTGAATCTATCATTGTGTTCTTTTGTTTATCTAAATTAGTATGTTTTACTTCAGTGTAAGTTTTCTGTATGGCTGTTCCTCTGAAAGATGTTGCTTAGGTGTTTTATCTACTTTAAATAAGAAATACATTCGTTGTAGAGTGTATTTAATAAATAAACATACATCAACAGATCCATTTAAGAAAGGGTAGCTTAAATATTATTGTTAGAATGAGAAAAGTCCAATTTTACTGTATTAAGCTGTGCCTGGAATTTTTTTTTAATCAGACTGTAGTCTACTTGAAATAAAGTAATTTGTGTACATTTGGCTATGGCACCTCATCAGATTTGGAAAAAGATAAAGTCAGTATGGAGGGTGGAATAGCAGAAGAAAAAATGGAAAGATTTGGAAATGGAATCTAGACTGATAAGTACAATGAGGAACAAAAAGGTTGGGAGAATCAGAAAAGACTTAAAAAAAACTGTTTTCCTCTTCAAGGAAAAAAAAACTTTTCTTCTACATTTCTTGTCTTAGACTTTTTCTGTTCCATATAGGTTGGTATAAATGTCACTTCTAATACTTTCTCAGATTTCTTGTGCATTTGACTAATAAGTATTTTAATATGAATATTCAAAAAATTGTAAACATTTTGTGGGGGGGGTTTAAAAGAAAAATGTAATTAATAAAATAATTAGCAAAATGCTAAAATGTGGATTAAGATTTACACCATAAATTAGTATAATTGTGTGCATTGGAGTCTTCATGATCTCTAAATAGTGATTTTTTTTTTAAATAAAATGTTTGACTGAAAATTCAGGATGATTGAACTGAAAATCCTAGTTCCATTTCCTAGGGCTATATAGTAGAAGCACCCCTAGTATAAGGGAATTAAGAGGCATGTCCAGAAGACCTGAAATTCAAGCTCTGCCTCTTGACACATATTAGTTGTTTGTGACCCTCTGAAAATCGCTTAAACCTCTCGGTGCTCCTGGGCAGTTTTCTAATTCTCTTAATTGCAGATGGATCTGAGTTTTCTCCCAGGAAATTCCCTATACAAGGAAATGACAGTCTAAAACACACCTCCTACCCCCATTCCCATAAGGGTAGGGAGAAGCATTTGTTAAAGGATTACTATGTGTCTGATACTGTGCTAATAAGTGCTTTACATATATTATTTCTTTAGGTTTTTACAACAACCCTATGAGGTAGGTGCTACTATGATTCTCATTTTATAGTTAAGGAAACTGAGGCAGATGAGTTAAATGAATTCTCCACTGGGCCATCCAGGTCTTTTTAAAATGCCATATTTGAGACTGGCATTTGTATACTTAAGGGGACAGGCAGCTCTTGCTATGTCTCTAGGGAAAAGGAGTAACATCTGCATTTACAAATAATTTTCTGATTTCCAACGTAAGAAATTTGGCTTTTCAGAAAATAAATCCATTTATATAACAAACTTGAAACTTAAGATTTCATTCCACTCTTATTGGTAGAAGTTCATGTGTACATTTTAAGTAAAATTATCTAAGTTACTTAGAATGTCATATCTGTTATTCTTACCAGCATTCAACACAAGTCATTGTCCACTGATTATCTAGAAAAGATAAGAACCAAGATGGATTGCTTCAGTCAATTAAAACAGCTTCTTTGTGAAGCTGACTTAGATGTGGACATAGTTTGTTAAAATTTAACCAGTGCTTTATATTGCTCGTAACTCTTCTTTCTTGCTGAACATTTTCAGATCCAAATTTAAGACACTATGATAGATTGTGGTAAATTTGTTTTTCAATTTAAAAATGTAGGTTTAGCTCTAGAGGATAGGAATCTTCACATGGGATTGAGCTGGACCCATTTTTTAATTTAAAGGGTTTTTTTTTTGCACTTTTTCCAGTATTTTGTTTTATCAGATCATTCTACCAGCATGTTTTAAATTCTAGGCCCCTAACATTATACCAAAAAAAAAAAAAAATATCCAGTTGCCCTATTAGTCCCCATTCACAAAGGCGGCTAATTTTTGGACTTAGAAGTAGTATATAACCTGTGTAAAGTGAGAGTTGATCTGTTTTTCATCCATTCACTGGGGAAATAAGACTTTTACCTAGGCCAAGTGACCTAAACTTGTTTTCAGTCATCTTAACCTGATTTTACCTATATAAAAGTTCTGGTTTAAGGGGAAAGGGGGGGGATAGCCCTAGAGATGCTCTTGAACTTCAATATAAATTCAGAGTTGTACGTGGAAGGACCAAATACTACTGTTTACGTACTCTAGTTCAAGATTTTATAGAGTATGCCAAGATCACTGCCAGATCTAGTGATTTAACAGTTTTCTAGCTAAGCAGCTGCTAATTAGCTGGTTATTCTGAAACTTGTTTGCACAAATGTGGTTGCAAATTTTGCATTTAGGCTTTATATAACCACAATTTAAATTCTCTACATAAATATGAACTATGATAGTTTATGCTTGTTTAGGTTATTTGGGTTATTTACAGTGAAACTGTCCTATATTTCTTTTTGAAATTATGTAGATGAGGCCTAGAAAAGCCTTTTAAAAAAAAAGAAACTTTTATGTGTCTTCCAAAAATGCATTGCCTTCTAAAAGCCTCTTCTCAGAATCCTTAATATATAACTTGAGGGGACGTGGACCCATACATTAATATTTTGTTTTAAAGTTAGCATATTTTTATTGGGAAAATGAACCAGAACATAATAACCACTGAGAAAGTAGTGACTAGTCAAGAGAAAGATAGCAAAGGTAAAATGTTCTTTGAGAAACAGATGTATATCATACCCTTCCCTTTGCAAGCATGTATATTCCTTTGTCTAGCACAAAAGTTGTTGGCAACTTTGCATCAGTTTATTGCGTCAGTTTAATTGTCATTTCATAAAACACAACAGATTCCCTTTCCTTGGGCAAGGTTACATTTCTGCAAAAAGTGTACACACACATGTACACATGCATACACGTATAATTATACTCTGAAGGCCATGTTCCCCAGGATGGTGCACTGGGGAGTTAGGACCCTGGTTCTGCCAATTGACCTCGGGCCAATCTCCCTTGGCCTCAGTTTATCCATAAATGAGGGGTTGTATCAGATTATCTTGCCAACTCTAAGGCTACCAATTTACTCAATGCAGTCAACATCGAGAGTTTTGTGAGGGCACGTACCCCTTAACGGATTTCTTGGGAGTCATCGGCAATTTAAGGGCTTTGGGAGAATTAGAACAGTTTTGGGACTAAAGTTCTAACTTTGAAATGTGTGGCGCTTTTCCCCTTCGAGCCCCACCCTAGACCTTAAAGACTGGTATTTTGATTCGTAATTCACTAGTGGAAAAATACTAGGAAGATTATTGTAATATATGTGAATTATGCAAAAAAAAATGTATAGGCATTGGAGGTTGATTATGATACTGCGTAGTTTGGTCTTGAAGACGATTACAGTAGTTATTTCTTGTGGGTTAATATCCCATTTGTTAAGACGTTTTAAATTCATGGTAGAAACCGAAGTGTACTCAAAAGTACCGCCTAACTAGCCGGTTTATAAACTAGAAGGCCCCAAAATAGGTTCCAGATCGGCCCCATTTTTTCAGCAAAAACTTAGGTACTTGTACCAGTTTCCTGTACTAGTACTCACATGCATAAGGTTGAGGAAATGACCCGTTTTGGACCTGTCTTAATTTGCACGGCTTTCCAGCCTCAAGTAAAGCGCACTGAACTTTTTTCCTCTGGTTTCTTAGACAAAAATCTACCTCCCTAGGAACTTAGAAGCCTCCTTGAGTGAGCAGTTTAGGAAGCTAGTCAGGACATTTCCCCCAATTCATCTACTCTGTCTCTGTTCAGTCGTTTGTCGTGCTCTACTCTTCGTGATCCCGTTTGGGGTTTTCTTAGTAAAGATACTAGAGTGGGTTGCCATTTCCGAACTGGGGCAGTTAAGTGACTTACCCAGGGTCACACAGCTAAGATCTGAAGCCGAATTTGGACTCCTCAAAGATGAGGTTTTCCTGATTCCAAGCCCTGTGCTCCATCCACTGCACCACCTAGCTGCCCCAAATTCGTGTTCCCACCCCACTGCTCCTAGTTCTGTCTCCTGGGACGGGTCTAATCCCTCTTCAAATCCTTATACAGCCATCACTTCCTCCATGCCAACTTGATGCAACTGACCCCCTTGAATGCCATTTCCTGGTTCCTCAAGCGCCAGCTAACCAGACGTAGGCTCCAGTACCCCGGCTGCAATCCACCTACAAAAAAAACCTAGTTACTGCAGTTAGCGAACTCTTTCCAGAGTCCTTGGGGAGCCTCCCACGCTTAGCTTGATGGGCGTGGCGAATATCCCGCGCGGGAGTTTTTAATCTTCCAGCCAATCGGAAAATGGTTGCTGGGCAGGCCCTGGGACTGTCCCAGCAATCAGAAGTGGCGCACCTGACGAGAGGCGCGGTTTCTCTGGGCTAAGGAAGCCGGGGGGGCGGGGCCAGGAAAGCGGGAGGGGGCGGGGGCCGCTCAGAGAAGGTTGTGCGCGCGGAGTCGCACCCTGGTGTTTGGGTAGGCCTTGAGTGTGTGTGTCCGGGCTTCCCCTGGTCTGGGCTGGTGCGCAAAATTGCTGGGGCGGGGGGCGACATAACTAAGGCCATAAGCCTACCCGCGACGGGGACACAGCGGCCCCCGCTGGGGGTAAGGGGGCGGGGGTGGCATCTACCTGCCCCTGCCCTGCACTCTTCCAGGGTGAAACTTTACCGTGCGCCGGAGGTGAGGGAAGTTGTAAGGAGTCTGAGGGGAGGGGGGAGACGGAGAGCGGGGCAGGCCGCGGCGACCTTGGTGAGGAGAGGGAGGGGAGCAGGGTGGTAGGGGAGGAGATGCTCTTGGAGTCCCAGGTCTGTGCCTGAGGGCGGGGCCGTTGCCTCCACTTACCTCCTTCCCCCCCTCCCCCCTCTTTTTGGGAGGAGCCGATGCCGAGAAGACTCCGCCTCCAGGGGAAGCCCCGCGGGGCCCCCTGCTTGGTCCTCTAGGTGCCTCGGGCTGTACTGTCCCTATGCGGTCTGCGAACGTAGTGTAGTGTAAAGTCGTTACACAAATTTAATTCATTATTGTCATTAGTTTGAGGAGTAAATGTTCACATTAAGGATATATTTTTTTTTAATTCTCTAAGTATACATACACCCTGCACCTACATCTGCTTGGGGTTATGGTCTGTTATCCAGCCTAAAACTCACAAAGCCAGCTTTCAGCTCAGCTCCTGTCACGTAGGGGGTGCTTAATAAAAGTTTTTTGATTGATTGAAACAATAAATCCCTCAACTGTTAATAGGGCTTTATGCAACTATTAGGACTAAAACTTTGTCTTGTTTTTAACCTTCCAAAGCAGGTAGTCCTTAGTATTACAAAATTCTTCCTTCTGTGCATCTAACTTGAAGTCTATTGTTTTATCCAGATGGTGATTTTAAAAAAAAAGTCTCCTTTTCTATCTTAATCAACTAGCATTTATTCTAGGGCAATATTACTGTGTGCCAGACAGGCACCATGTTAGGTGCTGAGGATCCATATTGTGTGAGAGTGTGTAGATAAATAGATAGATACCCCCACACACTGACACACAGCATGAAGTCGTATTCTAGAAGCTTCCATTTTAAAGTAGAAAATAACAAATTGATTTGTTTACTATTACCACTAGTACTAATTTTCAAAATTCAGGTACATAAACTGACTTCCTTTTGCTATTGGAAGTATTTCAAATAGTGACCTTAATACTGAATAGAATCAAAAGAAAGCTTGTTTCTATCTCTGGATTGTTAATATACATAAAAAAAAACTAACCTCTTTGGCGTAACTGGTAGCATCTTGAGTGGTAATCTGAAAAATAGTGACATAATTAAAATTCTAAATTATTTAGAGCTTGATGACAATGATGGGGGTTGACGAAGTCCAGGAACCCCAAGACTTAAGGTCCCAGACAGGGTAGGGCCATCTAGAATGAATTTATGGACTCAAGCATTCTTTAAGTCAAGGTGGCAAAGATTTATTGTTACATTTTTCAGTAGGCAAGAGTTCTTAGAGAATTGTAGCCTTAGAAGGGTACAGTTAATGTTTATGTAGGATAAACTATAGTAAAACATGCCAAATATGCTAACTAGGTGATTCAGGGCAGGATTAGGGAGTGGTTAAGGAGTGGTTAGTTCTTAAAGGAACAAGCACTTTTTGTATCTACTGGGCAGGTATTTTAGCCAGAGTCCACTGGGAAATAGCCCAAGGAGAGACTACAGGGAGGTGTGGTCTTAGGCCTGAAATGTCACTAAGTCAACTGATGGTCAGGGCTGACTGAAAAGTACCCAGATTGCCCTCCATCAATGTCTTGTTAGACAAGATAAATATAAGAAAGTATACATCTATCTAAGTCTAAGATATATATGATAGGTCAATGAGTAGTAAATATCTTTATGAACCAGTACACAGCCAGTTCAGCCAGTACACAGCCAGTTCAAACTAATAAATTCTATAGGTGCAGCTGGCTACTGTATCAGAAAGAGAGATAAATATTTTGCTAGGGCATGCTGTCCTTGTGCTGGAGGGAAACTTCCTTAGTGTTTTGAGGCTAGAGAGAAATGTGATTTTGGAACTGGGGTCCAAGCATCCCATCAACAACATAACAAGTATATTAAAGATCCCAATCTGTGATTACTTAGGTACAAGGAAGTTCCTGGTAAAATAACTTCTTCCGCTAATATAGATTAGCAATTTCTGCAATTTACAGTATTGTGCATTAAAAGGTTAAGTGAGTACATGTATAGAACAGACTTGAATCCACTTAATTCTGATTATAAACCAATCTGTATTCTCTATGCCATACCATGTTGCTTCAGTCCTATTAAATTTTTTTATTATGAACTTAGAAAGCATCAACAAATTCAAATATATCTATATTCAAAGAACAGAAAAAAAGATTGTATGACAAGCCATGAATCTCATTACATAAAGCTTGTTTTAAAAGAAATGTTAAATTTAACATGATGATACCAACACTGCCCTGCTTGTCTGTCCCTAACCACATTTCCTTTTATTTTTCTATGTATTAATGTTTTATTTGTGCTTTCTTGTTTCTTTTTTTAAAAATCACTATTACTACCTTGCACCACCTGTCTAAAAGCCCAAATAAGTATAGTTAAGCAAAATAAATCTACACATTAGTTGAAAATGTATGCCTCAGTTATACACCTCTAATTTGCCAAGTTTGCAGTCTTTGCTATAACACAAAGTTCTACTGTGGATATATTTGGATATATGAATTCTTGTAGGGTATATGTCTCCTATTAGTCTCAAAAGGTATGCACAGTTAAGTGACTTTGGGGATATGGTTCCTTGATTGCTTTGCAGAATAGAGCAGTAATAGCATTTATATGGTTTTTAAGGTTTACAAGTGCTTTACATATGTTATCTCATTTAACCCTCAGAACAACCTTGTAAATAAAGTAGGTGCTATTATGATCCCCATTTTACAGATAAAGAAACTAAGACTGAAAGAGGTTAAGTGACTTGCTTAAGGGTCACACAGGTAATTGGTGTCTTAAGCTGGATTCCAAGTCTGGTCTTCCTAACTCCAAGTCCAGCAGTGCCCACTAGGACCACCTAGCTTCTAGTGTATTCAAGACCCTGCCCCTCTTCTTCCTCAAACCCCTTCAACAATTGTCATTTTCCTTTTTTTTAAAATCCTCTTTGATAATCTGATGGGAATGACCTCTGTTATTTTAATTTTCACTTCTTTTTGCATTAGTGATATGGAACATTTTTTTTAGTATGACTCTTAATAATTTTCATTTCTTTCGAAAGCTGCCAATTTTTATCCTTTGACCATTTATCAGGGAATGGCATATTGTCTCGGTTCTCTATAAATCTTGGATATCAGAATTTTATCACAGAAATTTGTTGTAAAGATTTTTCTCCAGTTCTGTTTCCAGTCCCCAAAAGAGGAAGAGTCTAAACAAAATCTGTTGTGCAGCTAACCAGGGCAAAGGAAAGGATAATTTCTTTGTAATTAAGCATTGTTCAGAATCCTGTCTTGATGAGAGTGTGGCTAAAAGAATAAATTGTGCTTTTCGTGGCAAGGTAACGCAACACTTGCCATCCTAGTTCAGAGACCTGAAAATGACTGTAAAACTACTAAGATCTTGGTTTTGATTCTTTTGCTGTTGTTGTTATGCCTCCTACAATAGTGTGTGGAATTTTGTAACTGCATATGGAGAGATATAGGTTAGGAATATCAGTATATGTGAGGTAATAGCTGAATATGATAGAGGAAAAAGTATTTACCAATTTATAATCTTGAACATTAGTGAACTGACTTCCCCTGTGAAGAGGAAATAGGTTACAGAGTTGATAAGAAGATAAGGCCCAAAAGTGTGTTGCCTACAGGAAACATATCCAACTCTGTAAATATAATAGTGCTGTTTCACAAGAATTTTTGGAAGTTAAAAACCCTATCGTAAAAATGTTGCTTCTTTGTATCATAGAGTCAATCTGATAATAAGGATATGCTGAGAGATGTGCATTACTAAACTTTATTGCTGAGTTTGGCTTTTTAGGGAAATTGTTTACCTTCTTTGTGGATAAAGGTATGTTCCGAGGATCCTTCCATGATATAAACTACAGAAATTTAAAATGATGAGTACCTTATTCATGGATACATTTTTGGTAATTTTTAAATTTCAAATTTAACTATGGAATGAGAAAAGTTTAAAAATGCCATGTACACAGCAGAACATGAGAGTATTCAATATAAAACAATAAATTTCCATTTCAAGAAGACTTGTATAATAAATACTAAACGTTATTTTCAGTTACTCAGCTTTGCTTCCTTGTTGGTTTTCTTTTGTTCTCTTCTGTGCACTTTTTACTTTGTTTTTTCCCTTCCATCCTCCCCATCCCTAATGAAGGCTACAGTTAAACTAAATTAAATATAAATAGCTATCTATAAGCATACACATATATACACATAGACATAGACACTCATACACATACATAAAAGACTGTACTATGCTTATTTCCACCTGTCATCCGTTTCTCTGAAGGTAGATGGCGTCTTCCTTCATAGGTCCAAGTCTTTTTATGTTTTACTAAATCAACTCCCTCATCATTTCCTTCGCCACAGCAATATTCCAACTCAGTCACATCCTATCTGAGAGATTGTCTATGAAAGTTTTTTTTCCCAATTTTCTGCAATCCTTCTATTCTTGTCTACATAAGTTTTATTTATACAAGAAAATTTTAATTTAAAATAATCAAAATTATCCTTTTTACACTTCAACAATGTTCTCCCTTATGATATAGTTTGAGGTCTGATACTGCTGAATCTACTTCCTTTGCACCTTTTTTCTGATTTCTTTGAAGTTCTGACTCTTTGCTTTTCCAAATGAACTTTGTTATTATTTTTCCTAACTCAGTAAAATAATTTTTTAGTAATTTAGTGGGGATGACATAGAATAAATAGATTAGTTAGGTAAAATTATCATGTTAAAAATTATATTGGCTTTATCTACCCATGAACAATAAGTATTACTTCAATTATTTAGATCTGAGTTTGTATAAAAAGTGTTTTATGTTTATATTCATATAATTCCTGCATCTGTTTTGAGGTATACGCTCAGGTATTTTATATGGTCTAGGTATTTTAAATGGTCTAAAACAAGATTGAGTAATTTTGCTGACATATTGTGTGGTTTCTCTGTTTTTCACCTTTGATTAAATCTATTTTAACTTTAACTTTGTCTGAGATCATGATTACTATCCTTGCTTTTTTTTTACATAATAATTTCTACTCCTGCCCTTTATTTTATCTTTGCATGTATCTCTCATTTTTGTTTCCTGAAAGCAACATATTGTTGGAATTCAAGTTTTTAATCTCCTATTCACTTCTTTTTTATGGGTAAATTCAGCCCATTCAAATTCTAAGCTGCAGTTACCTGTGTATTTTCCTCCTTCCTGTTTTTTCTCACTATCTTTCTATCTCTCCTCAATCCTCTGCTTTACCTGCTATCTTGCCCTCCTATTCCTTAACCTACCCATCCCTCTAAAAAGTCCCTCCCTTCTCTCTCCCCACTCTATCACCTTGCTCTCTTATTTCTTTCTGAATTCAGATGATTTTTATACCCTTACAGATCACACACACACACACACACACACTGTACCCTCTTTAAGCCATTCCTGATGAGAATAAGATTCCAGCACTACCCACCTTCCCCCCTACCAGCTTCTTCTGTATCAATTTGTCCTTTTATGCCTCATTAGTATGAGATAATCACTCTTTATCTCTCCCTACATAGTTTTATATTTTTAGAATCACTCCATCATACTCAGTTCAGCCTAAGCCTTTCTTTCAAACTACCCAAATAATGATGACAATCATAAGAGTACTGCTAATATTTTCACATGTACAAAGTAAATAATTTGACCTTATTGAGTCCCTTATAATTGGACCTTATATTTCTCCTGGATGTTAAGTGTTGAATTTTCCCATAAGTTTTGGGGTCTTTGTCACAAAAATCTGAAAGTCTCTCAGTTCATTAAATGTCCATTTTTTTCCATTCAGGATTATATTTAACTTTGCTGGAGTAGTTACCCTTGGTCGTAACCCTAGCTCTTTTGCTGTACAGAATATAGCATTCCGAGACCTGTGGTCCTTCAGCATAATAGCTGCTAGGCCTTGTGTAATTCTTATTGTAGCCTCGTGATATTTAAATTGTTTTTTTTTTCTTGTTGCTTCCAATATTTTCTCCTCAACCTTGGAGCTTTGAAACTTGGTTATGATATTACTGTAAGTTTTCCTCCTGAGATCTCATTCAGGTGGTGATCAGTGGATTTTTTCTATTTTTGCTTTGCCTTCTTGTTCTAGAACTTCAGGGCAATTTTTAAGATTGTATGAAGATTCTTTTTTTTATCATAATTATCAGGTAATCTGACTTCTGTTATTTTCTTGAGCTATATGGCAACTATGTTGGGCAATGGTAAAGTGTGTACTATGATCACTAGACAGTTGGAGCCCTGTCTTTTGGATCGATCTGCTTGTTGATAATCCATTTTCTCCACTTTCAGGGTGCTGACCTTTTCCCCTGAACTAGAGGATGATGTTAGTCTTTCTTGGGTCCTCACTTTTTTATCTTTCAGCATTGTTGAATTAAAGTGAGATTATTTACGCCTTTGAAGCTGTCTTTCCTTTATAAAAGCAGATTAAGAACCTGTGCTAGCAGCCCACCCTGTGCACTAGTGAGGTTGTTAATACAAGCTCTCCTTTCATTTATGATAAAATTCTAAACTTCTTTTAAAACTTGTGCATTGTTTCCTCTGGAATTCTAATTGATCTTGTAGACAAGCTGGGTTTTTCTTTAAGGCTCTGCTTGTAGGTGTTTCAGAGTTATTCTTTTCTAGGTTTATATTTGGGGTATCTCTAGCATAATAGCAGTTCTTTTTCTTTATTTGCTCATTCTTGGAGGAATCACAGTGATCACACTGAGGCTCTTGCCCCTTGCCTCGGGGTTGAATACCGGTCTCTTCCTCTTGGAGATCAGGATTGTTGTGAGGCCCTGCTTCCTGCCCATGGATCTAGTCCCTGATCCTTTCTCCTTCTGAAACTGAGTCAAGCCTAGAAAGCAGCTAATATGAACAAGATCAAAGAATTTCAAGGAACTACAAGTTGAATATGACTCAAGAGCCAAAATATGGCAGCTCCAAAAACTAATGGAAACTTAAGCAAAAGACTTCTAGTTCTTTTTATTTTCTAAATTTTTTATTCATTTTAAACTTAAATATAAAATGAGAAGAGAAAAAAAGAACATTTCCATGTACACAGCAGAACATGAGAGGATTCAATATAAAACATTAAGTTTCCATTTCAAGAAAACCTGTATAATAAATACTATGCATTGTTTTCAAAGCTACGCAGCTTTTCTTTACATCCTTGTAGGTTTTCTTTTCTTCTCTGCTGTGCACTTTTTACTTTATTTTTTCCCTCCCCTCTGCCCATTCCCCCTGCCCCAAGAAGGCCACAATTATACTGATATATGTGTATACAAATGATGTGGATACAGCAAACAGGATCTTAAGGGTTAAGAAGAATATGAAGGGTTGCTTTTCCACCACTTTGCGAAGCTTCCGAGGGGTGGGGGCTCATCCTGTAACTTGAGACCACCCTAAAGTCCTTTTCCCCTTATCTCGAAATACCGTAAACCTTAACTTGTGCCAAAAGAATTGCTTTCGTCCTCCCTTCTCTTGTGCCCCCCCATCCTCCTTATCCTGTCCTTATCTATAACCACCATAAAACCCTAAAAACCTTATCCCGGATCATAAAGAATTCCTTTTGTCTCCCTCATCCTGTGTCGTGAAATTCCTTCTTATCCTGTCCTTATCTATAACCACCATAAAACTTGAACGTCTATAGGCTGTATAGAATTTGGCTAAATAAGCCTAGTTCCCCCAAATATCAAGGCCTCAATTAGTTTTTTGCTAAAGATCCGTGTGCTTTTCACATTAATAAAGCTCCTCTTGACTAAAGAGAACGCCTGAGTGAATTCTTTCACACTTGAACCCTGCTCTCTCAAATCTGACCTCAACATAAATGGTGTGAAACCAGGGATCCAGGTAACAATCGGATCCCACTGATCTCCTAGCCACTGGGATAAGAGGTAAGCACCCTCTTTTTGTCCTCTTCCCCAGACTTTTCTGCTCCTACTGTCTCTCTAGCTGTGAGATCTCCAGACTGCCCAGACACTGCTGGTGATGTCTGAAGCTCCACTGACTTCTGGGCGGTCAGTCAGACTGTTGACCCTTGTATAAGGGGATGCACTTGTGCTGGCTTGGTCACATTTTTTTTCTTTCTCCCCTCTGCCTCAGGACTGAGACAAATGACAAGAGGCTGCTGGGAGACTGCTAGTATGGGACAGAGCCAGTCACTACCCCATGATTCCCTGTTATGGCATTGGAAGAAATTCAGGGGAGTAGATCTTAAGAAAAAGCATCTAGTGTTTCATTGTAACATAGCCTGGAAGATTAAGGGACCCTTGAACAGGTCCCTTAATTATAATACTATTCCCCAATTGGATATATTTTGTAGGAGGGAAGGGAAGTGGACGGAAGTGCCCTATGCCCAAAGTTTTATGGGTCTTTTTCCAGGACCCTGATCTTAGAGAAAAATGTAAAATGCTCTTGGCCAAACCATCCTTTGGACTCGGCCCCAAGACTCGGGAGAAAACTCCTAAATCTCTCAAAACTCCTAAATCTCCTGATTTCCCAGACATGCTTGATGACCCTGCTGTGACTACTCGACTGGTGGCTTCACCACCCTCCCCTTCTCCTCCAAACTTCCCTTCTTCTCCTGCAGCTTCATCACCCTCCCCCTCTTCCCATTTCCTTTCCTACATGGATCTTTATCCTCAATTCCCAGCCCCTTACTCAGTCTCTCACCTGCCTGAACCTCCATTCCTTAGTCCTAATACCTGTCAGGGAACTTCCTTGCTCCCTCTTCTCCTTCAAAGCCCTGCTTACCTTCTGACTGTCCCAGCCTTACAAACCCAGCCCCACCTTCTCCCGCTGTGGGAAGTTCCTGATGCCCAGGGTGGGAACACTAGGGTCCATGTCCCTTTTCTACGTCAGACCTGGCCCAAATCAAAGAGAAGCTGGGGTGCTATTTGGAAGACCCTACTAAATTATCAGATGGCTTCCAACTGATATCCCTCCAATTTAACCTCACATGAGGAGACATCCTATCAATCTAATCCTCTCATGGTGGAGGAAAAAAGAATGATTTGGGGTTATGCCCAGAAGTATGGGGATACTGTGCCCCCAAATTCCAATGAACCTCACTGTCCTCCAGGAGCCACCCTGGTCCCAAACTCTGATTCTTCATGGGACTATGAGAATGTTAGGGATAGCAGGAATCATATGATTAATTTTCTATTAGAAAGGATGAAAGCAGGACTGAAAAAGCAGGTCTTGTATGATTGAGAGACATCACCTAGGAACGAATGAAAACTCCTTTTTTAGGAACAGACTAGGTGAAACTCTGAGGAAATACACTGACCTCAACCCTGACTCACTTGCAGGAATGACTGTGCTGAGCATGCATTTTGTTTTCCAGTTGACCCCAGATATAAGCCGCAAACTGCTTAGAAAATTAGAACAGGGCCCTCAAACCCCACTTAAGGAAATAATGCAAACTGCCTTTAAGGTCTTTAACAATAGGGATAAGGCAGAGGCTGAGGAGAACTGTAGGCCCAAAACAAGGTGAATCTCTTGGCTGCTGCTACCTCCCAGGTACTAGGAGACAGAGTAATGGCAACTGCTTTTGGTGTAAAAAACCCAGCCACTGGTAGAGAGACTGTCCCCAGAAGGGGTCAGACAATCCTCTACCTTCTAGGCTGTGCCCTCTCTGCTGCCGTGGAAACACGACTGTCCATAAGGAAGTCAAGCGGCGGTCCCTCAACGCTCAACATTCGAAGCCCCTTTGGGTTAGGAATAACAGATCCATCTGGTCAGTCTGACTCCTTCCTTTGACGTCACTATGATTTAGCCCAGGGTAAAAATTGACATGAAGGCTAAGTCGATAATTTTCTCATCAATATTGGCACCGCTTATTCTCTCCTCATGCATTATTCTGACCCCACTTATCCCTCCACTTTAACCTTAATGGGGATTGGCAGCAAAGCCAGGAGAGGTAGGGAAACAGGACCCCTTTTTTGTCTCTATGAGGGCCAGGCTTTCATGCATACTTTCCTTATTCCTCCCTACTGGACTGGGGTCTTATGTTAAAACTAGGATCTCACTTTTCCTTGATCCAAAACCCCCTAAACCTATTAGTCACAAAAGGCAGACATCGCACCCCGCGCCCCGCCCCCTCCCCCCCACCACACACACATCCCTCACTAGGTCTGGACCAGGGTTGCCCAGGCAGCCTGGGACAATGGAGTTCCTGGGAGGGCTACCCATTGTTCAGATCCATCTGAGGGATCCAACCTCATACCCACACTGGCAACAATACCCTATTAGGCATGAAGCCTGCTTGGTATTACAGCCTCTCATTGATAAGTTTTTACAATATGGCTTATTGGATCCCAGTTAGTCACTTTGTCACACCTCAATACTCCTCGTTCTTAAGCCAAGTGGGGAGTTTTGCATGGTTCAGGACCTGCAGGCTGTAAATGAAGCTATTATCCCCATTCTTCCTATTGTCCTGAACCCTTATACTATTTTAGCTCAGGTCCCAGGAGACACCCACTGGTTTACTACTTTAGATCTTAAAGATACCTTCTTTCGTATACCACTTCACAAAGACTCCCAATATATCTTTGCTTTCTTTCGAGTGGGCAGAACCTAGGAAGCAAAATCCCCTGCAGCTTGGATAGTCTTCTCACATGGTTTCCAGGATAACCCTCACCTTTTTGGGCAGGCACTGGGCAAAGACCTCAGGATCTCTATAGCTCCATTTTAGCACCATCGTCCAATATGCTGATGATATCTTTATTTGTAGTCCCTCCCTTGAAAGGGCCATTGAGGCTACTATCTCCACCCTGAACTTTCTAGGTGACAGAAGATACAAGGTCTCCCTACCAAAAGCCCAGTCTGTAAAGTACCTGGGTCACCCCCTAACCCCCACCTCCTGTTCCCTGATGACAGAAAGAAAACAAGCAGTTTTGGCCTATCCTACTCCTGCCTCTAAATGCCAGCGCTGTACTTTTCTGGGTTTGGCAGAGATTTATAGGATTTGGATTCCAACCTTGGCCTCATCACCAAACTCCCTTATGATGCCACACAGGGCCCTGACACCCTTCAAATGGGGACTTGAAAAATAAGATAAGGCATTTAACACTTTAAAAACCAAATTGACCTCTACTCCAGCACTACCTTTACCAGACTTAGGGAAAACCTTCACCTTGTATGTAGATGAGAAATGTAGTCAGACCCTGAGACCCAATCCACATCCCATAGCATACTTCTCTAAACAGCTAGATACAACAGCCCCTAGCTGGCTGTTTGTTTCCAAGCAGTGGCAGCCACTGCCCTCTTGGTGCGGGAGGCTGCTGAGATCACCCTAGGGCAGCCCCTGACTGTCCTGACCCCCCACCATGTCTAGAGCATTTTGGAAATAAGAGGGCACCAAAGGCTGGCTAGTGGCCCCCTGACCAAGTATCAGGTTCTCCTTCTAGATACCTCTGATTTAACCTTATGCATGGGCTCCACCCTGAACCCTGCTACCCTGCTCTCTTCCACTGGGGACCCCAGGAATCCCTTGCATGACTGTGAGAAAGCACTTGAGGTGGTGCACACCATCATCCTGACCTCACAGACATTGCCTTGGAAAACCCCGATGACAATTGGTACACCGATGGCTCTAGCTTTATGGAACAGGGGATTAGAAGAGCAGGATACACAGTAGTCAGCCTCCATAGCACCATTGAATCATGCTCCTTGCTGGCAGGGAGTTTGGCACAAAAGGCAGAATTAGTAGCACTCACTAGAGCGTTAGAACTGGGGGAAAATAAGAGAATCAGCATCTACATGGACTCCAAATATGTTTTCTATGTGCTTCATGCCCATGGAGGGATATGGAAGGAAAGAGGGCTCTTGACCATCAAAAATTCCCCCGTAAGATATGGACCTAAAATCTTACCCCTCCTCCAGGATGTACACACCCTCCAAAGAAGCACCAGTCATGCACTGTAGGGAACATCAAAAGAGGGACTCGGATCAGGCTACAAGAAACCAGCCAGCAGATATTGCTGATAAAGCCACAGCACAAGCCCTGTTTTTATCTATACCCCTAATCCTCCAGGTCTCACCCTCCTTTGACCCTCAACATACCCCTGAGAAAAAATTATATTTTTGCAGAGGATAGGAACTCTTACCTACGGGATAGTTTAAAACACCCACAGGCCAACTGGTTATGCCTGAATCAGGGATGTGGACGCTCCTTCAGGGTCCCCATCTGGGAAAACAGAGCCTCCACCATCTTGTGAAACCCCTTTTCTCGGGATCCATAGGGCAAGTCTGCAGCCCTGAGGGTGATGTTAACAGCTGTCCCCCCACCCCCACCCCTCTTCTCAACCCCGTCCAGCACCAGGGCACTTTTCCTAGGGAAGAGTAACAGACACACACATGTCACCTTGTAGAGGATTCAAACTCCTCAGTACTTATTAACACTTTCACTGATTGGGTGGAAGCCTTCTCTTGTTCTCAGAAAAAGCTGTGGAAGTGACTAAAGTACTTATGAAGGAAATTATTCCAAGATTCAGACTGTAGGCTATTTGCAGAACAATAATGGATGGGCTTTTACTTCCCAAATTACCCAGAAGGTTGCCAAGGCCCTTGGTATAACCTACAACCTCCATTCTGCCTGACGTCCCCAGTCTTCTCAAGGTTGAAAAGATGAACCATACTCTAAAAAGAACCTTGATTAAATTGACCCTGGAGGTTCACCAAGACTGGGTATGGCCCTACTCTGGGTCAGGATGGCCTCTGGAGCCAATATTAAACTCAGCCCCTTTGAACCAATGTTTGGCAGACCTTTTCCGACCACCAATATCCTTCTAGATACAGAGTACCAGCTCTTGAAAAAATACTCCCTGGCTTTATCCAATTATGCCAATTCATACCTCCCCCCACCTCCAAATTAGTCCCTGGCTTATCCCTAACAGATATGTGAACTGTCTTAAATCGCGGAGATCACAAGGCCCCAACCCCTTGGAGGAGAAGTGGAAGGGGCCATATAAGGTCATCCAAACCACTCCTACAGCTGTTAAACTCAAAGATCTCTCTAGCTGGACCCATATTTCTCAAATTAAACCTGTTCTGCCTCCCACCACAGGTACTTCTGAACATCAACCCAAATACTCAAATACTCATTCTAGCTAATAGAGGACCTGAAATTCCTCTTCAAGAAACAACACAGGGGGGCGGAGCCAAGATGGC
>CM053625.1:22245440-22267647 GCA_028646595.1 Phalanger gymnotis
AGCCGCCATCTTGGCTCTGCCCTCATTTTCAAATTTTCTATTCAGCTCTGGTGTTTTTATCAAGACTGTTTGAAAATCTTCTATTTCATTAAATTTCCATTTCTCCCCCTCCCATGGGGTTAGACAGTCTTACTAGGTAAATTATTCTTGATTATAACCCTAGATCCTTTGCCTTCTAGAATACGCCAATATAAGATCTCTCTATTGCTTTGTAGTTGTGAATGCTAAATCTTGTGCAATACTAACTATAGTTCTTTGGCTGCTGATCCTCATTATCCATATTTGTTCTGTATTTGTGTATTTGTCTGCTCACTAAACTTTATTTGTAACCCTAAAATCATGGGCAACAAATGCCTAGGGGCTCTAGATGGTACCTGTTCCTGCCTCTACCACTAATTCATGTATCTTTCCTCCTACCCCTGTATTCACTGCCCTGGTGCTTTGTTTCTGTAATGTGGGGATTATAATTGCCCAGACTTCAAGAAAAACTACTGAGGCAGAGCTCTGAGCCAATGGCACTTTATTAAAGTGTCCATGGTCCCCTTTAATGAAGTAGACCCCAGACCTTCCTCACAATCTGAGATGTCCATGGTCCCCAGGATCTTGTTTTTATAGGGTTTGATACCCAAATATGCAAAAGAGACATGATAAAATACATCTCATTCGTTGATAGATCTTGCTCTTGAGGGCCAAAAATGATGGGGTCGTAGGTTAGATGAATCATGAGACATCTCCACTGATCATAAGATGGTCACCTGCTCATGTTGGAGGAGAGAGAGTGGTCCAGAGGAACAAAAATAAGTTGGAGAACTTTCCAAAGAATCAAGGCATCCAACTCATGCTGGGTTTGGAAATGGAATTTGAGCAAAATAGGATGGAGATATCTTTGTCAGTATTCTTGTGGTTGTAAAAGTGAGCCTCATAACTTGGTAAACAAGTAGTGGACATTACATTAAAGTTTGAGGTCTGCCGTAAGAACCTGTCTCCTCTGATTATCCCCATATGATTTATGTAAAATATCAAACTGATTAATAGTGATTGGAATAGAATAGGGGTCTAAATAAATCATTTCTCACAACATCCTTTCTCTGCCTGGGCGACACATTGTTCCCTGCCCTCATGCATTCCTGGCCAGTCCCTGCCCCAGTATCGACAAGCCTGTGACTAAGCTATGCTGGAATGGAAAATTGACTCACTGCAACTTTTTCTTGGTTTTCCTGATCAGAATTCAGTCTAGTCTGTTTTCTAGGTTGTGGAGGTATGCTGGATGAACTGGGTAAAGATACTTTCTCTTACTCTGCTATCTTGACTTTGTCCCCCTCATTCAATACCTTTCAAGGAAAAAGTTTTGAATCCTACATGCTAGGATAGCCTGTGTATTAGGCAACCCTGGCAGATATTCCTCCTACCATTTAGAGGACCTTCTACCATTAAAATGGCATTAGGGCAGTTATTGGACAAACCCTAATCTTGGGATTGTGGGAAGCCTGGTGCTGGCAGTGCCAGAGGAAAGGAAAAACCAGAAATAAAGTAAAAGCAAAACAAACAAGACAAAAAGCAATATAATAGCTTGCCCCGCTCCAAAAGGAGTGACTGAATATGGGAGAATAAAAATGAGAAATCCCAGCTATTGCAATCCTTCTTTAAAACAGCCAATTCTTAAATAAAATAATATGGTCTGTGTGGTGGGTTGTGCCAGATCATTGCAATTCATGGTCAGTTTCCTAATATTAAGGGGCGGTAATGAGAGAAGTGGTGCCCAAGAACATCAGGGCTTCAACAAATTGGCAAACTTCCTGAATAGTTACCTAACTTCATTACAGGTCGGGGTCATCTGTATCAAGGTTGTTAAGAGGTCATTACTCTCTTGGGTGCAGACTGTTCTATTCTAGGGTTGATACTGAGAATCTCTTCTATCACCATCCACTCACCATGGGAGTTTGGTAGACAGGGCACCTTTCCATATCAGCAAAATGCAAGCTTCCTCCCAAACATGACATCCCTTAGTGTCCTCCAAGTCCTCTCTAGGGAACTATCTTACAAGCAGCAATATGGGGGGACCCCATCAGTTCCAGATTACATTAATCAAAGGATTAAGCCAGGCTTGCCATAGCCACAGTCCATGACAATGTCCACTCCCCTGTAAATTGCCCACTCCATTGTTGCTAGACCTAAGCAACTGCCTTTGTAAAATGAGTTGGAGAAGGAAATGGCAAGCCATTTCAGTATCTTTGTCAAGAAGACTCCAAATGGGAACACAAAGAGTCAGAGGTTATGTCTGGAAAAGGGCTGAACAACAGCATTAGAGATAGTACTTGGTAAGGAATGACCATCAGGATTGTTATTAATTTGGGTGTTTACACCTGGGCTGGTAGCCATTCCAGATTAGCTATCAGTATTTTTGAGCCCTGTGGGTTGAATCTTTATCCTATGAATCTCTGTAGCAGTTATGGCCATGAAGGCATCTGCCTTTGAGTTCAGTTCTCCTGCAAAAATGAACAACCAAAAGTTATAATCCTATGCTCTGACCTATTGCTTGTTCTCCATTTTTAAGAGGATCAGTGACATCACAATAAGGGTGATGTCTTGACTTGCACGTGGATCGGATTGACGTGAGGCAGAATCCTCAGCCTCACTCTCTTTTCCAGAGTCACGAAAGTCCAGTGGCAAGACAAAAATCAAGAAGACTGACACGACCCAGGATGCACTGAAAGACCTTGGTGTCTTCCATGTCTGAACAAGCTCTAAGCTCTCCACAACACCTGCTTCAGTTGCCTTCGTGGCCTTCAGAGCAAAATGTCCTCATCCACTCATCCAGCCAGGGAAAGTCTGCACATACTTAGGGTAGCCACTCCCCTAACTCACTGATGGGTTTGAAGCCCGTCGGTCACGCTCACCCTGGCATGCTGCAGCTTCTTGGGGCCACGGGTGACAGTTGAGTAACAGGTGGACACAAAAGGCAGATGAGCAGCCCTGAAAAGGGCTCAGCAAGTCCTCACACCAGAGGCGCTAGTCCTCCCTGAACCTCCCCATATACCCTGGACTGATTCACATAGTGAATGAGAGTGGGCCCCACAAGTGCAGGGAGACTCCATGTGTTGGGGATGGGTCAGTCAAGATGTGGCTGGAAAGGAAGCAATATGGCCTTTCTGAATGAGGGCCAGCAGGTTAGGACTGTTGGCTACCACTGCTATCTGTAGAGGGAGTACCATACTAGAAGTACATCTACCTACCCCCTTAAATATTGTTCAGCTAGAAAATATGACCAGTTCCAGCTAACTTCTGATTATTTTGTTATGGAGGGGAGGGGAGAGAATTCTCACGTTCCTATATCCACAGTTTGACCCCTTTCCCACCAAATACAAATCTCACAATGAACACACATAGCAAATAGCAAAGAAACCCATTTATCCAAATCATAGCGAAACAGGAATGAGAGAATAGATACCAGATGACACTGAGTGATGGAACTCTCTCATTGGAAGTGAGATAATAGCATAACAAAGAGCTGGTTCTCAGCCAAGGAGAAACTCCTGAAGTCTCTGAAGTAGTAGGCTAGAGATAGGGATATGACAGAGACTGCCAGCTCCTCTGTGGGGAAAATACTTTATCATTTATTAATATTGTTTGGAACCTAACTTTATGTGGCTAAAAATTGTCTCTACAAGATGCCAGTTCTATTGTATGACTACTACTGGGGACAGCTTAATGGTGAATATTATAAAAGGCAAAGATTTAGAGCACAGAGAGTGTGTATCTCTAGGAAAGAGGAAGAAAGGCTATAGCCAGAGACCATGGGGACATACAGATCTTTACATTTTCGTTGACCTGGCTTCTATGACTCTGGCTTCTGATATATTGAGTTGGAAGCTTTATCCCACAATATTTGGTCTTAGGTTTCTAGTCTGTTCCTAGAGAGCATGACCGCTTTTTTCTACTACTATTTGGCTTGATTCTCTTCATCACCTTTTTGTGGGAGCAGATGGACTGAAAAAAAAATTATCTGCAGGGCAGGCAAGTATTTTTGAAAAATCAAGTCAACAAAAGATTCAGGTGTTACAGTCCTTCTGTATAATATTTTGTTGGACATATATGCTATTAATGACAAAAAAGTAATAAAACTTTTTAAAATGTAAAAATAATATAAATTGCTTTTTTTATATGTGCTAGATTCAAAGGATCTGTGTTTAAATTTTGGCTCTGCCATTAATCTCTGTGATCTTGGGCAAATAAATCACTTAACAGCTTTAGATTTCATATGTAAAATGATGGTTGTTCATCCTTCATTCTTGAAGAGGACCAATGACATCAGGAGGATGATGTCTTGACTTGCAAGTGAATTGGATTTAAGTGAGGCAGAGCTGTGCAAAGTCATCAGCCTCACTCTCCCTCATGGCAAGACATAGGTCAGGATGGCCAAAGATGACTCCAGATGCAGTGGGAGACCTTGGCCTTTTTTAAGGAAGGTCTTTCCTAGCTAGGTCTCAGTGTGTCTGAGGCAATACACCTTCAGTGATTTAAGACTAGGTAGGAAATGAGGCAAAATGTGCAGCTCAGTGGCACCGTCAGCAGTGCACAGAGTATTGAGACTTGAGAGTCAGGTAGACCTGACTTTGAATTCTGCCTCTGGCACTTAATGGCCACGTGACTCGGGATATCACTTAGTCTCTGTATCTCAGCTTCCTCATCTGTAAAATGATAGTAACAGTACTTCCCTTGCTTGTTCTGCATATCAAATATAAAATTGCAAATGTTAAAGCTCTTTTCATAAATGCTAATTATTAAAAACCCTAAAAAACATAGTTCAAGAAACATGGTTATGGGGACCGCAAGACTCCCTAGGCAGGGTTAGACCCTGAGGAAGACCCAAGTGATGGTCCCTTAAGACAGCTGTAAAGATCACAGAGCTCCCCAAAGCAGGATCAGGAATTCCACAGATCATCGCTTTCCTTGGTACATGACCTTAGGAAGATCCATGTGATTTCCCCATTCTCACCCAAAGAACTCAGAACCAGAGTGGACAGGGGAACGGGTTTGTTACAATCCTCCCAAGAGAGCAGGTGCAGTGCTCACTAAGAACACACACCAATACAGAAGCAGAAGTGAGGGTAATCAGTTCCTCCATCCTTGTTTGAGTTAGGGTTATTTTACGTTCTTTACTTTTTCACATAGTTTTCTCAAGTTATACAGTTTATATAGGTAGGATAGTAAGGATACAGAAGCAAAAGTGAAGTTAATTAGTTCTGTCTTACTTGTCTGAGTTAGGATTAGTCTACATTCTTTATTTCCTTACCTTCCCTCTTTAACATATGCAAATTATGCAGATTAGTAGTCCTGGACACTTGACCAGGACCTGACCCTTGAACTGACATGATAAGCTTGAACTGGTTCAATGGGTTTAGCCTCTCTAGCCTCCCTGACACCAGGATGGCCATTGTCTTGGTAAGTAAACTTTAACTCAGCTATATGGGTAGCTTCTGTGGGAACAAAACCAGTTACCATGCTATCTTTTCTTACAATAAGAATAAATGGGCCTTTTCTTAATAAGGGAAGTGAGGCATATAACCCCAGTAGTATATGGGGGTAAACAAGTCCTTTCCAGTCAGATCAGAGATAAAGCAAGGATGCCCCTCATCACCACTATTTGATACAGTGATAGAAAGGCTAGCTATAGTTTTCTGAGTGACATGACCAACAAAAACGAAGACTAGACATTGTCTCTGATCTTCCTGAACTCTCAAAACAATCTCAATACTAGAATTTCATGCAAGATGTAAAGTAATTGCAGGTGTCTCTACAAAGACACCAAGAACCCTGAGCCTTATGAATTAAAAACAGAGAAGGCTAATCCCTAATACCTAACACACTCATTATCCTCCTCACTCACCAGCCCCACTACACTTCTGGAAGCCTACGCTACACTACTTATGGCTTGTGCTACACTACTTATGGCTTGTGCTGTGGGATGATGCTCAGCTCTGTGTTTACACTCAGCGATTTCTTTGCTACCTTCATTAGTTTCTGATGGGAGATCTTGCCCCTGGCCCTCCATGACTTTTTAGCAACAAGTAGCTGGACCTCAGTGCTGCGGCACCTCACCTACCCACACCCACTCCTCCTGGAAGAGGTTGTTGTGTTTGTCCTTTGCTTTCAAAGAGGACCATGACATCAGGGAAATGATGACATGACTTGCAGTTGACTTTGTGTGAGGAAGGGCTGTGCAAAGTCACCAGTCTCACTTTCTCCTCCAGAGCCATCTGGGTCCAGTGGCCTGATAGTCATCAGGAAGACTGGAGATGCATTGGGAGACCCTGGCCCTTTTAGGCTAAGGTCCTTTCAGGTTCTCACTTTGAATGAGGTACCCCCTATTGAGTGGAGGTATAAGAAGAGTAATTGTGCTCTGCCTCCAGAGGTAGCATTGCTGATGTGTTGTAAGGCAGTGCTCAGCCAGGCTAGAGGGAACTGGGGCAGGGTCTCTACGATGTGTGAAGGAGACTGCCATCTAGTGGATGTTGGATGTCTATCTCCTCAAAAGTCACTTGGAGAAGGAACTGAGGCTGAGGCCAGTCTGCTGGGAAGATGAAAAGTCTTTGGAGCCCAGTCCTCAGGAAACTGCTAACCAGAGACAAAGCCACCAGAAAGTGAAGAATAGGAAAATGTAAGAGGGGAAATGAAATTACCAAAGCTATTAGGAAAGCAAAGAGAGGCACTAAAACTTGGGAAAGGAAAGGAAGAAATCTCAATTCTGTGGTGTGGGTGTAATACTTCCACTGGGGAGGGGAGAGAGATTTTCTAATAAGAGAAAGAGACCTTCACTGGGTATAATCTGCAGGGTTTGGGTACTTAGAGGGGCCACTGCCTGTGAGGGCATTATTGTGTCTTCATGGTCAGCATCCTGTCACAGGAAACCAGAGCTCCTCGGGAAGGGGAGGGGACATAGCTGACATCCAAAAGGGCAGGAGGCCGTGGACCTCAGAGAAGAGGTAAATGGGGAAAAAACTGTTTAGAAAAAGCAACTCAAAGTGGATACTGTAGAAGCTTTAATTCTATGGGGAATGCAGAGACTAATGAAGGAATAAATATACAGACCATGAAGCAAAGGATAAAAGTTTAGAACAGACAGAAAGGAAGTAAAGAGAAAGAACAAAGAAATTCTTTTTAGAAAAGGGCACAGAAAATAAAAAACTAACAAAAGTTGAAGGGGAGGATAGGAAGGAGAATTTTACCTAACTCCTTAACTAAGAGGGGAGGGAAGGGGAATTAAATAACTAGATAAAGGAAAGAAAGAAAAGCAAATTTATAAGTTGAACAGACTCCAACAAAACTTAGGGTAAGGGGTGATAAACAGGAAGGGAAAGGCTGACAGTGAAAGGAAGAGTGTCTTTGAGAATAGGATTACTGTAAAGTAAATCTCAGATTTAGAGAGATAGTAGCTAAAGCAAAATTAACTAAAGAGACAAAGTGCTGTCATTATAGAGGAAGCAAGCAGGTATTTTATTAAATGCCTGCTAGGTGCCAAGAGCAGATTAAGTGACTTGCCTAAGATCACACAGCTAAGTATGTTAACTCCAGGCCCAGAACTCCATCCACTGTTCCACCTAACTGCCTCAAGAAAAACTGTTCCTCTCTGTGGTCTATAAAATAGATGACTGACCAGCTCACTCTTTTGAGCTTCTTTTTGGTCTTCTCCCATTCAGAAGATAAAACCAAGATGCAGTAGAATAGGCCTAGTCCTAGTGGACAGGAAGCCTGTCTCCTCCCTCCAAGGATTTGGAATAGAGGTTTTTCAAAGTTGCATGTGCTTTGAACTGATGCTGAGAAGTAAGCAGAACCAGGAGAACACTATACACAGTAACAGCAACATTGTGCAGTGACATTGTTAGACTTAGCTCTTCTGAGCAATGCAATGATCTAAGACAATTCCAAAAGACTCATGATGGAAAATGCTATCCACATCCAGAGAAAGAACTATGGAGTCTGAATGCAGATTGAAGCATACTATTTTCTCTTTCTTTTTTTTTCTTTCTCATGGTTTTTCCCTTTTGTTCTGATTCTTCTTTCACAACATGACTAATGTGGAAATATGTGTAATATGATCATACATGTATATCCTACATCAAGATTGCATGCCATCTTGGGGAGGGGGAGTGGAGGGGAAGGGAATATAGAACTCAAAATTTTATAAAAGCAAATGTTGAAAACTAAAAACAAATAAATAAAATTTAAATAAAAAAAATCAGGACCAAAAAAAAATGTTGCATGTACTTGTACATGACCTGAAAGGAAAGATTCTCAGAGTAGGTTTTCCCAGCTCCAAGAATGGTAGCAGCCAGCACAATGAGGGATTTCCTATGGGAAGCCATAGATGTTAAGATAGGCCCAATATCTACCAGAGATCTCCCCTCCCATTGCTCCCAATATGGGTTAGGAAAAGGCAACAAAGCCATGACTGGAGTGGCTCAGGAGCAGGGCAAGGTTCAATCTGTTTCCCTTAACAGCTTCTTGGAGGCCTCTTGCTGTGTTGACTGGGCTTCCTTGATACCTAATCACATAAAAGATCCCATCCACATGGGGTCAGTGCCCTCCAATTTGTTCAACATCTGAAGATCACCAGACTCACAATACCTTCCCTCCTGACTGTCAGAAGGGTATGTAAGTTAAGTGCTGCACATCTTTGCTATGTAAGGGCTGAGTAAACTTTAACGATCCTTGGATCTACAAATGCTTCATTTTGTCCAACATCAATCCCGACCTAACAGGATGCTGGTGTCGAGCCTAACCTTTGCAGGGATAGCTCCAAGTATGAGAAGTCTCTAGTTCAAGAATTCAGAGATTGGGCTTTGTAGAGACAGATTGCCCAATGCAGAATACTTTTAACAAGAAAAAGACTTACCCACATCATTCTGAGCAGTGTCTACTAGGAAAGCAAAGGCTGTTGGTCATTCAGATAGTGCAGATTTGATGGGAAGAGTATTGCTTGTTCAGCAGTGTAAATCCAAACCACGGGGGACATCATGAGCTCAGGAGAGATTGTGAAGGATCCCAAAGGAAGCCACAGGATCCACCAGAATGCCAAAGGGTCGCCCTAATGACAGCCTCAGGTTCAATCTCTTCCAAGGGGTACTCCTAGGCTTTCTATTGTTCTTCATCTACTTGTGGGCTCCTAATAAATACTTTGTAATGTCTGTATTTTCTGTAGGGTGAAATAAAGGTTGAACAATAACAAACTTACATTTATTACCTTGAGTACTTTTACAGGAACTCGAAACCTTGTTACTTACATTTGGGAAAACCTAGACATGAATTATATTTTAAGTATATTTTGAGATTTTCCTGAAGCAACTCTAAGTGAGGAAACTGAACAGAGAGAGAAAATTATGCTCTTGGGGTAAAGTGTTAGTATTACACCTAGTCTGTTTAAGTAAAGAAGTCAGGGGGAGGGACTGGGGTCAGTTTCTTTCTTTTTTGCTGGATTCAGGGTCTGAGCATCTTATTTCAAATCCTACTTTTGGTTGGAATTACAGCCCTGCCACTTGTTCTCTGTGCCTTTAGGAAGTCTTTTGAACCTCTTTGAGGAATCCTGAGTAACATGGATTAACTCTAGCTCCATTCAGAGGGTCGCAGTTGTTAAAAACACGCTTGACACTGAAATTAAGTTATAAAGGACAATGTATTTTAGAACAATCCAGAGGAGTTGGAAACATTCCTGTGCAGGAGCAGACTTCACTCTTCTCTAGGAAGAGGAAGTGGAGTTCACAGAAATGAGATCAGTTTTATAATGTTAATCTGGCACATTCCAGCCCTCAGGGCACAGATTGGTGTGTTCCCTTCTGAGTTATACTCCCTCCAACATGCCCCTGGCATGTTTTCTCCTTGATGTGTGCCAGCAAGTCCCCCTCCCCACATCATACGTCCCATGTGCAAAAATGGAGGAAAGCTCCTCCCTGTGAGTGTGTAAGGTAATATTCAATCAGCCAATTAAGCATGCGTAATAGCCATTTGACCCAGTTCTCTTTTCAACCCAGTTTTCCTAACATTCTGGGTTTGTGGTGTTTGCAAAACCACAAGCTTTATTCTGATTAGTTGGGGACCCTTATCCTGGTTAATTTTTACTTCTTCTTTGTTCAAGCTGACAATTATTCTGTGAAAACCTAACTTTCCCTAACTTTTAATAATCTCTCACACAGTTGTTACATGTTCCATCCCCAACCCCCATTCTCCAGTAGCTTAACAGGGTTAGGAGAGTCTAAATTCTGCCATTCACTTAAGCCCATCAATTGTGTTCCCCCATTTTTAGGGGCTACCCAAGTTCCATTTAACCACTCAGCACAAGATTAGCTTTTACAAAGGAATATTTACTTCAAAGGTATAGCAAGAACAAACACATAAACATTTTCCCCAATGCTAAGAGCATAATTCCCCACCACCACCACCACCAAATACACACCTTTTACCACCTCAGTCTGGAGAAGGAGAGAGAGATTAGGCTCATAGTTTAACTCAACTCTAACATAAAATTAATCCCACCAAGTTCAAGTTCAAAACCTTTCATTCCAGACCCTTCTTCAGAAATTTACCTCTGGGCTGACTGCAACATTGGCTTGGATTCCTGGACTCCCAAATCCCTATGCCTCAGGGTTCCCAGATTTGGGTTTCCACTTCATACACCTAGAGCTGAAATAAGCAAATGAAACAGACCAAAATACCAGGTCCATTTCTTAGGGCCATCATCCTAAGGGGAAGGGAAGATGGACCTCTGCCTCTTAATGCATGGTGTTGGCTAATGTTAGAGTCCTCCACTCTTAGATCTGGGTATTTACCCAAAAGAGGCAGACTGCACTTGGACAGATAGCTTTAAAAACAATAGCCAGTAGTTCTGGGTACTCAGGTAAGGGGAAATAGCTGCTCCCAACCATTGATAGGCCAATGGAATGTCCACACAATTGCCAATTCTTCAGTCTTCCAAAAACAGGTCAAACAGCATCTTTCATATGAGCGATGCCATTTTTAGGTAGCACAGGCATATGTCAAGCCACATTACAACATTTCCTCTGGAGGAACCTATCCCTGTGCGAGTGCCTCAGTTTCTTCATCTGTAAAACAAGGATTTTGGATTAGATGACCTCTTAAGTTCCTTTCCAGCTCTTGTATCTTATGGTTCTGCTGTTATCCTTGAATGTATCTTTCTTTTATTGTGTCTTTGGGAATTTCATTTATCCCAATTGTATTTTATCGTTGTTTCAAGGTGCTTTTTTGTTTATTCATTGTTCTGGGTGATATTTAACTTTCTTGACAAGATTTATGGCTGTTTAAAAAAATCTTTTTATTACTTTGAGGGCTTGGGGTGGTTAATAGGTGATAGACTTCCTTGTATTCCTACTGTACCATTTTCCCAGAAGTCTTTCTAATCTCATTAATTTCCTAACTTCTTGGTTGAGTACCAATATGAGAACAAAAGGGAATAAGAAATGTTTCCTTCCAGTTCTTCAGACCCTTAGAGTCAATGACCATGACATTTCTCCCTGGTTTAACAAATTTGGGGAGTGGTCACTTTGATGCAGCCATTGGATAGATATAGAAATGGATATGGGATTCATAGATTTAAAGCTAGAAAGAATCTTAGAGGTCACTGAGTCCAACTTTCTTAATTTACAGATGAGGAAACTGAGGCCTAGAGATAAGTATCTTGCTAGAGCCAGATAGTAAGTGATTGTCTGAGGCAAGATTTGAACCCAGCAATTCTTGACTCTTAAACCTTTCATCATTAAGTCATTAAATGCTTTGCTAGTTTCTCTTTTTAAGGCTGGCAGTATCATTCTAGGACCCCCATTGGAAAAGGTGTCAAAGAAACATAGGGAGTAAGGAGTGGAGGGGAGAAGGAGTTTGCCATCTGGTTGGTGGTCTTTAGGTCTGCAGTCTTAACAAGAGTTTCACACAGTACTATTTGAAGTTGGATTTTAAAATAAGAGGCAAGATGTGGACAGCCAACAATATCTGCATAGGTTCTTATAAAACTTTTGTTATTGAACAAAACAAACAAAATAAAAACATTAGAATTCTCTTCAGTTAAGTATTAGAAGGAAATCTTTTATTCACACAAAGGCACGAAATACACTTACACTTTTGACATAAAGTGAAGCAGCAGGTTATATTTTTGCAAATGCAAAAGGGTATTACTTGCCGTGATTAAACAGGTCCAGTTGAACTAATTACTAATAGATCGATAGCACAGAGCGAGGTTTTCTACATGTTGAGTCATAGACTAGAAGCGCAACTGCAATCCGGAGCAATAATCAGAAATCCTCATTCTTGCAGTCATGCTGGAGGAGAAAGAACAACAGACCTGAGTCCTAGCCTTTGCCCTCCCACTAACTAGGACCTTGTTTAAGTTCTTTTCCATTTCTGGGCCTCAATTTCCCCCTCTATACAATGTTGGTGTAGCACAAGTGCCGGGCTCCTTTTCCCAACCCACACTCAGCCAAGCAGCTCAAACCTCCAGATCTTAACTGCTGCAACCTGCCCCAAGGCTCTAGGGATAACCCTGTAGGGTTGTCAGGTTGTTTCTTTAACATTGCAACTCATTCACCCCCATCTAATGTGTTCCCCCAATATCAGTTGCCAGTTAATATCTCCCTAAAATTATTTAACCAATTAACATCAATTAGCTTTTATAAAGGGATATTTGCTTAGAGGGTATAGCAAGAATGTGAGACAAATTATTACTAAGTAACCAATTATTGGGGAGATCCAGGGTTTTTTCCCTTCCTATGTCCCCTTTCTCCACTACCTCAAGCCACTATCTGAGGGACATTGCTGATAACGAGATTGGATTAACTTTCTCCTCAATCTTGTTCAGACCCCACACAAGTGCAGAAGCCCGTTGTGTTCTACTCAGGCTTGTGTAAGGGGTAGATCCTTTGTCTAGAATTGCCCAAGACTGGGGGGGGGGGTCTGGGAATAAGAGTAATCAAAGTCACATCCCTCCCCACCCCATTGGAATTGGTCCACCTCTCATAATATTCATTTTCTCATTACCAGTTAACCAATCAGAGTTGATGTCCATCCTTAAGAATACCCACTCTTCCAAGGTATCGAGTGGGTTCCATGAGGGGTCTTTGGCATTTGAGGGTGCCATTGACCCCATTTATTGATTATCCACTAGCATAATTAACAAATGATTAATTACCCAGAAAGTATGTCTCCTGAACTTTTTATACATTATAAATTGAAGTGCAACATCCTAAACCAAGAACACACTTTACCACCTCGATCCCTGGAGAGAATAGACTCAAATTTTAGGAAGTTGCTATAAAATGTTCTCCCCAAGTCAATTTCTAAGCATAGTATAAGCAATGACAAATTTCTTCCTTGCTGTCTTGGCTTTCAAGTCAGTTCAAAGCTGGATTGAATAAAGCAGGTCAGGGCTCAGGACCAGCACCTCACCAGACTCATCTCTTGCTGCTCTCCAACTGCTTATGAAGTTGTAACCTGGTCTTTAACATCTTTGATACTCATTCAGTTGAGATCAGGAAAGACGGAAAGAATAAGGGCAATAGGATGAGGCACAATACAACCAAGGAAGCTCCTTTCCCCCTTCCCTTTTCTGAAAACCACAGCTTTTTTTTTTCTTTCCTCCTCACTCAAATGCCACCAAGGAAGAGAGAGAGTTAATCTACTTGAGCCTTTATATACACATTCAATTCTGACCCAGCAGCCAAGTAAAAGGCTTCAGTTCTATGCAGTAAAATTAATGAGAATTAGAATCCACACGTGCTCTGAAGCAGTGAGGGAAAGGGTACCTTCATCACACAGTTCCAGAAGCAATGGATGGAAAGCAGGTAAGACATGTCCATATGCTCTAAAGACTGGGCCCACAGTGTTCCATATGGTAAGGTTTAATAAATGTGAGCTAAATAAATGATACCTCACATTTGCGTGGCAGTGTAAACTCCTTAGTATGAATGAGTTTTGCCTGTGATTTTCTGAGATGAAGGCTTTGATAGGAAAGAACCGAAAGCTCCAGGTAGCCAGGCCTGGGAGAGTAAGAACATGGAAGAACTTTACTGACTTTACAATTTTGGGAAGGACAGCATGAAATCAAGACCCGCCTTCAATTCCTGGAGGTATTTAATTGTTACAGACAGCATCTGAAAACTTCCAAGATCAGGAAGATTTCTGATTATAAGAGCTTTGTCTGTAGTAGTAGTCAGTAATATAATAAAGAAGTCAAGTGAGGGTTGATCATTTTAAGGGGAATGCAGTGCTATCTTGGACGAATTCTGAATCTTTATTTTTAAGGGGCCATCTTTCTGAAAAGAAGTGATTTGGGAATAACTCTTGACTAGCTTTTTATTTCATCTCCAAGGAAATGACCTTGTTAGATGAATTAGAGCCACAGCCAGTGTCCGACAGATGGAAAACACTAAAGCAGCACCTGTTTTTAGATTGCTGCTGGGATGGGGGCTAATTTTAAGAATCCTTTGGACTCATCTGTGTACATGGTGGACATGGCAATATTTTCATATTTCTCTTGAGGTGCCAAGCATCGGCAGTGGCAGATGAGCACCAACAGATCCTTCTGGAAATTCTTGTTGAGGAAGCCATAAAAAAGAGGGTTGACACACGTGGAGGTCATGGCAACCAGGTGGCAGACCGCAAATACCAGGTTGTGATGGCAGCTCATCAGGGCCTCATGGTACCAATCAAAGATGGCATTGAAGATATTTAGGGGTAGCCAGCAGGCCCCAAAGCTCACCACAATGGAGATCAGCACCGTGTTTATCCTCTTGCTTTCACTCCCCCTCATCCTTTCTACCTTCTCATTCCTCCGTCGGAGGCAGATCAGGATCCTCACATAGCAGATGAAAATGAAGCCTAGGGGGATGCAGTATTGGAGCAGGAGCAGGGAGGTGGTAAAGAGGAGCTGGTTCACTTTGGAGGACCAGTCCTCCACGCAGACCATCTGGTGGCTATAGAGGTCATTGGGGAGGGAGAGGTTGAGAAAGGGTTCATCAGTGACATGGTAAGACAGGAGGAAGGGAACTGACAGCAGGAGTGAAAACAGCCAAATCAGCAGGATGCCCCAATAGGCATGAGATATGTTGGGTTTCCAGCCACGGGGTTTCACAATTAGCTGGTACCTTTCAACAGCAATTAAGACCAACGAAAATATGGATACAGTGATGGAGACACTCTGTGCATAGGAAGTCAGTTTACACATGGTGTCTCCAAATATCCAGTAATCCATCAGTGTGTAGATGACTGTAAAAGGGATACACATGATACACATGAGGATGTCAGACAGGGAGAGGTTGGCAATTAGGATGTTGGTGACATTTTTAGCTCCTCTCTGCTTTTTGATAATGATGATGATGATGAGTGAGAGGTTTCCAAAAAGACCTACAACTATGACTATGATATAGGCAATGAGTAGGATAAACAAGGCTGGAGAAGGCAGCTGACAGGATTCAAAGTATAAAAACATAGAGGAATTGGTCTTTATTGTGGTTTGATTAGGAGCCGTATGGTTTAGTGCAGTCTCAGAAAAATCCATTCTATCAGTATCGGGGGAAGACAGTGGTATTTTCCAAGGTGGAATTTTAGGCCTCTGCTTGTTTGGGACCTCACTTAGAGGCTTTCAGAATGTGTTCAGTAGTCTTCAGCCTTCCTTGGTCCCATGATGGAAGTATTTGGCAAAATGAGCATCTTCCTGGAGCCCTGAAAGGAAAAAAATGCTAAGTGTTACTAAAGACTTAGAAAATCTACAGATTCCAATGGGGACCCTAGGAGATTATGTCATTTGTATATGTCCCTCTAGGAAGGGCTGGACCTAAGCTTCTAGACAAGGAAAAGTTCTTTAATTCTTCCTAGAGATCATGAAAGATGTTTTGTTTTGTTTTTTCCTTTATAGAGGTTAACTCTATACCTCTATACCTCACCCACCTCCACCTATAACTCTATACCTCTATAACTCTATACCTCACCCACCTCCATGATAAGCCTGGGTGTGATCTGAACTTTAGAAGCTCAGTACCTCAATTAAGCTATAAACTTTTGTATAATTTCTCTCTCACTGTCTCTCTCTTCTCTCTCTCTCTCTCATTCTCTAACTCTCTGTCTCTCTGTCCCTCTCTATCCTTCTCTAACTCTCTGTCTGTCTCTCTCTGTCTCTCTCTTTCTCTTTATCTCTCTCCCCTAACTCTGTCTCTCTGTGTTTCTCTGTCTCTCCTCTGTATCTACTCACTCTCCTCTTGGTTCACTCCTTGCCTCCCATATTCTTTATACTCTTATTTCTTTTGAATCTAGACCTGCAATTTCATTGGTGTAAAGAAGTCTCAGTGAGCAGATTTGCTCCATCAGTGAAGACTGGCAACTCTTTTGCATCTCACAGCGTTACAGAGAATTGCTTGGGGCACTGAGAGGTTAAGTGACTTGGCCATGATGTGTCAGACATGATTTGAATATAGGTTGTTCTGATGGGGAGGTCAGCCCTCTGGCTATTATACCAGGGTGCATCTCTCCCATGATGTTAGGACTGCTTTCCAGTCACTGTAATGTGTGAAGTAGAGAAAAATACACAAGAATAGGAGTCAGAACATCTAGTTCTAGACCCAGGAACACATTTGGTTCACCAGACCACTAGATCTAGGTCCACCAGCTCAAGTCTTTAAACAAGTCACTTCCTGTATCTAAGCCTCATTTCCCCTACATATCAGATGAGAGATCATAATATAAGGCCCCTCCAGCTCAAACATTTATTCACTTGTTTGAGGCTATGATTAAAGGATACTAAAATGCTCACTCTTTGAATTAAAGCTTTGCCTCCAGAGCCTTCTTCTAAAATGCAAATATATTTGGAGAGGGCTAAGTATCAAGTCATCACCACCCATTTAAATTTTTGTACAGATTAGAATAGATAAACCCTTGGTAAGGGAAGAGGTCTGATGCCTGGGAAGGACCTAGTAGACTCCTATAGTAGGGGACCCTGGGAAGATGGGAGGTAGTGAAAGCATGGAGTACCTGAGGCTAGTGGGTATAAGATATGGAAAGGGACCTAGTTGGCACAAAGCCCCAATATCCTTTATTCATTATTAGCTAGCTTATCTCATCCCCTGTACCTGAATCTCCTCAGTAATTACTAGCAGCCACACATGCATGAGCTTCCATTTCACGGATTATATTCAGATGTTAAAGAGTCAGCATGAGGAGAGTCTCGATTCTGGGAAGATGGCAGAGTAGGTCAGAAAATTCCAAGCTCTCAAGATTTTCCCCCATGAAAGAGTTAAAATAGCACCTTAGGGCAATCAAAGCGTGGGTGGAGACAAAGAAGAATAGGGGCATAACCAGGATCTTCCTGGGACAATTTGAGAAGATGCGAAAAGAAAAATCCCAGGATGAGGTCTGGTCTCTTCCAGGAGCAAACGCCTCCAGGCTAGGTTCCCTTTGAACAACAAGCAGCAAGCCCTAGGGTTAGTTGGCTTCAGAGGCTTCCTCAGCCCCAGCCACAGGAACTTTTCACCCCAGGATAGTGAGGGGAGTTGGGCTTTGAGCCCAGGAAGATTGAGGGAACCTCTGCTGATGAGGAACCCCAGAACCAGCTATACTGCAAGGAGTGGTGGGGGTGAGAAGGAACCAGCACAGGCCTGGTAAATGAAGAAGCAGTGGGGCAGAAAGCCCCTGCCTGTGGGCACTTATAGGAGGTTGGAGATTCGGCTTTGGTTCCAGGCTAGAGGGGAGAACTAAAGATGTGGGGCAAAGGCACCATTTTCAATACCTCAGGGCTAGAGGTGATTACAAAAATCAAGCTATTACCACAAAAAATGCACAGGCAAAGGAGAAAGAATCCAACCATAGAAACCTATTACAGGAATAGAGATGACTGGGGTTCATTTTCAGAGAAGAATATTGAAGTAAAGAAATCTCCAAAGAGTAACATCAAATAGTCACTCTATTGGTAACTAAGGTGGGACTCTTTTTACTGTTTTCTCTTTTAGAATGCTAAAGTAATTAAGGGACTTTAATTAAGTCTTACTAAGTGCAAAGCCCCAGGCCCACACCCTTTTGCTAATTAGGTGCGAAGCCTTCAGGCCCTAAGAAGGGTATATAAACTCAAAGGTTAGCATTTTGTGTGGGGCTCTCACTCACTGGAAAAGTGTTGGTGTGGAGACTCTGAGCAGCCATTGTCAAGACCCGCCCCTGCCCCCTCCTTGCCTTGAAGAAAACCCAGATGTTGGCACTTCTCTTGTTGGTAACTATGTATGTGATGTCTTGATTAGACAAAGCTTGTCTGTTGAACTGTGTTATTTGATCTGTTGATATTTTCTGTTTGTAATTTCCATTTGTATTTGCTCTGAAGTTCAGGGTTCTGGCTTTTCCCCCTGAATCATATATGTATGTTTGATTAAAGTGAGATTGTTAACCCCTTAAGGTTGCTTTCCTTAGTAAAGCTGATCAAAGAACCTGTGCTAGCAGCTCTTGTTGCTGGTCTTGTTGGGTCTTACACTTCAATAGCAGCTGCAAGCAGCATTGTTGTTACAGTCACCTGCCCAAAAAGAATTTATAGAAGATCTTTAAAAAGACTTTAAAAATCAAATGACAGAAGTGGAAGAAAAACTAAAAAAAAAAATCCAATAAAAACAAAAAAGTTCAGAAAGGAAAGTCAACCAATTAGAAAAGGAGATCCAGAATCTCAAGGAAGAAAATGCCACTTTGAAGATTAGAATTGGGCAAAGTGCAGCCAGTGAAATTATAAGAGATCAAGAAATAATTAAATAAAACATGAATAATGAAAAAATAGAAGAGGAAGTGAAACATCTTATAAAAAAACAACAGGTTTAGAGAACAGATCAAGAAGAGAAAATATAAAAATAATTAGATTAACTGAAAGTTATGATCATAAAAAGAATCTTGATACAGTAATACAAAAAAAAATAATTAAAGAAAATTGTCCTGAAGCATTAGAACAAGGCAGGGAAGTAGAAATAGAAAAAATCCATCCAACACCACTTAAAAGAGATCGTATGAGGAAAACTCGTAGGAATATCATAGTCAAATTCTGAAACCCCCAGCTCAAGCTTAAAATATTAAAGGCATCAAGATTAAAACAATTTAAATATGATGGTGCCACAATTAGTATTATACAAGACCTAGCAGCAGAAACATTAAAGGACCGCAGGTCTTGGAACATTAAATATCAAAGAGCAAAAGGCACCAGCCAAAAATATCAGACCCTTCAAATTTAAGTATTATCTTGAATGAAAAAAAATTGACATTCGATAAATTCTCAGACTTTCAAGACTTTGTTAAAAAAAAAATCCTGAACTTAATAGAAGATTTGACATACAAGAACCAAGAGAAACATAAGGTACCTACCAAAGACTGACTATAAGGGATTCATAAGGACAGACCCTTTACCTTTTATATAACATAAAATGTAAACTGTATGTCTAAGATTCTTATTAATAATTGGTGAGCTCATAAGAAATGGGGGAGTAAACCTGACTATGATATGAATTTAAAAAGTAAAACCATTTAGAAACAGTTAAAAAGAGTAACTATTTTATACAAAAGGGGTACAAGAGGAAGGGAGGATACAGAGGGATTAGATGGAGGAGGAGGGTAGTTCTGGTAAACTATTTTCATTGGGAATAGGTTTAAGAGGGGACAATACATATATATTTTGAAGAGTATAAAAGTCTTCTAAATTTAGAAGAAATAAAATGGGGTATAGAGAGGGGGGAGGATAAGGGAGGGATTTTTAGAGGGGAGAATGAAGGAATGGGTAAAAGGGAGATAGAGAAGGGTGTTTAGATTTATGGGAATGGGAGAATAGAGGAGAGATCCTTGGAGGAGGGTAGGCAAGTAACAGGAGGGCAAGGTAGTTAGTAGAAGTAAAGTAGAGGAATCAGGAGGTATAGAAAATGAGATATGCACAGATATAAAAACAAAGATCAGGAGTAGAGTATGTTTGGGAAAGAATATATCTACATATGTATGTATATATATATGTGTGTGTGTGTATGTGTGTGTGTGTGTGTGTGTGTATGTATGCATCTATAGCTGTAGAGAAACATATTTAAATTTTATTGTAGCCTTTGGGGGTAGAGTGGGGAGAGGGGAAAAAAAAGAACAAAGTAAAAAAGTACACAGCAGAGAACAAAAAGAAAACTCACAATGAAGCAAAGATAGACAATTCTCAACACAACATGTACTATTTATCATATAGGCTTCCTTGAAATGAAAATCTATTGTTGTATATTTTGAATCCTCTCTTCCCTTCTGCCATGCATATGGCATGCTTGTTTTTTGTTTTTTCTTACTTCATATTTAAGTTTCAATATTTAAGTTTATGATATGTTTTGTTCCTTTTCTCTATTCTGTATTTGTGTTCTGGCCCTTGAATTAATTAATTAATTAATTTTTTAAAAGAAAGAGTCGGCATGGTGATGGGGATAAAAAGCTGGTCATGGTGTCAAGAAGACCTAAATTCAAGTCCTGACTCTGAGAGCATACTGGATGAATGACCCTGGCAAGTTGCTTCCCATCTCGGTGCTCCTTGCAACTATCTAATGCTATAATTTGAAGAACAGGTCAGTCAAGACAGTCAGGCAAGACAGTCCCTGATCTCAAGGAACAAACATTCTACTATTAGTCCACACATGTACAAAAATAAGGATAAAACATATAGTGTATGTAATAGAAGTGCACATATATATTACATAATTCTGTCTTACATATATAATACTATGTATATATGTTATATAATTTATTATATAATTTCTGGAAGAAAAGGGACACTAACAATTGGGAAAATAAGGAAAGGCTTCTTTAAGAAGGTAGAATTTGAACTGAGGCTTTAAGGGATTTAGAGATAAAGAGATAATAATCTGTATTAGTCCAGGAAGTTTCTTTACTGGGAGTATAGTTAAAAAAATTAATTCAGATTTTATTCCAAGGTTTTGTGTTGTTTTGTTTGTTTCTTTTGTTTTGTTTTGTTTTTTTGAGGATTGGTTAGTTGGAATACAGAATGATTTTTCTTGTATAAATTATTTCATGCATAATGCCAGGCCAGCCCATCAGCATCTGTTTAACAACTAATATGCAAACCCACACTACTTTTGAGATTAAAGGGTCTCAGAGATGGAAAAGGCCTCAGGGACCATCATTTCAAGCCCAAACCTGCACAGGATTACCATCTATATCCTTCCTCAAAAGCAGCCAGCCAGGCTTCAATTTGAAGATTTCCACTTAGGGGAAATTCTCCACTTTACTTTTGGATAGCACTAATTGTTATGTGTTTCCTTACTTAGAACCTAAATCTGAAAGGTGCATCTTCTACCCATTACTCCTAATTCTATTCTTTCGATGTGTACTCCTTATTTCACATGACAGAATTTCAAATTCTTAGATAGCTATCATGGCTCTCATAAGTCTTTTATTTCCTAGACTAAGCATCCCTTTTCCTCCTTAGGCCTGGTCCATGTGCCCCTCACTATTATGTCTTTCTCTCAATGGTCTCTTTCTGGACAGTGCGCTTAAAATAATAATAATAAACTGAGGATAACATCAGTTTTTGTGGAATTGGACAGATGCTCTTTCACACAAACTTTTATTTAGCTGCACCATCCCCACCTTATGCTTGTGTAGTGGATTTTTTTGAACCCAAGGAAAGGATTTTACCTTTATCCCAATTACATTTAATCTCCATAGAGTTACGTCACCATTCTAGCCTCTCTAGATGTTTTTTGGATCGAGATTCTGTCATCTGACCTAGTTACCTGCCTAGCTAATCCTTTTAACTTTCAGATCTGAAGTGTATCGTTTATAAGGTCAGCCAAGTCATTGACAACATTTTGAATGGCATGGAGCTGAGGACCAGAAATATCAACCACTGTGCATTCAGTCCTTCATCTACCTATCAACTAGATCAGAGGTATCAAACCTACAACCCACAATACTCCCAAGTACAGCCTGAACCAGATTAAAATGCAATTGGGAAATATTAAACAAAATAAATAAAAACCCGATAAAACCTAGGTAATATTAATATGTATTTTTCTAAGTCAGTATGTGACAAGCAGATGTCTTTATGTATAATTTAGAGGTCTGTGTTGACAAGTAAAATGGTCTTTGTTTTCTTTGAGTAGTTCAGTGTATTTCCTTGAGCCTTGCTGAGTGTTAAGCCCCAGGCCCAGAGCCCTGTTGGGTG
>CM053625.1:22268147-22295382 GCA_028646595.1 Phalanger gymnotis
GCTTGTAGATTAAAGAGTTCTATGTTCCACGCTTGGGCAGATGCGCCAGCTCTGGCACACCAGCACTCCTCCTTCCCCAAGAACCCCCAACCAGGACTGGACTTAGATCTTCAGCAGGCTCTTCACTCCTGATCTGATCAGCCACTTAATTCCTCCCACCAGTTGGGCCTGGGGCCAGAAGCAACTGCAGCTGTAGTTCTGTTGCTGCCCCACCTCTGCTGCCCCAGGGGCAGTGGCCGAACTGCAAACTCCCTGTCCCCAGCAGCTTTTCCCACTAACCTTCCCTGTTGTCTTTGGTGTTTGTGGGTTGAGAAGTCTGGTAACTGCTGCAGCTCACTAATTCAGGGTGCTAGGGCAGACTCCTCCTGGCTCCTGGTGTGGTCGGTCTGCACTGCCCACACTGGGCTCTGCTCCACTCAGCTCTGCTCCCCTCAGCTCCCAGCTCCATGCAGGATAGACCTTACCTAGAGACTATCCAGGCTGTCCTGGGTTAGAGCCCTGTTTCCCTCCACCACTTTGTGGGTTCTGCAGTTCTAGAATTGGTTCAGAGCCATTTTTTATAGGTTTTTGGAGGCACTTGCTGGGGAGCTCACGCTAGTCCCTGCTTTCCAGCCGCCATCTTGGCTCCACCCCCTATTTTTAGTTTTTTAAAGATTCCTATAAGTGTTACTTAAAATTTTCTTGGGAAAGAGACATGTCAAAGAACTTCAGAGAACTATACCAGTTTGGACAGCTCTATCTCCAAGCTAGAAATGGTTTGGATATAGAATAATTTTAAATTAAAATACAATTATTTCAAGCAGACATGTCTAAAATGAAGAGTATGATATTATAAGAAACACAGCTGTGGGGATCACAGGACTCCTTAGGCAGGGTCAGACCCTGAGGAAGAGCCAAGCGATGGCCCCTTAGTCTATGATGATTACAGGATTCCCTAGGCATGGTCAGGAAGTAAGCTCAAGATGTGCTTCCCAAAACTCATTTCTGTCCTGGTTGCATAACCTTAGGAAGATCCCTGTGATAGACCACTCTCACCCAAAGAACTCAGAAACAGAACGGGAAGAGAAAGCATTTTATTACGCTTCTAGCAAGAAAGCAGGTGCAGTGCTCACCAGGAACACTCATGCCAATACAGAAGCAAGAGTGAGGTTAACCATTTCTACCTCCTTTGTCTGAATTAGAGTTAGTTTATATTCTTCATTTCCCTACATTCCCCTCTTAACTCATGCAATGTACACAGGCTTGGCAGTGTGGATACAGAAGCAAGAGTGAGGTTAACCAGTTCTGCCTTCCTTGCCTGAGTTAGGATTAGTTTACATTCTTCATTTCCCTATATTCCCTTCTTAACTCATGCAGATTATGCAGATTACATGTGCAGATTGTGCAGATTGTGTAGGCATGGTGAGGGTACTTGACCAGGGCATTGCCCCTCAAGCTTGAACTGGTTGTCCCAGTCTAGTCTTTCTGGTCCAACTGGTTTATCCCAGCCTAGCCAGAATGGCTATTGTCCTAGTAAGTGAACTTCCTTACACTTATTGATTTCTCTCTAAATAACTTCTGTGGGCACAAAACAAGATACCATAATATTCCTTCTTACAATACTAACATATTTTCTTTAACAATTGTTTTTTATGGCAGACACTTTATATTTTCTTATTATTTTTAATCTTTTGATTTTATTTTAATATTTCTGATTCTTTCATGGAGTCATTGATTTCTATTTTAATTTTCAAAGAGTCCATTACTTGCTCTTCTGACTAGTCTGCTTCCAATTCTTCCCACCAGGGCTTTATTTCATCTTTTTTTTTTACCTTGTGCTTTGTTTCAACTAGGCTTTCATATAATCCTTATGAAAAAGCCATTTTTTTCCACTGTTCTCTGCTTACACTTGTTGTGATGTTATTCTCTTTTTCTAGGTTGTATTTTTGTGTATCTCTGGATCTACAATAATTCATTTTTTTAAAAAAAATTTATATCTTTTTTTTTACTTAGACTAGATTTCCCCCTATACCCCTCCTCCCTCGTTCCCTCCTCCCTCCCAGAAAACCATCCCTTATAACAAAGAATTCTATAATAGTTCTTTATAGTGGTCAGTAACTTCTTCTAAATCTCCAGCCTTAGTTCCTGTTAGGACTTTGTGCCAGAAATAAGCTCCACACCTTGCTATACCTTTCAGTGGGGTGGTTGGTCCCACTTGGTCTCTACCTGTATCATCTGGATTCTTGTGCTGACTTCTACCTTCCTAAACATGTCTTATGCAATGTCATTAGGTTTTAGGCTCCACTTCATCATCGTTGTTCAAATAATTGATCTTCTGTTCCTTATGAATGCTATGGAATTAAAAGCCCTAGGCCTTGGATTGTCCTAATCTGAGCTCTGTTGTTCCCAGTTGCTTCCAAAGTCTATGCTATGAAAACTCCCCCTGGAGCCTTCTTGTGGTCCTGTGCTCTTCTTGCCTCCTATTTCCAGCCACTGAGTTTGTTGTTGACTTTTTGTGCAGTTCTGGAGTAGAAGAAGGCACTTTCTGGGTCATTCTTGCTGGATTTCTTGATTATTAACCTATCTGGTGCTATTTTTAGCATTTTTTCCCAGTAATCTATCTGGTGCTATTTTTATTTTTTTTTTTCCAGTAATCCCATCTGGTGCTATTTTTAGGTTTAAGGTTTTTTAGATTTTTTTTTTTAGGTTTAGGAAGAAGGATATGAGACCTAGGCTCTGTTTGGGCAATCATCCTAGCCAAAGGACTATCCAGCTCCTACTTGAAGATTGCAATGAGAGAGACAAGGCAACCCATTCCACTTTCAGACAACTCTATCAATCATAAACTTGCCTATACACAACTTCCATCCATTGTTCCTGCCCTTTAAGGTCAAATGGTGAAGTGGAAAGGAGCAAGCAATTATCGAGCACCTACTATGTTCTAGGCACTGCGCTAACTGCTCTACAATTATTCTCTCATTTGATGCTGTGAAAAATGATTCATTTGGACCCCTACTTTATTCCAATCAGTATAAACAGTTTGATATTTTACATAAATCATATAGGGATAATTAGGGAAAATAGGTTCTTATAGTAGACCTCAAAGTTTAATATAATGTTTACTACTTGTTTTTACCACTTATGAAGCTCACTTGTACAACCACAACAATGCTGACAAAGATAACTCCATCCTGTTTTGCTCAAATTCTATGTCCAAGCCTAGCATGGGTGGGATGCTTTGATTCTTTGGAAAGTCCCCCAATTTATTTTCGTACCTCTGGGCCCCTTTCTCTTGTCCGGTATGAGAAGAGGACCATCTTATGCCCACCTTGTGATTGTTTGGTCACCAGAGATGACTCTTCACTTGCCCATCTTAATCACTGGCCCTCAAGAGCAAGGTTTATAATCCAATGAGATTCTGTATTTTACCATGCGTATTTTGCATATTTGGGTAGCAAATGCTATAAAAAATAACGTCATGGGGACCAGGGGCATCTCAGATCATGACGAAGATCTGAGGTCCTCTTCATATCCTAAATCCCTGTTCTTTCTTCTTGTACTTACTTATACAAGTAAAATGGTTAAATTGGGATTCCATAGTAGTGGCAATCACTTCACAATTCACATCACAAAATTTGTTAGTTTTGTTACCAAAAGCAATGATTTCAGGTAAATAGATAAAAGTGAAAACCAAAGAATTGTTTTAAAAAGCACTCAATAATCTTATTGTAACCTTCAGTCATTATGTTAAGCTCATGTCTGATGAGGTAGATCTTTTTTTTAAAATCCCAAAGTTAAAGTCATTGTGCTCTTGGACGTATAATTAAGAAGTATCTTTTAATAATGTGCCTAGTTAGAGAGTAAAAACTTTCAGACAATGGGATTGGAGCTTGTGATCGCAGCCTTGCACTAGGAAAGTTTATTATCTCCCATTTGGCTCATAGAGCAGTCCCTAGCTATGATGCTGTGAACAAAGGGACACCAGGAAAGGGCCAACCTCAAGTGTGTATGAGATATAAGGTTAACTCTGTCAAATGCCGCCCTTTATAGAATAAAAAAAAGATATAATTTAAAACAGGTTCTAGTTCCACCCAGTTGAAGGAGAGGGACAAGGGTAAGTACCGTCAGTTCTTCCTGTCTGATTTTCTCTCAGCACTCCAGAAATCAGAATCAAGGTCTATGAACAAAAACAAAGCAAAACAAAAAAACTCAACCAACAAAACAAACAAACAAAAAACTAAGGACAATGATGTACTTCTCTGCTTGTCCATTTAAAGATCACCTCCCATAGTCTCCTGTGGGGGCTTAGTGTTTAAGACAGCATCTGTAGATATCTCTGCTCCTGAGCATCATGATTGCACTCCTGTTCCATGTGTGGGAGGATAGCCCACATCACTTCCTTCTTCTTTCCTTGTCTTGAGAGACCCTCAAAACTCATACCGTATCTTTCAGTACTCATAGGGTACTTGGGTACCTGTGCTTTAATCCTAACTCTAAAATCACATTTCTCCCTAGCCTCAGAACACTGTCTCAGCCAGTTTCTCTCCATCCCAAGGACAGTATGCTCTAGTAAAACAGGACAGCATGCCCTAGCAAAACATTTATCTCTCTTCCTGATACAGTAGCCAGCTGCACCTATGGGATTTATTTATTAATTTATTAAGCTGACCTGGCTGTGTACTAGGTGAGCTGGCCCTGTATTGGTTCATAGAGATACTTACTACTCACTGAACTATGATATGTCTCCTGGACTTCTCATTCTAGGTATCCTAGACTTAGATATATGTATACTCCCTTACATTTATCTTGTCTAACTAGACATTGATGGGGGCACCTGGGTATTTCCCAGTCAGCCCTGACTGTTAGTTGACTTAGTGACATTTCAGTCCTAAAACCACACATCTTTGTAGCCTCCTCTTTGGGCTATTTCCTAGTGAGCTCTGGGTAAAATGCCTGCACAGTAGATACTAAATGTGCATGTTCCTTTAAGAACCGACCACTCCTAGTTATCATACTTGGCACATTTTACTATAGTTTAACCTATATAAACTTTAACTGTACCCCTCTAAGGTTGCAGGTTCCCTAAGAACTCTTGCCAACTGAAAAGTGTAGCAATAAATCTTTGCCACCTTGACTTAAAGAATGCTTGAGTCTGTGAATTCGTTCCAGATGTCCCCATTTGGGAACTCCAGTCTTGGGGTTCCTGTATCTCTCCTTACCCTCATCAGTACTGCTCTGGAATTAGTCTCCTTTATTCCCCAAAGGGCAAGAAACACAACTCCTAGTATCTTTGGAGCCAGATGAAGGGCTTGCTGGAGGGCTATTCTATTCTTATATCCTTTGCACTAATGGGACATATGACTAACGAACCAGAATAGTCATGTTGGTCATTTAGAGCATCCTCGTTTCTTTATTATTCTGAAGACACACTGACATATCCTTACTTATGCCTTTCCTTTTTGAGAATCCATATGGGTTACCAACGTTTCTGTTACATTACTTCAATTGTGATCTGATATTATAATTGAGTAAGTCATAGCTTGTCAAATTAGTTCTGTCTCTGAGTACTTTGTAATTTCTCTTGTACTTTCACACTGTCCTCTATATTATATTTATTTGTGTACATATATAGTCCCCTTATCACATAATATATTCTGTGAGGATTCTGGCTTATTTATTCTGAATGTCTCTAGTACCTAATACAATTACACACACACACACACACACACACACAACTCAATAAATCATGATGCAGACACTACCAACAGACATTACTGTTCCAGAGACACTACTAGGATATAGATGAGAAGTCCAAATACTACTACCCTTTAAAGTTCACAAGGACCTCCTCTGGTAAAGGAAAAAAGGGAAGGAAACAGAAGCTTTACTCCTCTTCCCTAAATCCCCCATCCCCTAGGGTTTGGTTGGAACTGATCTCTCTTTTAAGATTCCAGATATTCCAACTCCCTGAGTGTAACAACAATATTGCTTGTAGCTGCTATAGAGGTATAAGACCAATAACACCAGCACATAGGAGGGCTGCTAGCATAGGTTCTTTGATCTACTTTTTCTAAGGAAAGCAACTTTAAGGGGTTTACAATCTCACTTTAATTAAATGTACATATATCATTCACTTAGTTCAGGGGAAAAAGTCAGCATCCTGAACTTCAGAGAAAACACAAACAGAAATTACAAGCAGAAGTTACATAAACAGCAAAATAACGCAAATCAGCAGACAGCCTTCTAGCTATCTGTCCAAAGCTATACATACATAGTTACCAGAGAGAGAAGCACCAACATCTAGGTTTTCGAGGCTGGGGGCTCCTTAATGGCTACCCAGAGTCTCCACAGGACACACTTCCAGTGAGTGAGCCCCAAACAAAATGCTAACCTCAGAGTATGTATATATATATATATATACTTCTTCAGGGTCAGAGCACTTCACACCTCTCAAGGGCTTCACACCTCTTGTGATCTAATTAGCAAAAGGGTGTGGGCCTTCCTACAAACAAAGGCAAGACTTAATCAAAGGCATTCATTGCCTTAGTGCTGAGAAGCACTAAAGAACTAAAACAAAAGATAACAAAAAGTCCCACTTTGCTTGCCCTTACACTGATCTGGCTTACTTATTTGTATAAAACCCACAGGCATGTCTGGTATACACTAGCTTAATGCCTTTGATTGACTGACTGATTCATAAAGATGTTCTCACCTGATAAAGGATTACATTATTTTGTTAGTTATTTTAAGAGGGGGTGTGGTGACTGATCCAGTCGATTGGCCCCCACCATTTTATTTTTTTAAGATATACATTCATGATCCTCAAATCAGATTTCACCCTATTCTTTTGATAGCAAGCTGATGAGAATCAGCCAAGTCTGGCTAGCCAGAGTATTGCCTCATAGATCACTAAAAAAACTGAGGCCACTGAGAACTCCTCCTCCTCCTCTCCTCCACATATCACACTGAGCTCAGATGCCTTCTGCCACTGTCTCCTCCTTAATCCCTGTCACACATGCCAAGGCAAACCCCTTTACGTGTATAAGTGATCCCACTTTATCCTGTCTCCTCCAACACATTCCCCCTTCCCCCATCATCTTCACTCTCTCACTCATCTTTAATCTCTCTCTCTGTCTACTGGCTGCTTCTCTCCTAACAAAAATGACCATGTATGTCCAATTTTCAAAAAATCCTCATTTGATCCATTCATCCCCTACTCGCTGCGCCACCTAGCCACCCCTGAACATATACTTTTTACTGGTATGGAGGCTCCCTCTATGCATATAGACTATGATTGTCCATACCTTGGGAATAAACGGTCTACAACCAAGTTATTAGGACCAAAATAAAAATCCTGGTAGGTTAGTTCTGGTTAATCGATAAGTCAACACATCTTCTCTAAGTGCCACTATGTCCTACCATGTACCAAGTCAGGCCTGCACAACTTAGCAATAGGTAGGGGCCAAAATTAAAATAGGTTAAACTTCTTTGGTCTGCAGACAGGTTTTTAGAGCCTTATTTTCCAAGTAAAAGAGTAAGTAATTATTAAACTATTTTGCAAATAAACTATATTTAAAGAAAGGGAAATTTCAATTAATATAAATTAATTATACTTATTACTTAAGATTTTTATTTATCACGAAATTACTCCTCTCAGAGTAGAAACAGATTGCCGCAGGTCACACGACAAACAGGAGAGACCGCACGATGGCAACCCACCTGCCAAGTTGCGTGACAGGCACAATAGTGACTAATGGAAGGCAGGTTAAGCAGGGAATGGACAAAGCACTCCTCACATCTTTGCTTTCTTTAATGTCCTCTACATTTTCACGGGGCCGCCTGAAATCCTCTGGCAGGCCGCTTGCACCCATAGGCTGTGTGTTGTGCAGGCCTGTACCAAGTACTGCTATGTGCTGGGCGCTAAACTGGGTGAAGAAATACAAAGGCAAAACCACACTGGTCCCTGTGCTCAAGGATATTGCATTCTATTGGGAGACACAACTTGTAACGATAATGGCTAAGTTTATCTAGCTGTCTAAGGTTTACAAAGCACTTGATATGCAACATTTAATTTGTTCTTCATGGCAACCTTATGTGCGCATTATCTCCACTTTAGAAATGAGAAAAGTGAGGCTCAGTAGTGTGATAGCAGCAGTATTATTACCCAGAGTTCCCTACCATGGAGGCTGGGTAACTTATCTTTTTTTTTTTAATTCAATTTATTTTCAGTTCCAAATTCTTTTTCTCCCCTACCCTCCTCCACCCATTGAGAAGGTAAGAAATACAAACACCGTTAACAAATATGAAGTCACACAAAACAAGTTTCTGAAATAACCATGTTCCAAAACAAACAAACAAAGCAAGAAAAAGAGAGAAAAAAATATGCTTCGATATGTACTCTGTGTTCTTCAGTTCTCTATCTGGAGGTGGTTTATATTTTCCTTTTCCTTTTTTGGGGGGGGATGGAGGGGGGAAGGCAGGGCAATTGGGGTTAAAGTGACTTGCCCAAAGTCACACGGCTAGTAAGTGTGTCAAAGGTCTGAGGCCGTATTTGAACTCAGGTCCTCCTGACTCCAAGGCCAGTGCTCTACTCACTGTACCACCTAGCTGCCCCGATTGTATTTTTCATCATGATTCCTGTGGAATTGTTGGCCATTGTGTTGATCAGAGTTACTAAGTCTATCACAATTGATTATCTTTGCAACATTGCTGTTATTGAATAAATTGTTCCTCTGATTCTACTCAATTCACTTTGTATCAGTTCATATAAATTTTCCCAAGTTTTTCCTGAAATCATCCCCATTCATCATTTCTTACAGCACAATAATATTCCATCACATTCATATACCACAACTTGTTCAGCCATTCCCTAATTGATGGCATCCTCTCAATTTCTAATTCTTTACTATTACAAAAAGAATTAAATATTTTTATACACGTGGGTCCTTTTCTTCTTCCTTTGAAGAACAGACATAGCAGCAGTTTTGCTGGGTCAGAGGGTGTGCACAGGTTAATAGCTTTTTGGGCATACTTCCAAATCACTTTCCAGAATGAGTAGGCTAGCTCAATCAACATTACCTCTTTCCCCACATCCCCTCTATCACTTATTATTTTCCTTTTCTCTCATCTTAGCCAATCTGATGGATGTGAGGTGGGAGCTTTTCCTAAGATCCCCTCCTCCCACCCAGTACCTTAAAAGTATTAAAATTGTCCTCAAGATTTGATTGGCTCAAGGAACTAAGGCTACGTGTTAAAAGAGCTTCCTGGTCAACTAAAGGTAGCAATCAATCCACCAATCAATAAACATTTATTAAGCACCTACTATGTGCCAGGCACTAACTATACTAAGCACTGGAGATATAAGAAGAGCAAAAGATAGTCCCTGCCCTCAAGGACCTTATAATCAAATAAGGAAGACAACATGCAAACAAATCTGCACAAGGCAAGCTGTATAGTATAAATGGGAAATAATTAACAGAGGGAAGGCTAGAGTTAAGAGGGGTTAGGGAAGGCTTCCTGTGAAAGGTGGGATTTTAGTGGGGACTAAAAGCAAACCAGAGAGGTCCAGAGTCCTAGTGGAGGAGGAAGAGCATTCCAGGTGGTAGGCAGCCAGAGAAAACGCCCAGAGATGAGAAATGGGGTGTCTCGTTCACGGAATAGTCAGGAGGCCAGTGTCACGGGATCAAAGAGTACAAGTGGGAGAAAAAGGTATGAGAAGATTGGAAAGGTAGGAGGGGACTAGGTTACGAAGGGCTTTGAATGCCAAATAGAGCACTTTATATTAAATCCCGGAGGCAACAGGAAGCCACTGGAACTTATTGACGTGATCGGATCTGTGCTTTGGAAAAATCACTGTGTGGCTGAATGGAGAATGGATTGGAGCGGGGGAGACTTGAGGCACATGGACCCCGCAGAAGGCTATTCCAATAGTCCAGGTGTGATCTGATGAGGGCCTGCAGAGAGCGGTGCCAGTGTCAAAGGATGAGGAGGAGGTATATTTGACAGATGTTGGGAAAGTGAAATTGACAGGCTAACTTAGCAACAGCTTAGATACGGGGGAAGGTGAAAGGTAGTGAGGAGTCCAGGTAACTCCTAGGTTGTGAGCCTGAGGGACTAAGAGGATGGCATTGCCCCCTGCAGTAACGGGTAGGAGGCATTTAGGATTTAGGGCAAAAGATAATGAGTATAATGGGAATAAAAGGTGCTGGCCACGTGAAGGTGAGGTCTTCGGATTTGGTGGATGTCTCAAGGGTGCTGGGTCACACCCCGCTGATCAGACATACTTATGTCTGGGTAGGGGAACAGGGAATAGAGGGGAGTATAGTTGAATTGAGTGTCATATCCTTTCTAAACTATGTCTAGTAAACCTTTTTTTTTGTTGTTATTAACTGTCGAGTGAACTGAAGACTCTCTAGTTTCCAATATCAGATCTAAACTCCCAGGAGATTGGCCCATGTCAGGCTCTTCCTACGACACAGGGGTTAAGTGACTTGCCACTGAACTATGCTGTTTCTCCACACATCTAAGTGACCATTTCAGTGCCAGAAGTCTTTCTTCTTAGGTAGGACCTGTCACAGCTTGTGCTTCACTGGCACAGCCTTTGATATCTTTCACACCAAGACAGCACTTTAGTGGAAGACCAGAAAAATGAGGAGAAATTTGCCTTACAAACAGTAAATTTTATAGATTAATTTAGGACCAGTGATAGACCACACCTCTTAGGTAAGGAGAAAAAGACAGAACAGAATCAATTTGTTAACTACCGTCAGAAGGGAAGTTGACATTGAAGCTTACCTATTTACCTTATTTGAAATACCAACATATACTGCATTTGGCCTTTTTGCCCAATGCAGAGCCATAACTAGAATGGGGTGACTGAAGCTTTGACCCAGGGCACCAATAACTGAGAGGGTTCTGAGTTATTTTTATTCCTTCAACACCTAGAAATAACTGACTGTGCTCCAAATAAATTCTTAGAAGGTTCAATTCATTCTGTCTCCCCTCAATGTATTCCAGAGTCTCTTTCCCTCATAGGGTCTTGTATCTCAGGATCTCTCTCCACTCTCTGCTGAATGTTTTATAAAAACTTGATTTGAAGATAGGTTTTTGTGCTGTTTGCCACAGGTACCAAAATTGCTGTGACTTTGCTTATGGATTATTTGAGGACTCCAGGAAGATTTAAAACTCTCCTCTCTTAAAATAAAACAAAAAAACCACTTGCCTGTCTGTCCCATCAGCATAAAGACTAAGATTGTACCCTAAAATGCCAGTGTTTTCGGTTAAGATGACTGATATGCAAATCCTATTTACTTGGGTGAATTATTGTTAACAGGTAACATCCTAGTGTGAATTAGCTCCTTTTTAACCCTGACAATTAGTTGGCTTTGAGGAATAAGCAAGAGAACTGGTAAGTTATGCTTGGGGATTGTGGAGAGATAGATCAAGGACTTTTAGATCCCAATCTGGATTGTAATCAAAAAAGTATGTTTGGGAGGAAGGCTTTTGGGAGGTAGGGACAAAACAAAGGCTCTAGCTATTGGATGAGGCATGGGGGCCACCAAGGAAGGGATAAGGGTCCTGATGGAGCCAGTGTGTCATTCTATCCAGCATGGTTGCACTCCAGGTATTGTTCCTACCATGTCATGAAACACCACTCCAGACTGTTCTGTCAAATGGCGAGACAGGGAAGAAAAAAGTGAGATTACACAGATATCTTCTTAGATTGGATAAATAAATATGAATAAAAGACCATCTAGGAAACCACTTAAATGTAACAAAAAGATAATTCAACCAAATGAGTCAGCAGCAACAGCTGTTTTCTCTGCAGCTTTTGTAAAAATGTGTAATATAATAAGAGAGTTGTCAAAGCAGAAACAGCCCTGGCGTCCTAGGAATAAGGGAAGCTGCAGGTCTGGGGAGCTACAGATATTGCAGAAACAGGTGTACTTTGTTTACTAAGCCTCTGCTAAAATCAACAATTTATAGTCAATGTTATGATGGAGACTTGATAAGCACAGAACAAGATACTTCTGTGGCATAGTGTATGATTTTTGAGAATCTATATACTCTTGTTTCTTTCAAAGACATTGTGTTAGTAGGTTGAGAAAATCAGTTAATATTACAGGTAAACCTTATCACTATCTGTCTTATAATACGCTTTTATCAGTTGGCAGATATGATAAAATGTGTTTCCTAATAAAAATGTATCAATAACCTTCACTGATAACAAAGGCCATTAGCCTGTAATCTCTATTTTGCAATTAAAATCGAAGAGAATATTAACAGGAGACAAACATAATTCTGCTACTTATTAAGCTATAGTACAAACATGGACAGTGGAGAAGACAGGAGGTTTATAAAGCTCTCATTTAAGGAGGTTATGGGTACCAAGTCAAGCTGGAGATGACCCCAGATGAAAACATTCACTTAGAATCCTTCCTTGGCCAGCTCCTTAATCCACAGACATAGACAATCTCAAGATCTGGAGGAAAATAGCACACTCAGGAAGAACCCTATATATATTTGGTGTTGAGTAAGTGTTCACGTTGAAGAAGGAATAATAAAAGGTACCAATTCTTGAAATGGACTCAGATTAACACTAAACGCGTCCTTGACATTAAAAAATCACTCCTTGTTCCCCTTTCTCAGTTTACCAAGCTGGGATTACTTAAAAAACAAGTAATTATTATATCGGCAGGCTTTTCGGTTCTCTTTGGGACGAGAGCCAGAGGATGCTAAATAAATGACTGTATTCCTGACTCAGATAGTGTTCTTTCCCTTCTGGAAGCCTTTGTAGTCTTCACCAATACATTGTAGCTGAGTAATACGCTTTCAGCATGCATTAGGCCAGTGGTCACTTATTAGGTCAGATTATCACAGTAACTCTGCACAACATAGGAAAGATAACTTTTTTCATCAAAAGCCTGTTTCATGCCATTTCCAAACAATAGATTTGAATAAATTTGGATTTGAAACCTGATCTCTGAATCTTCCAAGGTTCACTATCAGACTATCAGTGTTACTTTAATAGTTCTTGATGCGTATATTAAGAGTATAGTTTATCACCCATCTGTGTCTTCCAGTTCCGTGTGATTCTTGTCTATGCCCTCCTATAAATCCTCCATAAAGGAAGCTATCCAATACATTGGAGGCCTTTCTTTACATTCTCCCTACATGACTGGCCACCATACATATTATGGATAATATCTTTTATATCACTTCTTGTGCATAAGTAATTTATTCCTTTAAAAATTTTATTTATTTTAAACAAATATAAAACAAAAAATAAAAAAATATTTCTATACACATGGCAGAACATAAGAAAGAATTCAATATGAAATAATAAATTTCCATTTTACGAAAACCCATGTAATAAATCCTATACATTTTTTTCAAAGCAAACCAACTTTTCTATGCTTCCTTCTAGGTTTTCTTTTGTTTTCTGCTATGTGCTCCCAGGCTACAATTAAATATGAGACTGACTCTCTCTCTCTCTCTCTGTCTCTCTCCCACACACTCTCTCTCTCTCTCAATAAATATATATGTGTATATATATATGCACATATATACACATATACACACATATATAGTCACACACATACATATCCATAAGCATATACATACATATGTACATAAACACACATACACATATATGTAAGACTATATCATTATTTGTCAGTTCTTTCTCTGTAGGTAGATGGCATCTTCCTTCATAGGTCCAAGTATTTCCTTGTTTCATAAATCAACCAGCTCAAACTTTCTTATGTGACAGCAGTATTCTATCACAATCATATGCCACAGCTTATTTAGCCATTTTAGCCAATCTGATGGTGTAGATATCTCAAAGTTATTTCAATTTGCATTTTTATAATCAATAAGGATTTAGAGCATTTTCTCTTATAATTATACCTAGTCTTGATTTCTTCATCAAAAAACTGCCCGTTCATATCCTTTGACCATTCATCATTAATTGGGGTATGACTTGTATTCTCATAAATTTGACAAAACTCTCCATATATTTGAGAAATGAGACTCCTATCTAAGAGATTGTCTATGAAAGTTTCCCCCCAATTTTCTTCTTTCCTTCTAATCTTGGCTACATTAGCTTTATTCACACAATATCATTTTAATTTAAAATAATAAAAATTATCCATTTTACGCCTCAACAATGCTCTCTATCTCTTGTTTTTTCACATATTATTCTCCTAGCCATAAATAGGATAGGTAGTATATTCTATGATCTTCTAATTTTCTTGTCATATCTCCCTTTATATCTATCTTACAGATGACTTAGCACCCACTATGGGTCCCTTTCTGGCTTCAAACATATTTCTGAAGGCATGGACTTATATTTCTCTTATATCATCCATAACATTTGATACAGTCTGGACACATAATAGACATCCAATAATTTTAAAATATTAAATTGGGTCCTTTCCCCTTAGATCATAATCCTCTTCTCCCTACCAAACAGGACTGTTATGGGCCCACCACGCAAACTTTCATTTCTCTCCTGCTTTTACCTTTACTCATTCCACCATGCCCTGAAAATACCTACCCACTAGAAATCCAGCATGACCCAGTAATCCCTCCCTGAGTTCCACCAAATTCCAAGCAGCATCATAGAAATTTGCCAAGTCTTTTTAGTGAAAGTCATTCTACTCTGAGCAGAGAAATCATAGAATCTCAGGGTTTGAGAGCTGGAAGGGACCTCATCAACCATCTATTCCAGCCCGCAGAACTCACAGGACTGTTGGGCATATGGGACTTTAAAAAGTTACTTAGCTTGTCCCTGTTCCTTGACCTCCGGGCACTTCTAAGTCTTTCCTGTTTTAGGAAAGGTAGGATGCAGGAATGGAGTTGGATTGGAGCATTTCCAACAGAACTGGGCACGTATTCTTTAGCTCCTTAGGGAGGGGCATTTAGTTATGCACACTTTTAGTAAGAGGCCAGAGCATAAGCACACCTCTCCTCAAAGTCAAAGCTTCTATGCCCAGCTCCACAAAAATGCTCCAGTACAACCCCACCTCTTGCCCTTTGGATGAAAATTCCATAATCTCTTCTAGCTTTTTTTGGAGTCCAGTTGTTTTGATTCCTCTTCTTTATTTTCATCTAAATCTTTTTTTCCAGCAAATTTAAGTGTTCAGTCTCCTATGTAGGGAGTAAGATGTTTGTCATGGTAAATTCTCATTCATCATTAAATTATCAGCTCAATTCGCAATGTTATGAGTTGACAGGTTAATAACACTTTGTACGTATAGCCCATACTCTGCAAAGGAACATAGTTAATTTCTTTAAAATGTCCTATTCATGCTTTTTACAAATAGTCATTTCCCAATAACTACTCTCCTCCCTTTACCCCAGCAATAGAACTCTTCCTCAAAACAAAACAAAACAAAACACTTAAATAAAAGAAATCATTAGAGCAACTGCATTTGACAACATATGCAACATTCTATACCTACATTTTACCACTTCAGTGTTTCATTATTGGTCTCCCTGGAACTGAAATTGGTCATTAAGCTTAATTTGAGTTCTGATGTCTTTTAGCGTAGTTTTCATATATATTATTATTGTGGGTTTTTTTCCTCTTGATTCCTTGCTTTGTATTTGTATATATGTCTTCCCATACTTCTCTGAATTACCCACACTTGTTGTTTCTTATTGAGTAAAAATATTCTCTTACATTCATATACCAAAGTTCATTCACCCATTCTCCAATCTGTGGGCATAAATTTTGTTTCCAGTTTTTTGTAGCACAAAAAAAGCATTTTATTAATGCTTTAGTATATAGTTCACCTTTAAAAAATTAATTGAAATTTTCTCTATGCCCCTCTTATGGAAGCAGAGAAACTATAACACATAAAGAGTAAGCAAAAAGATAGCTAGCAAATGTTCCAGGAAAATAGCAATAAAATCCATGTCTTCTGATTTTCAAACAGTACTTTTAATGACACCCATTGGTGTTAATAGTGCTTTACTTGAGTACTCTAATCAAGATTATGCTAGCTTATTTTCTATTTTATAGTAAAGTTAATTTTAAAAGGCAAATATATTTGCATGCCTGAAAACAATAGCAGATTGTCCAGATAATACTTTAACCATCAATTACAAAAGATGATTGAAAATGAAATTTTTAAGTATTTTTTTTAACCACACTAAAGCTAACATCCTTGCCCCTGAGGCTTCTGACTCCTCCTCTAGCTGCTATTTGTTGTTCACAGCCTCTAGAATTCCAAAGCTTCTTTCTTTATTCCCAGATGCTTCTCACAGTGCAGTCAGTGTATTTGAACCAAAACAGCAACAGCCTCAGAACAAAACTGCAAAACGTTACCTGGATAAAGCAAGCTGGGGATCAAGAGAGAGTGTGAGTTGGAAAGGTGTTTAAAATGTCATCCAGTGCTAAAGAAAGGCACTAAGAAAAGGAAAAGAGGAAAAAAGCATACATTGAAGACACAAAGGAATGGCCCCTGAACTCCTATGTTCCAACAGGTAAGTCAGAATAGAAACTGCAGGTCTGCGCAGGAAAAATCTTGGAAATGTGTTTTTTCAAATGTACATTTTATTTCAAAAATTTTTTTTCTAGCTTAAAAACATTTCAAGAACATTAGATGCCAGAATTGTAGTGCTGTAAACCGTGGCTTGTTTCTTATGTAGTCATCTAAAGGACAATTTAAGCTTTAATATCATACATAAAGCAACTGTGGAATGTTAAAATAATGATGTTGCTGATGGTATGGATGAATAGAGAAACCATTCCTGACTAAGGCTGGTAGTCTGCTCTTTACCTTACAGTTTCTTTATTCCTGCTGTTTAAAAACCACGTAGGTGACACGTTTGTTTGTCAGATAAATGATTATTAAATCTCTGTTTTGATTCTTATAATATACTGAGGCCCCTAAACCTCGCCCCACCCCTGCCAAAAAAAATAATTACATCATGTCTGAAATAAGTCCTGTTCCTAAACTCCACATGGAAAATGGAATCTACAGGAAAGATTCAGACTACTATCTTTGACTTCAACTGAAAGGCTGGCTTTATGTAATGAAATCCATAAATTTTCCATGAAAGCTCCGTCTGGAGTCAGAGAATTCATAAATGAGAGGAAAACAAGTAAACTCTACAAAAAAAATAATCAAAACACAGAATAAGCCCCAGTTAGAGATCAGTCCCTTGCATAAAATTTAAGGATTTCCACAATCTGATTATATCGGTCTCAGACATATGTCCTATATTTCAGCCAGAATGAACTTTTAGGTGTTCCTTAGTCTCATTCTGGGCTCTCCCATATGATAATGATGATAATCACGACGATAATAACGATAACATTAAATGATATGCATTTGTGCAGCTCTCCTCCAGTACTTAGAATACGCTTCCTCTACGTGCTCTTCCCACTCTCTTTATTTTTCTCTAAGATCTAGTTCAGGTGCCTTCTCTTCCAGGGAATCTTGCCTGATTTCTCCCTTCCTCTACTCCTCCTGATGTGGTCTCCTCCATCAAGTTGAAAGTGCTGATTCTGCTCCAATATTTCTTACTGTTTCTTGTCTGGTCCTCTTCGTTGCCTTTGCCACATTCTATCTTGCATCATATCACATTTATTTGTGTTCTCGTTATATACCCCTTTGTATTATAAGCCCCTCAAGGTCAGGGACTATATAAATTTTTTTTTCCTTTGTATTCCCATGGCACAGTGCCATGCATATAATGGGCTCTTAATAAATGATTGCTGAATTTGAATTTGTATCTTTAGGTCACTATTAGTTCATCTGTTTTGGCTAAATTCAAATAACTGATTTGACTGATTGGTTTTTTTCTAAATTAATCAGGTGTTTATTGGACTAGTCAGACTAATAGGAAATATTGGGTATTTGGCACACTGTAGAAAGACAATTGCATTGTATACTCAGCTCCTCCTTATCCTATTGATATAACCTTGGGCAAATTAATTAACCTCTCTGAAGCTGCAGTCTCTTCATTTGTTTTTTTGTTTTGTTTTGTTTTTTGAGGGGAGAAGGCAGGGCAATTGGGGTTAAGTGACTTGCCCAAAGTCACACAGCTAGTAAGTGTGTCAAGTGTCTGAGGCCATGTTTGAACTCAGGTCCTCATGACTCCAGGGCCATGCTCTACTCACTGCTCTCCCTAGCTGCCCTGGGTCTCTTCATTTGTATGTTAAAAATTTGATTACATGCAAAACAGGATTAAAAATATATCTCACAAGTTTTTTTTAAATCAAGATTATATGTGAAACATTTATGTCAACAAGAATCAGAGAGTTTGCTCTGGAAATTTTTAAGAGAAAGGGTAGAAACAGGCTCTAGATAATAGAGATTCAGTTTTTTATCTAATAGTTTTTTTCTGATCTTCTTTGTATATGGAAATATTTGTTATATTTGTTGATATCTGTTAAGTTCATGATTAAAGAAACTTTTTTTAAAAGGGAGAGACATTTTCTGATGATCTTAAACATAATTTGTGCCTCTGACTCTTATCTTCTGAGATGTTTAAGTAATCAAATATAGGAAGAGGGACTAGATGACCTCTCTAGTTCACTTTAAATTGCAGGACTTTATAGTTACAATAGGATCCTACGGTTACCTATGGTTACAGTAGGAATGAGTTTAACCTTCTTACCTACCACCCTCATAACAGGAAGGTAGGGAACCTGCTTTCAATTGAAAGTCCACAGAAAAAATCATTTGAGAGCCATAATTTGTTATTGTTACAATTATTAAGAAAACATAAATTTATTAATTTGCCTTTAAAATAAAGCTCAATGAACCCAAATCCAAATAAATACTGCAAATAACTTAAAATATAAATTTAGTTCTTCATTAATACCTCTGAATAGGAGGGAAGGGGAGATGGAGAGAAAAAAGAGAAGAAAAGAGAGATAAAGAGTGAGATGGAAGAAAAAAGTATATACATAAGTAGGAAAAGAAATATATACAAAAAGAGACAAATCCCTATTTTGGTATCTTTTAGAATACTGCTATTAAAGAGTAGGATTTTTGATGTTTTATTTTTACATTGCTTTAATTTCTTTTAAAACCTTCATTTTTGAACATGATCACTCCCTTTTCCCTGCCAATGAGCTTAGATAAAAGAACTAAAAAAAAAAAAAGCAGTTCAGTAAAACTAATCAGTCCATCAACTGAATCTAGCAGTATATTTAATGTTCCACATCCATAGTCCCAGGCCTCTGTGACAAAGGGAGATGTATTTTTCAATCTCTTCTCTAGGGATAAACTTGGTCAATATAATTTCAGTGTTTAGTCTGGGGTTTTTTCTTCTTTCTTTTAATGTTGTGTATCTAACAACGTCTAGCCATTGCAAATATCATTTTCCTGGTTCTTCTTGCCTTGATCTGTACCAATTATTATATGTCCCTACGCTTTTTTTTTAAAAAAAATCTTCACATTATTTTTTCTTGCAATGCAGTATTACTTTATTATATTTTTGAATCACAATTTGTTTAGCCATTCCTCAATCCATGGACTGCTAAAGATTTTTAAAACTAGGCATTTTTATAAAAATATACAAAAATGAGACTAAACTTTTTTTTTATTTATCCTGCCTACTAGATGAACCTAAGACAGGCAATCACCTATTCTTAGTATTGGGTCTTTTCCAACTAACAAATCTTGTTTCCACACTTAGTTAAATAGCCAGGACAGAAATTCTTTAACTAAAACTAAAAGCCAAATCTTCAATTTTCTTTTAAAGTAGGTCTTAAAAGGAAGACAGTCTGTTGCCTTTCTTATAAGATGCATTTACTGGAAGCCACAAAATCTCTACTGATTTCAAACAATTTACTAAAACTCTCAATTCCTTAGTTTCTCCATCTGTGAAATAGCAACCTAGGGAAGTACTTTGGAGGAAGGATGCCATATTCATTCAAGGCTCCTTCATTTAAAAGAAACAAATTAATTAAAAAGGATTGCGAGACATCTTCTAGGTATGAGTCTTTGTAGTATGCCATCATAACAACTCTTAAAGTTCTCAAAAGAATTGCAAACTATTAACAATGTGGTGTATGAAAAATCTGAGAGACATAATTTCTAAGTAAGTAATAATCTATTTATTAATTTGGCTAGAAGAAAATTAATAAAATGATGGTCATTTGGCTTTTTCTTGGAAACCAAAGATGAATCATGGAGGCTATTCAACATTTAAATATCCTTGGAGAGTGGGTGTTCTCAACAAGTGGAAATCAACTCTGATTAGTTAACAATTAATCAGAGAATGAATATTATGATGAAAGGTGGGCTTATTCTAATGAGGGGCTGGGTACAAGTCTTTCATAGTGATACTCATGGACAAAGAAAGGGAACCACCCAATCCTGCCTAAGTAGAATACAATGGGTCAGAATTCCTCTACATTAGATTCTCTTTCTAAGGTCCTCTAGTTGGGTGGGGTGAGCATATTCCCATATTATTTGAGTCACCTCATCTATCACAAAGACTCATAAGGATTGACGAGGACTGGGCTTTGAATGAGGAATAGAAAAGGGGAAAAACCCTGGATGTCCCCAGTATTAATTGGTCATTAATAATCATTTTTCTCACCAACCAAAAGAAAGAATGCTCCAGATCACTAATAACAAAAAAAAAAAATGAGGGGCAGCTAGGTGGTACAGTGAGTAGAGCACTGGCCCTGGACTCAGGAGGACCTGAATTCAAATCCAGCCTCAGATACTTGACACACTTACTAGCAGTGTGACCTTGGGCAAGTCATTTAACTCCAATTGCCTTGCCTTGCCCCTTCCAAAAAAAAAACCCCAAAACAAACCAAAATGTAAATAAATAAATGTAATCAAAACAATCCTGAGATTTTACCTCACACTCAGCAAACTGGCAAAGTTGACAAAAGTTGGGAATAATCAATGTTGGGGGGGGTTGTGGGAAGACAGGTACACCAGAGCATTGTTGGAGCTGTGAATCAGTACCACCATTCTGGAAAGAATTTGAAACTGTGTAAATAATATGACTAAAACATCCACATCCTTTGGCTGATAAATTTCACTACTGGGCTCATACTCTAAGGAAGCCATTGAAAAGAAAATCCCCATATACACCAAATATTTATAGTAGTACTTTTTGTAATATCAAAGAATTGGAAACAAAGTAGATACCTGTCAATTTGGGGAGCAGCTAAACAAACTTTGTACATAAATGTGATGGAATATTACTATCTTGTAAGAAATGATGAATATGATGAATATAGAAAAGCATGGGAAGATCTACAAGAACCCATGTAGAGCCAAGAAAACAATATATACAGGTAGACAGAAAAGGTAGACAGAAAAAATGACCAACCCAAAAAATCACAAGTGAATGTTGCAGACTCCAGCATTACATGAGCAACAAGATGGATGACTAGTTCTCCAATCCCCGCATTCTTTCAAACTTGTCTGAAACAGGGATTATGAACTAAAGATAAAACAACTTCAGCTATTATCATCGTCTAGGAGCAGGGCTTCTTAAAGTTCCTGCACTTGTGACCCCTTCAGTGTTTCTTAAACTGTGGGTTGCAATCCCAACCCACGTTTTCAGAAGCACTGGAGGACACCCAGAATCCCAAAGCAGGTAAAAACAAAAAATAACCATAGGAACTGATGTTCACTGACCTTAAGCTTACTCAGTACCCCTCATGTACCTCCCACACTACTGGCATTGAAGGTGCACAACAGACCCAATGATACAACACAGTTTTACATCAAACCTACCCTTGTATCCTGTTCTACCCTCCCTCTTTCCAGTGCCATAGAGATCCTGACTCCAAGCTGTAAAAGTTTGCTCAGGCCTCAAAAGCCAGCTTGGCCATAGCCCTTCAAGAGTAAAAGTTTGCCAGAGGCTGCAACCCAGAAGCATCAACATCTAAACTGCTGGTACCAGGGAAAGCACATTCTATACTGCTGGTGTCAGGACACAGAACTAAGGAATAGAGAGTGGGACAGGTTACCAACACGTGATACCCTGCTTATTGGGAACTGGGCTGTACTTCACCAAATCTGTGGGAAAGAGCACAGTACCCAACTGGGGCCCACCAAAGTCATTTAGGGCAGAGATCTAGGTTGGTGAAGCATTCATTGCTCATTGTGGGAGGAGATTTAAAGACTTTAAGATGTAGTCTCCTAGAAAACCAGAATCAGAGAGGAGGGAGTCAGAAAGTGAGTGATAAGTAAAATCATTGGGGGGGGGGGGTGGTGGTGGAGGGAAAGACTGATAGTACCAAAGTTTTCAGGAAGAAGATATCAGGAAGACTTTGAACATAAACAGACAAATAAACAGGAAAAACAATAACAGAGGGAAATAAGGCCTCCAGTTCTAGTAAATGAGTTCAGGTATTTATGAATAAAGACTTTAAAATTAAGCAAAATGATCCAACACTTGATGAAACAAGGGACCTTGTGGAATTCAGGGACAAGAAACCACAATATTCTATTCCTGAGTGGTTTAATAGAGACATGAAAATTATGAGAGCGAAATTTTTGGCCTACAAAGCAAAAATAGTGAACAGAATTGAAAAACTAGAATCTGCAATGGTAAAACTCACCAAAGAAACAAGAGAGAACAATAGATTGGGAATGCAAATAAGCAGAAATGAAGGTCAATCTAGAAGAGAAACAAAAACCAAAAACATTAAAAGAAAATATACTCACTATGCAAGCAAAATATATGGATCTCAAAGGCAGGATTCATGGATAACAACCCAAAGATAACAGATCTCCCAGAAGAACATGACAGGACAAAAAACCTTAACACAATAATGAAATAAAAAAAAATAGATGAGAACTTGCCATGACTTCTGAAACATAGAAAATGAAACCCCAACAGATCACTTCAAGGAAAAAACCCCAAGGCTGCAAACTCCTAGACACATAGTGATTAAATTTGACAATTCAATTCAGAAACAACAAATTTGACAAACCACCAGGAGAAAGACTGTCCAATATAGTGGAAAGGATATTCTAAGAACACAAGATTATTCCGCACTTACTTGATAAAAAAAGAGGGAATGGAATAATGTGTTCAGAGGAGTACTAACTCAGGAGTACTGACTCAGGATGCAGCCCAGGGTGATTTATCCTACAAATCTGAGCTTAACTATACAGGACAAAAAAATGGAGGTTATAATAAAGAAGAGTTTGAAACAATTTTGGAAAGAAAACTAGAACTGAAGGGATTATTTGCTTCTTCAATGCCCCAAAAAACAGAATTGCAAGAGGAGTAATTGCAGACAGCAACAGTAACAGAGTGACAACAGAAGGACCAGTGAGAGACGTCTTTGCAAAAGTACACAAGGAGACAGACGTGAAGGCTGAAATCTGGTAGAGGTAAAATGAAGAGGCGGATAGGGGAGCATTAACTTGACCCATAGGCCAGTGCCTCTTTTGTGGGACTACATTACAGCCTGGGAGGTTACAGGAAAGGAGGGAGGGGAGCAGGAAAATAGAGAGGAGTAAGTGATGCATTGGGGTCAAATCAAGGGCTGGCAATGAGGGGAAGATGACTTCTGTGGTCTCAGTAAGAGAAGAGCCTACAAGGGAGGGGGTGAGAGGAGGAGGAGAGGAGCAACGAAAAGAGAGAAAAAAGAAAGGGCTCTTACTCTGCAAGTGAGCCAGGGTTCAGCTCCTATGAGTGAAAGGAGATGAGGACCTCATGCTGAATGAAGCCTGGGGCATGTTGGTACCTGCAAAAAATCTACTTGTGCTGGGAGGAAGAGACACAGGGAGTAGGTTAAAACAAAAAAGTCAATAAGAGGGGTATAGATCAATAGAAAGGGTGGTGTACCATCTTGCACCATCCTCTCTGACACTTGCGATAATTGGCATTGTTCTGTGGGTGAGGCACAAAGGAAAAGGGTAATTTGTAAGGTAAAAGTGAGCTCTAGAAGCCAGTGGCACAAAGCACCTTGAGGGCAAGAGGCTTGTATAAAGAATGCAGAGAAATGAGAGGCCACATGATCAGAGGGGTCATAAATCAGAGAAAACAGAAAGCAAAGATGGATAATGAAGAGGGGAAGAGAAATTCTTTTTGGAAAGGGGTGCAAAAAATGAAATGAAAAAAATTAATGAACAGGAATAGTTGAAGAGAAGGAAAGGAAGGAGAAAGCTACTAGACTAACAGGAAAAAAGATGGGGTAGAAAGATATAACCAGATAAAAGTGGAAGAGAGGAATAAATAAACAAAACCTTAAAGGGAAAGGGTAATAAATGAGAGGAGGAGATTGGAGGGAGGGGAAGAGAGCCAGTGGGAACAGGCTACCTTAAAAAAAAAAAAGGTTAAAAATAACTGAAGGAACATAACACCGTGTTTACAGCAGAAAAGCAGGGAAAAATCATAACTTAAAACCCCCCTAACTTTAGAGAAAATAAAACTCTACAATCTGTTGCTTATAAGAAACACATTTAAAAAACAAAGACATGAAATGAAACTAAGGGGTTGAATACAGAGAAGCATGGAAAGATGTACGTGAACGGATGGGGATATATGGGGTACTCATGGACTTCTACTTTTGCAGAGGGGTGGGATGGATATCTTTTCATTATCATTTCTTTCAAGCCATGCTTATTCTTTGTAATTTTGCAACATTCACTTTTAAAAATATATTTTTATTGATATTTTCTGCTTGTATCACCATGGTATCTTGCTGGTTTTTTTCCTCTTCTTTTTCTCTTTTTTAGTCTTTAAAAAAATAGTATTTGTTATATATGAGATGGCTTTTGGGGAATGGGTGGGGAGGAGGAATGGTGGGGGAAGGAAGAGGAAACTTAAGGTCAAAGAAGAATCACACAGCAAGTGCAAACACAGGAGAAGAATCCAGTCCTCCTGATTTCTATTATACCAGGATCTTTGAAAAAAAAAAAGACAAGAAAAAAGTCACTTGGCTCTCTTCTTGCCCCTTCTCTGATCTCATTCTCCACATCTCTCCTTCCTCCAGTCTACCCCTATGAATGCTCTAAGATTTCTCCTCTAAAGAGAAGGAGGTAGGAGGGGAGGCAGGGAGGTGGAGGAAGAGTTGGACTAGGTGGCTTTAAGCCCCTCTGACCTCTAATGTATGATCCAATGTTATGGTTTTTTAAAATTTCTTTTTATTATATGGGACTCAGGGCCATTATTCCTGCAAATCTTGGTTAACTAAAAATCTGTCTTAATATTAACCTCACCTGATCAAAACCTGTCACATAGGAAGTGAAAATTTACTTAGAGCCTTCAATATTCCCCAGGTAAGAAGCCAGAGGCAGAATCTCAACTGTCCCTGACTCTTTAGTGACATGTAAATTCTTCTCAATCAGCCTACTTGTGAGCCTTCTAAAATCAATTTAATCTGTAACCTGACTTAGTTTACTTATAGAGTCTGATGAGGTTTGTTTCCTTAGGAGATGTATGAGATTATGACTCTTTAACTAAGTTTGTTCAGCTATTGTGATATTGAAGGAAGTGTGATATTATAGATTTATCTTCTCATTTATGGCTGAAGAGGAATGTACAAGATTGCTATATGTAAAAGAATTATTCTTCTGTCACGGACATAATTTTGCCTTTAAGAAGCCTTGTCAGAATCCTCACGATGGTTTGGGTTTTCTGAGGCCTAAACCTATGCTAGCAAAACCTAGGTTTTTACCTCTATAATGTCGGCATTGCGGTAAATGTATATTTGGCAGCACTTACCCATCACATGAACTCAAAGAGGAAATGTTTCTCCTGCAATCGTGACCCAGGGAGGGGTGGGGGAATTCCATATGACCACCCTTTCTTTAGCTCATTATAAAAGCTGCATCGAGTGACTCTGCTTACTTTTTTTTTCCCTATCTCTTCACTTTTATCACCAGTTTCTGTTTATCTGTGGGATTTTCCAATACCTGTGAATTTAGATATTATACAGTGGGGACCCAATACATCCACATTATCATTAAAGCAGAATTTTTTCATTTTTCAAAATTTAATTAAATTCTGTCAATTAACAAAAATATATTTTCTCTCCCTCCTTCCACTCTCCCTATCAGAAAAAAAAAAGAAAAGAAAAACAAATGTTTGTAACAAATACACTTAGTCAAGCAAAAAAAAAAATCTCACATTGGCCACATCTAAAAAATATGTCGCATTCTGTAGCTGGAGTTCAACCTATCTCTGTCAGGAGATAAGGGGTATGCTTCATCACTGGTCCTCTAGTCATTGCATTGGTCAGATTTCTGAAGTCTTTCAAAGTTGTTTGTCTTTACATTGTTGCCGTCATTGTATAAATTAGTCTCCTGGTTCTGCTCACTGCACTTTGCATTAGTTTGTTGTTGTGGGAATTTTTGGTTTTCTTTTTTTTATTCCTGAAACTTTTCATTAATATTAACCTCACCTGGCCAAAATCTGCCCCACTGAATGTGAAAATTTACTTAGAACCTTAAACATTCCTTAGACAAGAATCCAAAGAAAGAATTTCAACTGTCCCTCACTCTGGTGACATGTAAATTGTGCTCATTAATCAACCTATTTGTGAACCTCTAAAAATAATCTGTAACCTGATTTAATTTACCTTTCGACCTTTCAAGTTTGAAAAGGTTTGTTTCTTTAGATGTAAGAGATTATGACTCTGTTTTACGATTGTTCACCTTTTATGACATTGAAGTGTGGGATTAGCATTCTGTCTTCAGCTTTCATGGCTTCGAGGAATGTACAAGATTGCAAAATGGAAAAAATTATTTCTCTGTCACTCTTGACATAATTTTGCCTATAAGAAGACTTGTGAGAGTCCTAATTGGGATTTCTGAGGCCTGGACTTATGCTTGAGCATAATAACATAATCTAGGTTTTTACCTCTACAATTTCTACATTGTGGTTAATACATAATTGGCAGTAGTTACCTACCACATGAACTCAGAAAGGAGATATTTCCCCTATACATCATATAAATTTTCCCAGGTTTCTCTGAAATCGTCTCTTTTTTTCTTTTTTTTTTATTTAATATATTTAGTTTTCAGCATTGACTTTCACAAGAGTTTGAATTACAAATTTCCTCCCCATTTCTACCCTCCCCCCAACTCCAAGATGGCGTATATTCTGGTTGCCCTTGTTCCCCAGTCAGCCTTCCCTTCTGTCACCCCACTCCCCTCCCATCCCCTTTTCCCTTCCTTTCTTGTAGGGCAAGATAAATTTCTTTTTTTTTTTTGCCAAGGGAAAATACAAAGTTTATTAGGGATTCATCATAATGTGTTGTCTTAAGAAATCCCACCCTTTGTGATGCCTGTTTCCACAAGCG
>CM053625.1:22295882-22320774 GCA_028646595.1 Phalanger gymnotis
GTCTTCTGTGTGCTGGTTGTTGTTGGTTTTACACAGCCACAGTAGCTGCTGGCAAGATTGTTGCTACAGTAGGTAGAGAAGTAGATAGATAGATAGATAGATAGATAGATAGATAGATAGATAGGGATACAGATATAAACAAGATACACAGAGAATAGATGTATCCCTTAGGGAATAATGCAATAGCAGCTGGGGAGACCTGAAAAGGCCTCCTGCCACTTATATGTAACCTTAGTCCCAAAGCCTGTTGGTATGGGATTTTCTCCTTATTGGTCCAGATGAAGGCTCTGCCCTGAGTGAGAGGCCAGGCAGTTGGTGAGAGGAGACAGAGAGCCAGCCTTCATCAGGCTTCCTTTTGCAGCTCTTCAAGTGGGAGAGTCCCCCTTAGGGACTTTTCTGGGCAAGTTTCGTGTCACACTGATTGAGCTTCAAGTCTTCATTATGCCAAGTAGTTTCAGGTGCTTCTGACTTCTATCTTTGAAAGGGAAGATGGAAGAGGCCAACCCCACCTTAGATTATTGAAGGAAAAGACTTTGGGTAGACATGAGAGGAGCTGGCAATTTCCATCATGTCCCTTTTCCCAGCTTGATATGCTAGAGACTTCATGAAATTTTCCCTTTGGGTAAAATCCAGGACATTCTTGGTTAAACTGAGTTATCTTGCTCCCAATGGCAGTACTCCTTCACTTTTTATTGTCTGGTATACATTCTCCTATGTATATCTTCTCATTCTCATCAGTTCACTGGGCAAGGCAGGGGACTTGGAATACTCTTTACTCTCCATTGCTACTTTGAGATTCTCTATCTACCACCACCATTAAGTAAACACTTTTCCTTTGAGGTCCATATCATCTACATCTTCTACTTAATCAAAATCCTGGTAGCTGTTGTCTACAGACCTCCTGGACACTCACCTTCCTTCCTCAACGTGTCCAGTACCTGGCTCTCAATCCCGTCCTCCCCAACTCCTGCCCTCATATTAGGGGACTTCAACATATGTATTGACACTCTCTCCAACAACCTAACTGCTCAGTTCCTCCCTCTAATCTCTCCCTATGACCTGCTTCCCATCTCAGCCAATAATGGTCATATTCTTTATCTTGCAATCCACCGACAAATGTTAATACCTCCTTGTTCAGGAACTCTGAAATCACATCTGATTACAGTCTACTGGATTTCCACCTCTTCCTCTGCCTTCTCATTCCAGACTCTACTCTTCATCCGCATCATGACCTTTAATCCTCTGGATCCTCAATTCTCTCCCTAATCCCTGCACAAGTCACTCTCTCCCCCTTTCCCTATCTTGACCCCTTGGTGAACCAGTTCAGCTCTAAATTGTCTTCTTGAGTCCCTAGTCCCCTTATCATATTGTCAATTATGCCCTGCCAAGCCTCAGCCTTGTATTGCTTTCATCATCTGCTGCCTTTGCTCCTCCACACACACTACTGAATGAAAATCATATAACCATCCTGACTGGGTTCACTACAAATTTATGTTACACAACCTCAACAGAGCCTCCACTGATGCTAGACAATCCTTCTAAACCTCCTTTATCAAGTCACTATCCCACTCCCCACATAGAGGCTCTTCCAAATCATTTTTTCCCTCCTCAAATCTCCCATGCCTTTTCCTCCCCCATTCTCTCAGTTAAGATTTTTTCCTCATTATTTTACTGAAAAAAAATTACTGAGAGCTTCTTCTCTCTCCTCATCTCAGAAAACTCAGTTGCCTTCTTCAACTATCTCCTCCTTCACTTATGTCTCATATGAAGAGATGGCTCTACTCCTTGCTAAGGCAAACCCCTTTATCTGAATAAGAGATCCTATCCAATTCCATCCCTTCCAATAGATTGTCATCTCTGTCATCCCCAATCCCTCATATATCTTCAGTCTCTTCTTATCTACTGGTTCCTTTTTTACTGCCTAGAAACATGCTCATGTCTCTTCTGTCATCCACTCCAAATGCCCACATGGTTCTTCTATCCCCACTAACTATTGTCCCATATCTCTTTTGCCTTGTGTGGCTAAACTTCTTGAAAAGGCTGTCTACAAGAGATGCATCCACATTCTCTCCTCTCACTCTCTTCTTAACTTCCTACAATCTGACTCCCAGCCTCATCATTCAACTGAAACTGCTCTCTCCAAACTTACCAATGAGCTCCTAATTGCTAGCATGCTAGCCATGCTGTAAAAGTTCCTTAACTGTTCATGTGTCATGCACACACATTTAAGAAGCAGGGTAATAAAGTGGATCAAGAAAGCAATGGCCTTTTCTTCCAGTGGCCTTTTCTTTGACATCTTCATCCTCTTTGACATTGGCAATAACCCTGTTCTTTTTTATACTCTCTTCTCTCCTGGTTCTCCTCCTACCTATCTGATCATTCCTTCTCAATCTTCTTTGCTGAATCTTCATCCAGATCACATCCATTAACTGTAGATGTCCCACAGGACTCTGTGATGGGCTCTCTTCTCTCTCTGTACTGTTTCGCTCTATTTCACCAGCTCTCATGGATTCAATTATCAACTCTATGTTAATGATCCTCAAATCTACTTCTCCATCTTTGTAACTTTTCTCCTTTCATTCTTGCATTTCCAATTGCCTTTCAAGACATATTGAACTGGGTGTATAGTAGACATCTTAAACTCAACATGTCTAAGACCAAATTTATTATCTTTCCCCCTAAGCCCTCCCCTCTCCCCTCTTCTAAATTTTCTTCAAATCCTAGCTAAAACCCTACCTTCTACAGAAAGCTATTCCCAATCTCTCTTAAATCTAATGCCTTCCCTTTGTTAATTATTTCCTATTCATCCTGTATGTAGCTTGTTTATACATATTTGTTGTTTGTTGTCTCCCTCATTAAATTGTGAGTTCTTTGAGGGCAGGGACTGTCTTTTGCCTTGCTTTGTATCCCAGCACTTAGAGCAGTGCTTGGGACTTAGTAGGCGTTTAATAAATTCTTTTTATCTAATAGAAGGTTTAAAATCATTAGTTTGTATCATTATTACCATTAATTTATCTATAACAACCCCTTTTATAAAATGTTAAAACACTACAACAAGTTAGATGAACACCTAAGAAATTCAGTGGGATATGGTTCACTTTGATTCATTAGCAACTGCTAATTTGTTTTTCTCTCCAGGTTTCTGTAAGCAGTATGTAAATGTTAAGTTCTCTGAAGGCCAGTAGCAATAGTGTATGGGTCGCATTTTTAAATTTTATCAATAACTTTTAAAACAATGGTAAACTATTTTCTCATGGTCCAGTTTAATTTTTTCTTTAAATTAATTAATTTAATTTTAGTTTTCAACATTCACTCCCATAAGCTTTTGAGTTTTAAATTTTCTCTGCCTCCCTCCCATCCCCCCTCCCCAAGATCACATGCAATCTGATAAAGGCTCTCTGTATGCATTCTTATTAAACGTATTTTCACATTAGTCATGCTGTAAAGAAGGATTAGAATGAATGGGAGAAACCATGAGAAAGAAAAACAAGACAAAACAACAATAATAACAAAAAGAGAGAGAGCAAATAGCCTGCTTTGATCTGCATTCAGATTCCATAGTTCTTTCTCTGGATGTGAATAGCACTTTCCATCATGAGTCTTTTGGAATTGTCTCAGATCTTTGCATTGCTGAGAAGAGCTAAGTCTATCAAAGTTGATCATCACACAATGTTGCTGTAACTGTGTACAATGTTCTCCAGGTTCTGCTCACTTCTCTTAGTATCAGTTCATGTAAGTCTTTCCAGATTTTTCTGAAGTCCATCTGCTCATCATTTCTTATAGCACAATAGTATTCCATTACATTCGTGTACTACAACTTGTTCAGCCATTTTCCCGTTGATGGGCATCCTCTCAATTTCCAATTCTTGGTCACCACAAAAAGAGTTGCTATAAATTTTTTTGTACCTATAGGTCCTTTTTCCATTTTTATGATCTCTTTGGGATACAGCCCTAGAAGTGGTATTGCTGGGTCAAAGGGTATATACATTTTTATATGCCTTTGGGAATAGTTCCAAATTGTTCTCCAAAATGGTTGGATCAGTTCACAACTCCACCAATGATGCATTAGTGTTCCAATTTTGCCACATCTTCTCCAGCATTTGTAATTTTCCTGTTTTGCTATGTTAGCTGATCTGATAGGCATAAGGTGGTACCTAAGAGTTGTTTGGATTTGCATTTCTCTAATCAATAGAAATTTAGAACATTTTTTTCACATGATTATAGATAGCTTTAATTTCTTCCTTTGAAAACTGCCTGTTCATTTCCTTTGACAATTTATCAATTGGGGAATTACTTGTATTCTTATAAATTTGACTGTATTTTAGAAATGAGGTCCTTATCAGAGACACTGGTTATAAAAATTCTTTCCCAATGTTCTACTTCCCTCCTAATCTTGGTAGCATTGGCTTTGCTCATGCAAAAACTTTCCAATTTAATATAATGAAAATTATCCATTTTGCATTTCATAATGTTCTCTATCTCTTGTTTGGTCATAAATTCTTCTGTTCTCCATAAATCTGACAGGTAAACTATTCCTTGCTCTCCCAGTTTGCTTATAGTATCAGCCTTTATATCTAAATCATGTACCCATTTAATTTTTTAGGCCCATGCTAACTTGTATAATGTATAAGCTCATACCAATTTTGTCTTTTTCTAATACATTTTTAAAAGTTATTAAACCCAGAATGTTAGACTTGTTAGATTTTTGATGTTTGAAAGACCTGTAGAATCCGTCTGAAAAGACTTAAAAAAAAAAAAAGAAGAGTATAGGCTTATAAAAGACTTAAGGCCTTTTTTTTAACCTTCTTTTAAAATTGGTCTTTTAAGTTTGGAAATTTATTCTTGATTTTACTCTGCCCCCTGGTGGTTCTAAATGTTGCAAGCCAAATTTGCCTGGAAAATTAGAATTTTGTCAAGATATTTCTTATTCCTGTAACTTTCTCAATTCAGAAGCAACATATGTTTGTCTCAGATTTCAAACTATGATTTGCAGTATACAAACTCTACCAAATCACAGAAATAATTTTAGGACACAGAAATCTGATCATCCAATGATATCTTCAAATTACCTTTACAAGGCAAGAAATTAGATTTTGTTGCAGAATGTCAAAAATTATCATCCTTCTCTCTCTTCCCTGGACTTACTTTCTTCTCTTTTAGAACTTGCACACAACCTACCCCCACTTGAGGCCCAGAAAAGTTGTGACTTGCCCATACTTACATTGGTAGTAAGTACCAGAACTAGCATTCAGAATTAGATCCCAGCCTGTGCTCTCTTCTCTCTAATATGTATCTGTATCTCCCTGTGTGCACTCTTGTACACTTTTGTCATCTTACCTTTGATCCATTCTATGTATTTATCTATCTGACTTCCTGTCAGCACTAGGGGAAAAAGAAGGGTAACAACTTTCCCTTATTCTATGGACTCCAATTTTTAGACTGCTGTCACACTATAGCCTTAATGACCAATTTCAGTTTCTTCATTTGTAAAATGAAAAGGATGGTCTAGAGACGATCTCCAAGGTCCCTTCCATCTTTAAAAATCTGTGGTTGCATGACAAATTTGAAATGCATGCTTTCTGTGGCACCAACTGTATTTGAATGAAGTTACATACGTGTAAGCTGGACCAAGAACTTCAAAATCTCAGCAGGTAAAATAGATGTGAGAGATTAATATATGTTGGCAATACTTATGAATACTCAGGGGAGACTATTACTTTTATTAAAGCAAGATTTATCTTGGAATTCAAAACACTGAGTTTGACAGATTTGATTTACGGTTGGATACAATTATTTATTGATGTCATTTTGAACTAAAACCTCAATGTTATTTTTAAAGATCACACAAAAAATCTGAACCGAGTCGTATATAATTTTAACCCTTTGAAGACAACCTTACTGGGATTATTATGTGAAAATCTAAAAGACATTCATATAACTACAGAGCAGTGTATATATTATTTTAAAAACTAAGAAATGGACCATTCTATTTGTAACTATTTGTATTTGAAACTATTTGTTACTTAGACCATCCCCTAACATAAGATCAAGTGAAAAATGTCCATTCACTCATAGGATCATAGCTGAAATGAACTTTAGAAGTCATCAAATCCAACCTCCTCACACCTAGTTTTGATTGAGGAAGAAGAAAAAAGTAACAGTAGAAGGAGAAAGATTCTTGTGCACTCTCTCCCTAGCTATATTAGAGGATGAAATTAAAAGTTGGAAAGAATTATCAGATGGGGTAAAAAGTGATTTTGATATATGTATTTGGCACTTACCTTAAGGACATCAAATATTCATGTTCATATTTAATAAGATGGAGGAATGAACTTACTAGAAGAAAGTTTTCTTGATGATCTGAATAAATAGTAATATATTTATCAGCGTAAGCTTAGGAACTGGGTCACTAAAGAATGACCCATTAATAAATATAAAAGTAAATAAAACAGACCACTATTGTTTTATATGCTATAGTGAGAATAATAAAATCAGTCCAAATTATGAGGAAAGTAAAAGCAAAATGCAGTCTTCCGATCACTGAACCTTAAATTCATGTAAAGCATTCACACAAAGTTGGCAAAATTTCAATTCGGTCTTTAAGGAAGGACTTTCTAATTATTAGAAGCATACAAAAGCAGAACAGACTACTCTTGAGATAATGAGATCCATGTCACCGGAGATATTCAAGCAGAGGTGAGATGATGGCTTTGGATGGGGATTAGACTAGACGAGTGACCTTTAAGAGAATATGACTCTTGCACTAAACAGGAAGCTCCTTAGGTATAAACATGCTTTCAAGGCAACATGGGGTAGTAGATAGGGTGTTGGATTCATAGTCATTAAGGCCTGGGTTGGAATGCCACTTTGGACATCTACTAGACAACTATCCTTGAGCAAGTCTCTGTACCTCAGTTTCCTCATTTGTAAAATGGAGAAATGAATAACTATCATACTTACTTACAAGTTTGTTGTGAGGCTCAAATGAGATCAGGTCTGCAAAGTGCTTTGCAAACTTTAAAGTGCTATAAAAAAGGTGAATTATTATTACTAGACCTTTAAACACCTGCACAATACACTTAGAAAAAATCTTTAAAAAGATAGACACTAATATAAGAAGCTGAATGTGTCTTCTTCCCAGTTCTCTACCCTGGAATGCTCTCTCTCCTCACCTCCCCCTCCTTGCTTCTCTGGCTTCCTTCAAGATTTAGCTCAAACCCCACCTATGTCAAGAAGGCTTTCTAGGACCCCTCCCCCAACTATCCCCATTTCCACAGTTCTACTACTAATGCCTTCCTTTTGAGATGATCTCCCATTTACATTGTATACATCTTGTGTGCATATAATTGTTTATATGTTGTTTCCCCCATTAGACTGTGGGGACAAGGGCCCAATTTTTGCCTTTCGTATCCCTGGTGTTTAGCACAAAGCCAGGCAGATAGTAGGCACTTAAATGCTTTTGTGCAATGACAAAACTTTCCAGTTCTTTAGCTCTTCCTAACATGAAAAAAAAAAAAGAGCAAACAGACAGGACCAAAGAGGTATAGTACAAATCTGGTATAAAGCAACTGGCCTGTTGCAACTAACTCCTTCCTTAGTTTTTTGATTCAGTGGCTGATGAGATTGAAATACATTCAGTGACAATAATTATCATTTGCAATTGCATGGTATTTTAATGTTTATAAAGCATAACACGCACATGATTTCCTCTAAGACGTACACAGCATTAAGTATTATCCCTATTTTTTAACAGATGACAAAACGGAAGCTCAGAAGAAGAACTGGAACTAGACTCTGTCTTTTGATACCAAATCCACGCTCTTGAAGCTCTTCACACAGCTCACAGGGACTGAGAGGAATCTAATGACTCTTCACATTGTAGACTCTGTCAATGCTGCAGCATCCATTAATTGAAGATGTCCTTGTGTGTGAAATCAGGGTCAAAAGGACTATTGGGCTGTCAATCAATTAATAAGCACTTACTTGACATCTACTTTGTGTCCAACTCTGTGCTAGTATCTGTCAAGCATAGAATATAAGACATGATCCTGAAGAAACTTACAATCTAATTAGGGAGACAAGATTCCCACACAGGTGACACTGAATAACAATGCAAAAATATATGTAAGAGGGTGCAAGTTGTGGAGTACAGATAATGTGAGAATATACCTGTGCATGCCATTTGGGGGTAATTTGATGTTGCAGAAGAGCACTGACCTGAGAGTTTAAGAGATTGAGGTTCTAGGCCCGATTCTGCCGTTAATTGACTCTTCTTACTGCTTCAGTCTTCATATCTAGTAAGTGACCAAGTCTTGTCTATTTTTCTTCTAAATGCTTCTCCTACGTGTCGCTTTTTTATCTTTTTTTTTAAATGATTTATTTATTTCACAACTATATATCATCTTTCCCACTCATTGCTCAGGAATTTTAAAAAAAATAAATTTTAACTTTAATTTAGTTTAATTTAAATGTATTTTTTACATTTGTAACGTATTTTATTTTTTTAATTTTTTATTTTTAGTTTACAACACTCAGTTCCACAAGTTTTTGAGCTCCAAATTTTCTCCCCCTCTCTTTCCTTCTCCCTCCCCACCAAGATGGCATGTAATCCAATATAGGCTCTACATATACCTTCACATTAAACTTATTTATACTATAGTCAGGTTGTAAAGAAGAATTATAACCAATGGAATAAACCATGAGAAAAAAGAAACAAAACCAAAAAAGAAGAAAAAAATGAGAGAGAGTAAATAGTATGCCTCACTCTACATTCAAACTCCATAATTCTTTCTCTGGATGTGAGTAGCTTTTTCCATCATGAATGTTTTGGAGCTGTTTTAGAACTTTGCGTTGCTGAGAAGAGCCACGTCTATCAAAGTTAGTCATCACAGGTACCATGTGTCTGTAATTGTGTATAATGTTCTCCTGGTCTAAATGTATTTTAAAAGATAAAACCCTTGTAATAAATATACACACTCCAGCAAAACAAATTCTCACATTGGCCATCTCCGAAACTGTAGGTCTCACTCTGCTTTTTAAGCCTATCAACTCTCTGGCAGAAGGTGGGTGGGGTATTTCATCTTTAGTCCTCTGAACTCATAATTTTGCATTGCATTGATTAGAGCTTGAAAGTATTTTAAAGCTGTTTTTCTCTAAAATGTCGTCATTGTACAAATTGTTTTCCTAGTTTTGCTCTCCTCACTCTGCATCTGTTCATAGGTCTTCCCAGTTTCCTCCGAAACTGTCCATTTCATAATTTCTTATGGCATAATATTTCATTATATCCCTATACCGTAATTTGTTTACCCATTTTCCAGTAGGAGGACATCCTTATTTTTTATCTGGGTTCGTTTGTTTGGTTTTTTTTTGGTTACTACAAAAAGAACTACTATACTTTTTTTGTACATATAGGTCTTTCTGTCTTTCTTTAATTTCTTCGGGGTGCAGGCCTAGTAGTGGTATCATTAGATCAAAAAGTATGCTCAGCTTAGTAACTTTTGGAGCACAATTCCAAATGCTTTCCAGACTAGATGGACCAATTCCCAACCCCACCAACTAGTGTACTGGGTTGTTTTTTTTTTTCCTGTGTCTTCTCCAGCATTATCATTTTCTGCTTTTATTATCATATTTAACAGTCTGATGAGTATGAGGTAGAATCTCAGTGATGCTTTAAATTGCATTTTCTAATTATTAGTGATTTGGAGCATTTTTGATTAGTTAGATTTCTTCCTTTGAAAATTATCTGTTCATATTGGGAAATGTCTCTTAGTCTTATAAATTTGGATTAGATCCTCATGTATCTTGCATATGAGCCCTTCATCAGAGAAACTAATTGCAAAGATTTTTCTCCCACTGACCCCCAGCCAGGTTACTTGTTTTCCTTCTAATTTTAATTGTATTAGATTTACTTGTGCAAAACTTTTAAATTTTATATAGTCAAAATTGTCCATGTTATCCTCTCTTTTATTTAGTCATGAACTCTCCCCCATCCATAAATCTAAATGGGAGTTTCTATTTTGTACATTTGTTTATGTCACCTTTTAAATCTGAGTTATATATCCAAATGGAGTTTATCTTGGCATACATTATAAGTTGTCGTTCTCTACCTAATTTCTGCTGAACTGCTTCCAGTTTTTCCAGCAATTTTTGTCACATAATGAGTCTTTCCCCTAGTAACTGAGGTCTTTTGGTTTATTGAACCCTATGTTCTGAATGCTGTATACTTAATATCCCCCAAGAACTGGCCCATCTGACACTGATGGATCCCACTTTTTTTTTTCATTATTACCCTTAAGACACTTAAACTTTTGTTTCTTCATATGAATTTTTAAAATTATTTTTCCTAGTTCTGTAAAAAAATCCTTTGGTAGTATTGATTAGTATGACACTGAATAAATGAATTAATTTAGGAAGTATAATGATTTTTATATTGGCTTAACTTGCCCATGAGGGATTAACATTTTCTTTAATTATTTAGGTCTTTATTTCTGCAAAAAGTGTTTTATATTTGGATTCATACAGTTCCTGGGTCTATCTTGGTACATATACTCCCAAATATCTCATACTTTATGTAGTTATTTTGAATGGAATTTCTCTTTCCAGTTCTTCCTTATGGGCTTTTTTCATAATATACAGGAATATTGATGATTTATATGGATACATTTTATTCAACTTTGCAAAATTTATCGTTTCAACTAATTTTTTGGTTACCTCTTTAAGGTTCTCTAAATAAAACATCATATCTAAAAAAACAATAATTTTATTTATTTTTGGGTTACGATTCTTTGATTTCTCTTTCTTACCTTATTGCTACAGCTAATACTTCTAGCACTATGTTAAAAAGTAGTGGTGACAACAGATGAATATGCTTTACCCTGATCTTACTGGAAAGGTCTCTAATTTTTCTCCTTTATATATAATGCTTGCTTTTGGTTTTAGTTAGTTATTATTTACTATATTAGGGAAAGTTTCATTTATTCCTATGCTATCTAGAGTTTTGTTTTTTGTTTTTTAACAGAACCAGGTCTTGGATATTGTTCAGAGCCTTTTCAGCATCTATTTATATAATCATGTGTTTGTTTTTTACTATTGATATTATTAACATAAGTTACATATTTTTTCTCAGTTGAGCCAACCTTGTATTCCTAGTATAAATCCAACTTGGTGATAGTACATAGTACTCTTTCTAATATGTTGTCATAGTACATTTGCTAAGATATTATTTAAAATGTTTGCCTCAATGTCTATTAAGGATATTAGTCTATAATTTCTCTGTTCTGTGTTTTTCCCTGGCTTAGGTATCAAGACTGTATTTTTTTGTTTTGGAGGGGGACAGGCAGGGCAATTGAGGTTAAGTGAGCTGCCCAAGGTCACAAAGCTATTAAGTGTGGCAAGTGTCTGAGGCTGGATTTGAACTCAGGTCCTCCTGACCCCAGGGCTGGTGCTGTACTCACTGCGCCTCCTAGTTGCCCCTATAGTGGTATCTGACAAGTCTTTTGTGATCTTTATTGTGGCTCCTTGGTACTTGAACTCTTACTTTTTAGCTGCTTCCAGCATTTTTTTAGCCCCCAAACTCTGGATTTTGGCAATTTATGCCATTCCTTGGAATTTCCATTTTGTGGTTTCAGGAAATCAGTTGAAATTCTTTCTACTTTATCTTTGCACTCTGGTTCTAAGAGTTTTGAGTCATTTTCATTTATGCTTTTCTTGAAATATGGCAACCAGGCATGCTTTTTAAAATCAATCAATCTATCTAATTTATTTATTTGCCTGCTTATTTACTTATTTGTACAAATCATTCATTGGTTGATTTATTTATGGTCATGATTTTCAGGTAGTCCAATAATTCTCAGATTATCGTTCCTTGACCTATCTTCTTCCTCAGTTGTTTCTGATGTTATATTTTGTTATGCCATATATTACATTTTCTTCTGTTGTTTTTTTCAATCTTTTGATTTTCAGTACTTTTTTGTTGTTCATTAAGTCAGTGTTTTCTGTTTGGCCCATTCTAGTTTTCAGGGCCTTCAGCTCTTAGATGGGATTTTCTACCACCTGTTTTGAGGCATCTTTGCCATTCTTTGCTCCCTCTTTATTTCAATTTTTTTATCTCTTGTTTAATTTCTACCCAGTACTCTTCTAATCCTTGAGCCAGGGCATTTTTTTCCTCTGAGTCTTTACTTGGACTTACTGTAGGCTCACTCTCTTTCTCAGGATTTACCTCCTGGGAGTCTATCAGTCCAAGTCATTTCTTCATAGTATTTAGTGTTTTCCTTGCTTTGCTCCTTTTAGCAAATTCAAGTTGTTAAAGGTCTGTGCTTGGGACAAACTTAACTCTTGAATTCCTGAATGGCCTGGGAGGTCCCTGACTGTACCTGAGCCCCTCTTTCTAGGGACTCTGGGGTACTCCAGTGTTAGGCTCTACCCTGGACCTTCCTCTTGGCCCAGGGTTCCAGAACCTCCTCCTTCATTAACTTCTGCATGAGACCCATCCTCTCTGCTGCTGGGTTAGGAGCTTTCTTCTTTTGTTTGGCTGAGTTTTCCTCTGGGGCTCCCTTTTGCCACAGGGCTTAAATGTTTCATCTTAGTAGTAAGCTCTGTCTGAGGACCTGCCACACTGCCAGTGAATCTTGGCCTCCTCCTGCCATTGAGCCTCAGGGCTGCTGAGCTGGGAGCCCTTCCACAGGTGCCCCAGAGATGCCTTATACTATGTTTTCCACCCACCTTGGCTTGTCTGTTTCAGGATTTCTGTAGGATTCATGTACTTCTGTAGGGTTCTTGGGCTGGGTAGAGGAATCCATATAAGTGATTCTTTTTACTCTTTTTAAAGCCAGTGTATTTCAAAGTTTTACTAGGGTGTTTGTGGGGGATGTGAGCTCTCTAGGTTCTGGCATACTGTCACCTTCTCCTTCCTTTCTATTTTCATCATCTTACCTCCTAGACTATTTTAATAGTGTCCTAACATCTTCCCCCAAGATGAGTCCATTTCCACTTCCATCTGTCTAGCACTTGTGAGCATATTAATAATGTTGCTAAAGAAATACCTTTATTATGCCACTCCCCTGATTAAAAATCCTCCAGTAACTTTATGCCGCTGAATAAAATCTGCACTCATTTGTGTGGCATTTAAGATTTTCAATAATCTGACATCTTACTTTGTCCTCATAGGAAATACAATCCAACCAGGTTTCTTTTTCCATTATTTCCTTAATATTTCCAGGAAAGAGCTCTGGATTTGTTGTTGAAGGCACTGGACTTGAATTTTGGCTATACTGTTTACTAGCTGTTTAACCTTGGGCAAATCACTTAACCTCTCTGGGCCTCAGTTTTTTAATTTGTATAATGAGAGGTTGGGACAAGATGATTTCTAAGGTCTCTTCCTTGATCTAAAGCTATGATCCTACCATCCTTTCAAAGTTTGATATTTTTTGTTCTGTTTTACTTTCTTGAAAATCCCTCTCTTTAAGGCCCAGCTCAAGTACCACATCATTTATGAGGCCTCCCTGACCCACTGTCTTTAAATATTAGTTTAAATATTATTTATGAAAAAATAGACATATTCTTTCCTCAGGTTTAATCTCATGACTGTTACACTCAGACTCCACAGGGCTTCAAATACAGTAATATTCAATGAATGCTTGAGGTAGGGATGGTTATATTCTTTGTCCTTGTATTCCAAATGCCTAACGTAGTGGACTGTTAACAACTACTTGATTTATTGATTGAATCTCTAGATTGCTGGAGAAATAGCTCTTTTATCCTATCGTTGTCTTGTCTTTCACATTTGATGATTTGTCAGGTTAAATTTGTTAGGCTAAATTCAACCAGAGGAATCTAATCTTTCACATAATGTTGTCAGGCTGCCCAGAAATAACCCCAAAGGAACCGAGTAAACCCCTACTCTTTTCTCGACAACGTATAAAAGTTTTGAAAAGGTGTTAACTCGTCTTGTCTTAGGTGCTTGCTTCTCTGTCGATGAATAATTTGCTTTTTATGATAAGATATTGTATGATTCAATGCCTTTGAAACAGTTAAGGCTTAGGAATGACACAGATTCAGATTTTCCTTTCTGAGTGGGGGATAAGCCATGATGTTATTTTTGATAACCCTCCAAGGGTATGGATTCTGATCCCTGCGTGTCCAGAGCCAGCCTTGGCCTTGATCCTGCCAATTAGAAGTGATCCTTTCAAGCTCTTGTCACTTAACATATTCTAATTTTTATTAGGATTATATTAGTCTGTGTTTACCTCTATATCATCCCCTTTGTCTGAGCACGGGGTCTTGAACGTATTATTTAGACTGCAAAAGCTTTTATTTTACATGCTACTTTTAGCATTTTCCAAGTGCTTTATAGACATAAGCTCATTTGATTCTTACGACAACCCTACCGAGTAGGCGATACGTTTTAAACAAGAGAAAACAGACCCAAGGAGGGAAAGGTCACTGGGCAAATGGGTGGAAACGCCAGGATTCATCTCTGAGCTCTGGAATCCAAGTGCAGGGTTTTCTCTACTGCGTAGCTTTGTTTTTTGCTGGAATGAGGGCCGAGATTCACAAAAAGGAGAGAACTAGTAAGAGGAGCTGTTGGGGAGGCAAAGTTTCATGCAGAAACTGGACTGGTTTTAATTTGTTACTGTTTATTTCGTACATAGTTTTCTAATATTTTCCCTGAGTGGGCCTGGCCTTCACCAGGCCCCTGACTGAGAAGTAAGCATGGCGAAGGGTACACAGTAGGCGCTCAATAAAGTGCTTCTTCCGTGAATGGAGGAAAAGGGCGTAAAGAGTCTGTGGAAGGGTCAGTTATGAGAGGGGCGCCCAGGCAAAGGACAGAACGGTAGGGAGACGCCGTTCTCCCCCCACCCCCAACAGTCAAGTTTTCAAAAAAGCCCGCCCGAGGTGCCACGCGCCGCAATCCGTTGGGAGCGGTATGCAGAGCGCGCACTCCAGCCCCTGGAAAGCGCGCCCACCCCGCAAGGTTTCCCAGCCAGAGAGGAGGAGTCCGCCTCAGCCAAAAATGGGGGGGGGCAGGGGGAGATAAGAGGCGGGGCGGGAGAAGAGGTAGGAACGCGCGCACCGCGGCGCGCGCCCACCCCGCGGCCCTTGAAAAAAAGGGGGTAGGAAATGTTGCAAAGAAGAAGCCCGGCGATTGGCCGAGATTCCACGTCCTTCAAGGGGGTGGTGCAAATGCGACCGGGACGCACAGGAGTGAACGGCTGTGGGGGTGGGAGATACAGGGTCCCGGCGGCGCGCGGCGAGCGGTGATTGGCTCTTGGCTCGGCGCGTCGCAGCAACTGGGAGACCGGCGCGCGCCACGGGCTGAAGACTGGGGGCGGGGGCAAGAGGCCGGAAGAGAGCGCGAGAGCAAGGGCGGGTGTTGCGCTGTGGAGCGCGCGGAAGGTGGCGAGTAGCTGAGAGCCGCGCTGATTGGCTGACGGCCGGCGGGGCCGGTGAGCGTCGACAGTGACGCACGCCTCGGGGCGGGTGCGCGCGCGTCCAGCGGCCTCTTTGTGTGGTGCCCAGAAAGGGGAACGGAGGCGGCGGCTGAGGGAGCTAGCGGCGGCGGCGGCGGCGAAGGCCTTGGTTGGGTTTTTTCTTACCCCCCTTATCCTCGGCTCGCCCCCTGACCGGCTCCTTCTCCCCTCCCTCCCCCCCTTCCTTCCTCTTCCCTCCCCTTCCCCTCACGCGCCCCCTTCCCTTACCCCCTCCCCCGCGGGGGCCGGGCGGCAGCGACCGGGGACCGGCGGGCGAGCGAGGCCCGAGCGGAGCGAGCGGTAGGCGGCGGAGCAGTCGAGCGCTTGGTTGGCGAGGGGAAGGCCGAGGCTGCAGAGATGGAGAACTCGCAGTTGTGTAAGCTGTTTATCGGCGGCCTCAACGTGCAGACGAGTGAGTCGGGCCTGCGGGGCCACTTCGAGGCCTTCGGGACCCTGACGGACTGCGTGGTGGTGGTGAATCCCCAGACGAAGCGCTCCCGCTGTTTCGGCTTCGTGACCTACTCCAACGTGGAGGAAGCCGACGCCGCCATGGCTGCCTCGCCCCACGCTGTGGACGGCAACACGGTGGAGCTGAAGCGGGCCGTGTCCCGGGAGGACTCGGCGCGTCCCGGCGCCCACGCCAAGGTGAAGAAGCTGTTCGTGGGAGGCCTGAAGGGGGACGTGGCCGAGGGCGACCTGGTGGAGCACTTCTCGCAGTTCGGCACGGTCGAGAAGGCGGAGATCATTGCCGACAAGCAGTCGGGCAAGAAGCGCGGCTTCGGCTTCGTCTATTTCCAGAGCCACGACGCCGCCGACAAGGCCGCGGTCGTTAAGTTCCATCCCATCCAGGGCCACCGCGTGGAGGTGAAGAAGGCCGTGCCCAAGGAGGATATCCACCCCGGGGGAGGGGGCGGCGGCGGTTCCAGGCCCTCCCGGGGCGGCCGTGGGGGGCGAGGCCGCGGCGGCGGCCGAGACCAGAACGGGCTGTCGAAAGGCGGCGGCGGTTACAACAGCTACGGCGGCTACAGCGGCGGCGGCGGCGGTGGCTACAATGCCTACGGCGGTGGCGGGGCGTCCTACGGCGGCAGCGACTACGGCAACGGCTTCGGCGGCTTCGGCAGCTACAGCCAGCACCAGTCCTCGTACGGGCCCATGAAGAGCGGCGGCGGCGGCGGCGGCGGAGGGGGCAGCAGCTGGGGCGGCCGCAGTAACAGTGGACCTTACAGAGGTGGCTATGGCGGTGGGGGCGGCTACGGAGGCAGCTCCTTCTAGAAATAGAAGAAAAAAAAAGTTCCCGGGGGGTGGGGGAATGCTGTAGGGGCAGCTCCTTTTTAAGAGCCCCACCCGAAGTTCAACTCCCAAAAGTCCTTCTCCCCTCTCACTGTTCTCCGGTTTGCCCTTGGGGGGACAGCTCCTTCTGCAGCCTCCCTTTGGGGGCTTTGATCTACTCGCCTGCCACCTTCTCTCTGTCTCCCTTATGGAAATGGACTTGGCCCCACATACACATTTTTGTGTTACAGTCATTGATGGACTCTATTTTTTTATTATTACTTGGACCTTGGTCGTTTTTATACTAGCAAAATGTCTTGTTTTGATTTGTGTTGTTTTGGTTTTTGGTTTTTTTTTTGTTTTGTTTTGGTTTTTTTGAGAGGGGGGGTGTCTTGCTGATTCTGTAGCAAAACCTGGGAGGGGTCGGGCGGGGGGAGTTTACTTTGTTGTAAGGACTTGATACCTGGCTACTGCGTTTTTCTATGAAACCTACTTGGATCCCATGACTGAAATTTGGAAGCATATGTACAAAAATCATTTTTACGTTTTATTTTTAATAAATCATTGTGTTTGACCGTAAATGTCTAACATTTTTTTCCTAGGATCCATTCCGTACGGTTTAAGGGATTTTAGTTTTAAAATTTTTTTTTTTCGTGTTAATTCTTAATTCTTGATGTGTACTTAGAGAAATTTTAAAAGGTCCTGGTGTTCTTATTTTCCTGTTGCCCTGCTAGTGGCTTTATTGGATTTTATTCCTTAAAGACAAAACTTTTGAAGTACTAATTGGTGGATGTGGCTTGTTTTAAAAAAAAAAAGAAAGAAAAAACTTCAGTTACTGTTCATCCACCATCTTGTACTAAGTTGTTTGCTTGCCACCCTATGACATGGCTGGTCACTTTCTATGAATTTTTTGTCAACGTATGTACTGTGTAGTTCTGAAGAAATAGTTTGTGTTAAGCATGTGTTTTCATTCATATAAACTGTTAAAAATTTCAGATGGCTTAGTTTCAGTCCTCTTATTGATTTGGTTTGACTGTAATGACTCGTTACAAACAACGGTTATTATCAGAAATAATAATCTTAAATGCATTTTTGTATTTTCTAAGCAGGTTAAACTTTTTCCCCTTCCACTTACCTGAACTATTGTCCTCATTAAACCCCCTCCCCCATTAGTTCTTTGTAGCACCATCTACTGGCAGAATGACAGTACCTCTGCAATACAATTTAATTAAAAATTGTTTGGTTTAAGTAAATTGCACTAGACTTGTATGTTTTGACATCAGAAGTACCTGTGTAGACTCGGAAGTTACATGTTTTACGTATAACTTAGGCTTCACAGGAATATAGTGAACATAATTGTCCATATCACTACAGCCCACACACTACATGAGAATTGAACATGTAAATTGCTATGCATAGCTTGGGCAATAGTCCTAAACAGCTATGAAAAATAGTGAGCCAGCTAAGTGTACCGGCAATTTAGGTGCAAGTTGTAAAGCAAAATATCTGTATTCTGCTTGATTAACAAATGTATATTTGTAGCCCTTTCACGCAATAGAATTCAAATTGTTTATAAAAAAAAAAACTGATAATGGGGACATTTGCCTTCCTGGATAGAAATAGAGAATAGCAACATTTATGGATATTGCAAATAAAGAATTCAATTCTTTACATGCTTGAGTGAGATTATGTATGATCACATGGTGGGTGGGATATAGATTATTTTAGTGCATTTGATTCCTGGTTTACTAGTACACAAATTAATCATTTGACATTTTGAGGGCATATAGTCAAACACTTAAAGGTATAAGAAGGGTCTTGAAAAAAGGAGGTTTTTAGGTCTTATAGTAAAAAACAACCAATTATAAAACTTTGGCTCTTAAAACAGGTATCTTTGAGTTAAATTCTGGCAAAAACCTAAAGCCAGGAAAAACATATCTCCCATATTTAACTGAGCTGGTTGAAAAAATTTATAAAGCATTATATTGTACTACATCAACAAATAAAATTGGTTTCAGTTGCTTTATTTTGTGAAATAAGAAGCATTAACCTCATTTTGATCTGTTTTTGTGATTTAAGTTTTATGTATTTTTTACTTTTGGTGTTTAAAAAGTTTTAAGTGAAATCTTCGTGCAAACCATACCTCACGTTTATCAATTTCTGGGACAAGTCTTGGACATCAAATGTACATGTGATGGAGACCCACCTTTTTTACAGTCAAGAATTAGGCAAAGTAGTTGATGTCCTGAACAGTCAAGCTGTGGAGTCAGTTATAAGAGAGAAAATTGTCTTAAAGTCTAGTGCTTCTCTGGCTTAGTTTTTGGAGGAAGGGCCAGCCCCATTTTGGGAAGGGGGGAGGGAGTAGTAGGAGAGAAGATGGAATTCTTGTCAGTTGTGTTATCTATGTATTTTCTGAATGTGGTAATTTAAAGTAACTTGGCAAATATATAGGATTGTTAATTCTTTTAAAAAAATACTTCGTGTTAAGTCTGTTCTGTGGTAGGCAACAGTTTAAGATAACCTGACATCTCCCTTTCCCCTATGAAATCCATTCTTGACTATTTAATTTCCATATTAATGTTCCACACCTATGTTTAACAAAGTCTTTAAGAAATTGGGCCTTTTATTGTAGTGAAGGAAAATGAAGTACAGTGATTACTTTCAGCCTTTTTGTGTCCTTTGTAAAACATTGCGGAAATGAAATTCGATGTGGGGTTTTTTTTTTTAAATACCTGATTTCCATATTTGCCTCCTTCCAATGTGTTGTAGATTTTTTTGCATCTGCTATATTACTTGAGAGGGATAGAGCATTCAAAAGTTATGTGTAGGGTTCTACATAAAAACAAAAATTGAATTGAAATTTAACTTCTATTTGCTTATTTATAGTTCTCTAGCTAAAAAGGTAATCTTGTTTTCACATTGAAATGATTATGCTGAAATTACCCCCTTGTTAATTAATTGAAGCATTCACAACTTAAATGGTTACATCAATTTTTTCAGGATGTGATTTTAAGACAACCAAAAAAACATCAGTAGAACCAATATATGAAATAAATATGTGGATGGGTGGCTTCGGTCACAATATTGTCAATTTCTCAACCAGTAGATGTATCCATTTCTAATGATCAGTATTAACCTTTTTTTTCATCGAGAGTTGCTTTTGAGATTTTTTTTTTAAACCGCTTATTGATTTGAAAGTGGTCTTTTGGATATCAGACAGACTAGCACCTATGTAACATGACAACTCTTACAGAACAAAGACTACTTGCAGTGTTTAGTGTCTTCCTTCTAATTGAGTAATGTATAAAGTTTATCTGTCATTGTGGGGGAGGAGTGGGAACCTAAAAGGCAATGAAGAAGGGGTTAGTAGGCAGGACAGTTTTTGCATGTGGAAGTAAATTCCTGACTTTCTGAAATTGGAAGTAATGATAAGTTCTAAGAACTTTGACTGTAGAGAAACTCCTTAGCATCGTTGCAGATTGCTAATTACAAATATTTCCTAGTCTGCTTTAAATTTAATGTAAAGACAAATGTTGAAATTTAATTCTAATAAGAAATTAGCACAAGTAAGTTGTTAACTTTCAGACCCTGAAATAAATGATTTTTATGCCTAGATTGTAGAATGTTAGAGCTGAAGGGGATCTTGAAGTCATTTATTATTACAGCCCCTTGGTTGTATGGATTAGGAGACAGATTTAGGTTAAGTATTTTGCCTAAGACCACACAGGTAATAGAGCCAGGATTAGAATCCTAGTCCTCTGTACTAAAAAGAAATTACTAATGATGGCACCGTATTTCAGATTATTAATGTCAGTGTCACTGTAAGTAGGTAAACATGAAAAAGGTTTTTATTATTTTCTTGGCTAAGGGGTCTTGAGTTTCATAAGGAAATGTTTCAAGGTTTTCAAAAGTGAATGAAACTACCTACCTCTTTTGGTTACTTAGAAAGACAGTGAGGTTCAACCTTACCAAAAGAGAACAGAGCCAGATGGCTTGCTTAGTATCCCTGAGCAAATCTTGGGAGTTTTATTTTTTTGTAGATGCCTGCCAAAAGAGACAGTTTCTTACTATGTGAGGTTTATAAAGCTATCATCAATTCAGTTCAAGAGCTTTCATTACATAATAGTATCTCATAATACAAGACCTGGTGCTTAAGCACTTTCCTCATTAGGGCTGTGTGTAGATAGTAAAAGTTCCCATTTTATAGATTTGGAAACAGGCAAAATTACAAGGTCACACAGGTGGTAAGTGAAAATGTTAGAATTTAGAGTATGATTTCCTGACTCCAAAGCCAGTATTCTACTATGCTATGATGTTTTAAGATGAACACATTTTGTATGCCTCTCATTTAATCCTCATGATTCTGGGAAAGGTAAGTAGTATGATTAGTGGTGTGCCCATTTAACATTTCTTAGGTGAATGGAATGATTTGAATTTTTTTTTTAAATTCTAGTTTGCATAGCACTGCACTTGATACAACGCTATCTAGTGGAACTTGAAAGCTTTGTCCTGGACCCCAGCTCCTCCTTTAAATGGGTACTAATCATTCTTCCCACTGCCTAGGCTTAGAACTTAGTATATAATCAATTTTTTACTCTCCTATAACCCCAATATCCAATCACTAATCACATCCTTTTATTATTCATTTGCCATGTTTGACGTAAACCTCTCTGCCTTCCATTCTTACCAACTAATATTTATCACCTTAGGCCTCAATTTTCTATAGCCTCTGAACTTACACTTTTCTAATACAGCTTGGATACATCTTCAGCATTAGGCTTGGGTCCATAAGATTTAGAATTGGAAGAGACCTGAGAAGTCATGTAGTTCAATTCCCTCATTTTACAAATGTCCTGAAAATAGATTCACAGAGAAGACAAAGGACATCCAAGGTCACAGAGCTAAGAAGCAGGACCAGGAATTGAACCTAAAGACCTCCGTCTTACTCCAAATCAGTGCTCTTATCTAAAGTATTGCTATGGTTATATCACTTCCCTGCTTAAAAAGTATGCAGTGTTTACCAGCTAAATCGAAGGTCAGTCTGATGTTAAAGATATTTTGACGTGGGCCCAACCTGCATTTTCAGACTTGCCTTTTGCAGTTCTCCCATATGGTTCCTTTTCCAATCTAAAAAAGAAAGGGAGGGAGGTTGAATGCACACTCATGGAATTTTCTGCGTAGAATTCTGTTTGTGCTTGACCTTTCTCTATCCACCACATTTTTATCATCCAGAAGTCAAAGTCATCCTTGAAGTAACAGCTGAAATGTCATTCTCTTTATTCTTCCCTTTTTCCTCTGTTCTCATTTTGTACCAATCAAGTAGCCATTACAATGTAAGGGAGCATGTATCATGTGTCTTCCCTATTAGACTATAAGCGTTGTGAAGACAGAATTTTTGTTCACTTCTGACACCCCATACAACACCTGGCACATAGTTCTACCATTTGAGCACAGGCCCTCTTGTTATTTTTATTTTGTCTGGTCAATTTCCTGAAGAAATACATGTAATCATGGTTTTAGCTATAGAATAGCTATGTCACTTTCAAAACAATTGCTTCATTTTTTTTAAGGACTTTAGTGTTGTTAGGGACTGCTTTTAAGTTTTGGTCATCTTGACGTAAATTATCTGATAAAACTAAACGTCTCTGAAGGATTACAGATTCAGAACCAGAAGGAACTTGAGAGATCATAAAATCCAATCTTCTTAATGCCCCTCCCCAACATCATACAACAACCCTGTCTCTCTCTCTCTCTCTCTCTCTCTCTCTCTCTCTCTCTCTCTCTCTCTCTCTCTCTCTCTCTCTCTCTCTCTCCCCCCCTCCCTCCCTCCCTCCGTTCCTCCCTCCCTCCGTTCCTCCCTCCATCTCTACGTTTTACAGAGGAGACAACTGAGATATAAGTGGTTAGCCCTAGGTCACACAAATAGAGCCTGGAATTGAACTGATTTTAAATCTAGTGTTCTTTTCACAGAAGCACATTACCTATCAAATACTGGATACTAGTGTGCATGATTTTCCTGTACTTTGAAAGGCATATTCATTGAACTCTGACTATATGGGGCTAAGGTTTAGTAAGGGTCATTTAAATATTTTTGTTCATCCACAAAATTTGTATCATCTCCCCTAAACGGGAGAATTCAAGCAGAATCATAACGTCTAAGAAAAGTAGATTATTTTGCCCTTATCAAGTGCACTCAAGTTTTTTCTCTCCCCCTTCCCTTCCCTCCTTCTCTCTCCCCCTTTCCCTGCATCTCCTTCCCTCTCTCCTTCTCTCTCCCACTCTTCTCTGTTTTGAGGGAGAAAAATCTTGGTGTAGAATTTGAATCTAAATTAACTTTGTCTTAAGGAAAGTGCATGGAAACACATAAGATCAAATAGAGAACAAGAAGAACAAAAGCCTACTGCACTAGTGATCTAGAGACAATGGTATATAAACTAATTCAAGCTATCTGAAGGGCCACCAGAGGGTAATGATGCACTTCTACAGGGCCTGTAAATTAAGATTTGAAACTAGCAGAGAAGTGAGTGACAATTTGATTCTGGGATAGGCTCATCCAACAGTTGTTTGGAGAAGTGAATCATCACCTTTCTGAAGCACCTTGAAGCAGAAACACTAAATATTTGTTGAATGGACAGTTAAAATGTGTGCAAAAAAGGTGTCAAAATGAAAGGAATAAAATAAAAAAAAATCATGGCCGTAGCAGAGACAAGGATAAAGCATGGGAAGAACTTGGAAGACTCTTGAATAAACAAGATATTGGGCTTCAGGTGATAAAAAAATAATTAGGTGAACACACAGGCTTCTAAATGCACCATCCAATCTCAATTATTGATTTTAATATTTTTTTTTCCTTATGGAATTCAAGGTTCTTTGCAAGTATTAGTAGCCAAGTAAGTAAATCACAGGAGGCAGGTGGACCTGAGCCAAAAGTTATGAATTTATTATAATTAGGAGCCCTTAAGTGATGGAAATGAAAAATAACAAAAATTGTTGTTATATTCTTTTACAAGGAATTTTAAGATTCATGTTTTGGGAAAATAATTTTGCCATGGTTAGTGAAATGCATAAGTTCCTATTTTCTTCTTTGGTAGTAGAATAAATGAATTATCCTTTGCATAATATCTCCTCCTCTCCCATATTTAAACTTATTTTTGTTTCTTGAGGGGGTGGGGAGGCAGTTGGTGTTAAGTGACTTGCCCAGGGTCATATAGCTAGTAAGTATCTGAGGCCAGATTTTAACTCAGGTCCTCCTGACTGGGGGAGGGAGGGCGGGGTTGGTGCTCAATCCAGTGTGCCACCTAGTTGCCTAAATTTACTTTTGAAAATGTTTTTTTTTTCTTATTTAGGAAAAGGATATGCAAGAATCCAGGTCATTTTGCTCTTTAAAAAGAAATTTTAGAATTACCACGACTAGAAGGTGACTGTTTTTATTATTAAAAGAAACACACACACAACTAGGATAGATATAAAGTGTTAATAAAGAACCTTTATATAATTTAGGAAATGAGAATTGCTCTTTGAAAATTAACATAGTGGGGTGGAGCCAAGGTGGTGGCTGGAAAGCAGCGACTAGCATGAGCTCCCCACCAAGTCGCTCCAAAAACCTATAAAAAATGGCTCTGAACCAATTCTAGAACTGCAGAACCCACAAAATAGCAGAGGGAAGCAGGGCTCTAGCCCAGGACAGCCTGGATGGTCTCTGGGTAAGGTCTATCCCACATGGAGCTGGGAGCAGAGCTGAGGGGTGCAGAGCCCAGCATGGGCCGCACAGACCAACCAGACCAGTAGCTGGGCGGAGCGTGCCCTAGCAACCCGAATCGGTGAGCTGCGGCAGTTACCAGACTTCTCAACCCACAAACACCAAGGACTACAGAGTAAGTTAGTGGGAGAAGCTGCTGGGGACTGGGATAGAGTTTGCAGTTTGGCCATGGCCCCAGGGCCAGCAGAGGTGGGGCAGCTTTAGAACTACAGCTGCAGTTGTTTCTGGCCCCAGGCCCACCTGGTGGGAGGAATTAAGTGGTGGATCAGAGCAGGAGTGAAGAGCCTGCTGAAGATCTAAGTCCAGTCCAGGTTGGGGGTTCTTGGGGAAGGAGGAGTGCTGGTGTGGCAGAGTTGGCGCATCCCCCCAGGATGTTCTTGGAACATAGAACTCTTTA
>CM053625.1:22321274-22353781 GCA_028646595.1 Phalanger gymnotis
TCAAAAACAAAAAGAAAAAAGTTTTTGCATGCTACTAGAAAATAAGATACACAGGCAATGGGGCATAGAAATTTATCTTGCCCTACAAGAAAGAAAGGGAAAAGGGGATGGGAGGGGAGTGGGGTGACAGATGGGAGGGCTGACTAGGGAACAAGACAACCAGAATATACGCCATCTTGGAGTGGGAGGGGGAGGGTAGAAATAGGGAGAAAATGTGTAATTCAAACTCTTGTTAAAATCAATGCTGAAAACTACATATATTAAATAATAAAAAAAATAAAGAAAACATAAATTTTTTAGCCAAAAAACTGATCTGGGTTTTAGCACATTTTCTGTGTTCTTTTTTTGTTTAAATTTAGGCTGTTACTAAATATGAAAAATGTGGGTGTATCTTGCTTAGGAAATATAATTTAGTACCCTGCTCCGGAAAGTCACATAGCTGATTTGGAAAATTTAGACTATTTCCAGTCTTCATGGTACCTACTCCTATGAAGTAAGCCAGACTTCCATGGACCAAGAATTTAAATGCTGCCAGAGCAGGCTATAAATTCTTTATCTTAAAATGGAGATATTTGAAAAGGCTACCTTTGAAAATGAATCCAAAGTTAGAAAGTTTTAAAAGATCAACTGAATGTGAACATCTTTTTCTGCCTACTTGCTCATTTAAAACTAGATTGTTACTTCTACATCTAGATGATGCAAATCGTCATTAGCATAGAGGAAGTAACAAGACTATGCTTGGACCAGCCATTCTTAGGACTTCTGTTTTGCATCCCACCAATTAAGCAAATTGGTTTTTGGCCTTGTTGATTTTTGTCTTTCAGTTTTAAATTCCAGGTTCCTGAATTAGCCTCCTATGTCTTCTTCCGATTTCAAAGCCTTAAATCCCACAAATCCAAATTAGACTGCTAAGAATAATATGTTTCCTAGTATTATCGGGTAGATCTGTCCACCCACACTGTACCAAGCCTATAAATACAAAGATGTAAAATTGGTGTATCTCATGATTAAGTCTGAGACACCTTGGCCACTACTTTGTTGGTGATTTGTTAATATGAACAGAAAGCTGTGCAATTCAACCAGGCCTTAATGCTCTTGCATGTGAATTAATTGCCTTGTTTTCAGAGTAGCCATCAAATTCAGTAATGTAGGAGGCAGGAGAGTGTACTATATGGTTTCACCACTATAAAACACTATAAATGTGAATATGATGTTAATAAACTAGAATAAATATGAGCTTCCATAATGGGGAAAAAATGGGCAATAAGAACTGAAAGACTCTCAGAGAGAAGGGAGAATATCTTCTGTTTGGCTTTATGTATGGAAAAACTTTTCAACCATCTTGTCTCAGGTGGCATGGGCTCCTCATCATTCACTTCATTAAAAAGCATTACATGAATAGCAAGTCTAAGTACTAGTGAAGATAGGTTTAAACGAAACATAATATAATTTCTGCCTCATGGAGCATACAGGCTGATAGGGGTTGTGTGAGGAACGTGTTGTACCCTATTAGAAAAATGCTTCATCAAGGCTTAAAAAATTACTTGGGGTCATAACTGAAAGATAGAACATAATTAATGAATAAGCATTAACTACATGGAAGCTGCCTTCCTACTACATTTGCCTACATTCCTACTATGTATCTGAACAATAGCTGACACACAAAGCATTTTATATATTCAGAACAATTCTGTGAGGTAGATAATAAAATCTCATTGATTAGGTTTTTGTATATCACAGATTCCAAATTTGCAAATATTGAGTATATACTTAGATAAATTATAGTTGTAGCATAGATTATTTTGCAGGGAGATTATTTAAAAACTAAAGACCAAACTTTTTTCAGATGCATTCATTTACTATTAAAAATTATGCTTTTTTGGACACTACTTTTAATTCCCAATGAATGCCCCATCAAAACAAAATAGAACCCTCCTTTGTAATAAAAAAAATGTAGGTAAGCAAAACTAACCTGTTGTACATGTTTGACAATGAACTTCAGTTGAAGGAAGGGAAACATGCTTCACCACCTGCTCTCTAAAGTCAAGATTGGTCACTTTATCAGAGTTCTCATGTTTTTCAGTTGTTTTACATTATTATAGTCATTGTGGAAATTGTTTTCATAGTTCTCACTTTATTCTACATTAATTTTTATAAGTGCTCATTAGAAAAGCCAAATTTGGTTTTGTATTTGATTAAATCAAGGCATATTACAACATTTGTGATACCTTGAAATTCTTTTGCAGGGAATCCAATAGAAGAAGAATACATGAAACAGCTAAGTGGTGGGGTTGATAGAGCTCTGATTTGGAGTCAGAAAAACCCAAGTTTGAATCCAACTTAGACATTGGTTGGTTGACCCTGGGCAAGTCACTTAATCTCTCTTAGCTTCACTTTCCTCATCTGTAAAATGGATTTGATAATAACACCTACATCATTGGATTTGAGGATAAAATGAGTTGGATTTTGAGGATAAAACGACTTAGCATACATGAAAAGCACTTTGCAAACTTCAAAACATGATTAAAATGGTAGCTGTTATTCCAAAGTTTCTCTGAGTTCTTTATATTCTTATTCTTACGGTGGAATAGTATTCCATTACGTTGATGTATCACAATTTCTTCAGCTATTTCCTAACTTATGAGTATCCACCTTGTTTGCTGTTCTTTGGTACCACAAAAATTGTGCTGCTGTAAATTTTTAATATGTAAGTAATTCATTCCCTGTATTTTTTTTTTACCTCCTTTGGTCATACTAGTGTAGTTCCAGATTGTTTTCCAAAATGGCTGGACCAGTTCATAGCTGCTCTGACAACAATGCATTAAAGAACCTAACTTCTTATAGCCCTTCCAACCGCTATCATTTTTGTGATTTTTTAAAAAAATCTTTGCCAAACTGGTAAGAGGCAAAATCTCAGTTGTTTTAATTTGTATTACCCCTACTGATTTAGAAAATTCTTTTATGTGGTTGTTGAGACTTTGCATTTTTTCTTTTGAAAACTTTCTGTTCATATCTTTTCACACTTACCTACTTTTCACACACTTGCTTAGCTATTTACTTTCTTTACAAAATTTATTGGTAAATTTTAAAAATACAATAGTCATTTCCTAAGATACTTCTACCACCTTCAATCTAGTGAACCTTTCCTTGTAATAAAGGGGTGAAAAACAGTTATAAAGAAACAACTGATATGTTGTTGTCTGACAATGACAGGTGCAACCCACTGTTCCTCACCTCTACAGCAAAAGGACGAAGTACACTTCCCCTCATCATTCCTCCATGGCCAAATCTGGTCATTATAATTACACATCACTCAGTGTCATTTTATTGTATTTTTTATTTACATCGTCGAAGTCAAGTATATTATTTTCCTGGCTCCATTTACTTCATTGTAAATCCTTTCACGACATTATGAAGTGTTTACTATGTGCTAGGGTACTGAGAACCAGAAAGATAAAACAGTCCCTGCACTCAACAGTAATAAATACAATGCAGCTTTGGGACAGAGGGCACTAAGAGCTTGGGTGAACAGAAAAAGCTTCACATATAAGATGGTGTTAAAGCTGAATCTTAATGAAAATAAGTAATTCTAAGAGGGAAAATGTTCCAGGTATGGAAGATGCCCAGCACAAAGACATGGAGACTGGTGATGCAGCGTCATCAGCTTGGCTCAATGGGAGTATGTGGGAAAGGAAGTAATAGGCTAGAAAGGTCGAATGGGATAGGCTATGGGCCTTAAAAGCCAGATGGAAGGATTATTTACCCTAGAAATAATAATGGCCACTGGAGTGCATTTCTTTTTTGGAAGGAAGAAGGCAAGGCAATTGGGGTTAAGTGACTTGCTCAAGGTCACACAGATAGTAAGTGTGTCAAGTGTCTGAAGCCGAATTTGAACTCGGGTCCTCCCGATTCCAGGGCTGGTATTCTACCCACTAGCTACCCCCACTGGAGTGCATTTAATAGGAGAGTCAGTTGATTTACACATGCCCTATGTCTAAGGAAAATCATTTTGGTAGCTGTTTAAAGAATGGATTCAAATAGGGAAAGACTTGAAGCATGAGGCTATTGCAAAAGTGTTTCCATGTTTCCCTAAATTCACCATCATATTGGTTATTTCTTATGGAACAATAATATGCCATTATAGTTATATGTTGTCTTCCACCTTAACATGCCTCCCCCCAATACCCTCTCCCTGCAACTACTTTGAGGTAGCCAAAAGTAAACCAAAATTAATGAAAGGGATGCACTTTTGTACAACCTAACACCAATAGTTCAATAAATTTGGATGGTCACAGGAGCATATTAAAAAAATTGTCCCCTAAAAAAAGTGTGTCCAACACTCCTTTGTCCATTTCAGATAAGAGTGAGATTCACCCAAGGCTCTATATATCATTGCCCCTTCCATGTTTCTGTATACTCTTCTTATGGAATTGAATCATTTTTGGGAATAGCAAGTTGTGATTCCTTCTTCCTCCTTTCTATACTAGTCCATTCCTTTTATCCTCCCTTTTCTTTCTCCTCTTAAAACTCTCAGAACAAAACTAATCCACTCCTAGGACTTCTGTTTTTCTTAACTCCCTCAATACCCTTCGAAGACATTAAGGTTCTGAAGGGACCAGTCCAATGATTTTAAATTCTCCCCTTTGATCTGTTTTCCAGGTAATTTATTTTTGATATCAGATATCTTTCTATTAGAAAGTTAACATTATATCATCCTACGGCTCCTCTGGATTGTTCAAATACATTTATCTTTCTAGATTTCTCTGAACTCTTTTGTTTGTATTTCAAATTTCCTAGTCAGCTCTTTACATTAGAAATGCTTAACCACCCTCTTCTCCATTAAAGGTTCATTTCCCTTTGCCTCCTCTCCCCTAATAAGATTATGCTCAGCTTTGCAGGGTAAGTTATTCTTGGTGGTAAACCTATCTCTTTTGTCTTTTGGATTATTTTATTCTAAGATCTCTAATTTTTAGTGGAAGCTTTCAGATCTTGTGTGATTCTGATTGTGATACCTTGATATTTGAACTGCTTTCTGGCTACCTGCAGTTTTTAGTTTTTTTTTTCTTTTTAGGAGTTTTTTGTTTGTTTGTTTGTTTGTTTTTTGATGTGGGAACTCTAAGATTTTAGTTAGGACATTCCTAGGACTTTCCCTTTTGGGGTTCTTTTCAGGAGATGTTCCATGGATTCTACATTTGCTTTGTATTCTAAGTACTAATAGATTTGGGCAGTTTTCGTTTATGATATCTTTAAATATGGTGTCCAGGCTTTTTAAAAAATCATGGTTTTCCAGAATTAAATAATTTTAAATTCTCTTTCCTTGACCTGTTTTCCAGTTAATTAGTTTTTGGTATCAAGTATCTTATATTTTTGAATCTTGATTTTATCCTAATATTTATTGTTGTCTCATTGATTTCAGCTTAGTTTATTCTAATGTTCAGGGATTCCACCTTTTTGGTAAAGATGACTATTTTCTCTTCTAAGCTATTTCTTCACTTTCCAATTTTTTCCTCAAGAGATTTCACTTCTCTTCTCTTCCTTTCTCTCTCTCTCATTTTAAGTTCTTGCTTTCCCTCTAGGTGTTCATCCATATGGAAAGTCCGTTTTTACCTTTGTGTCTGTGCTTGCAGTGCTTGTGGGAGATCATTAGATTTGCAATAAATTTTTATACTGGTTAGCATTTTCTTTGATTTACTCATCTCTCCTGCTTAAGTTCCTGAATTGAGACTGGACCAGGGCCAACTTCCACTCCTTGCTACACTTTTGGATTGGGTGCTCTGCCCTGCTTGGTTTTCCTTTGGGTCACCTGGATTTCTGGGCTGATCTCCACTTAGGGCATGACTCGCAGTGCTAAGAGTGTACAGATTCCTAGTGTCCATCTCCTCAGCACTTCTAAAGGTCTGCGATTGAAATTAAAGTAAACTGAGGCATAAAGCTCTGAGAATGATAAATTTATTAGCAAAGCCAATGAATTTGCCAGTAAATAGGATCTTAGCCTCCTCAGCAAGCTAGGACCCTGGGTGAGGGCTGACAGATCATTTTTATCAACAAAAGGAGGAATATCCAAAAAATAGAGGGCAAAAAATAGATGGGGAAGACAATACAATTGGTTACAAAGTCAGAAGCATCATAGATGTGGGAACAATATGATTGGAAATCAGGAATGTGGTACTAGCAACAGTCCTTCCTTCCATCTTGCTAGGAAATTCTGATCGATTTAGTCCTCTTGCAAGAGTAACTAAAAGTATATAGATAATAGATTTTCCTCTAATTGTTCAAGGACAGCTAGTGGTATAGAGATAATAGGTTTCTTTTAATTAGAGTGATTTATAGGGAAACTGAACTTTTAAACTTAATTCAAAGAGGAAGACTGAACTTCTGAACTTAATTTAAACATAAACATGACTTGGGTTTTTAGATAAGATGTTGGTAGTGATGCAGAAGAGAGTCAATTTTTATTTTCTCAGTCCCCACCGTAGGACTTTCTCAGGAGAGCCCTCTAGTTTTGTTGCCTTCAAATACAAAGATTTTAGGGGTACCTATGTTTCCAGCCAGTCTCTGATCTCCCAGGCTTAAAGCCCCAAGCTGGTGCTGGCCGCCTCCTTTCTTGACATTCAGTGCAGTTCTAGGGTGGAGGAAGTCATTTACTGTAGTTTATTATTGGATTTCTTGAGCATTATTCACTCTGATGCTAATTTTGGGTTTTTGCTGGAGTGGGCAGGTAGGAGATGAGTGGCTTGTCTCTCATTATGGTAGCCATATTGGCCAGAAGACACCTTAAATTTCTACAGCGTGACCTTTCATATTTGGGTCAAGTATCCATTTGAAACTAATTGTGATACATGGTATAAGATGTTAGTACTGAAGTAATAGTAAGGTAGTTTTGAAATTCATTAGATACCTCAGAGTTGTAAGGAAAAAGCTTAGCAAAGTATTACATAATATGTTGTTGTTTTGTATAAATGTATTATAGCATTATATAAATGTACAGAGGCAATAAATATTAATGGTATGGTTCTCAAAGTATGGATAGGAGACACCTGGCAGTCCCTCAGATCCTTTCAAGGGGTCCACAAGGTCAAAACTGTTTTCATAATACTACTAAGATGTTTTAATTTTTAATCCAGTAAGTACTAGTGGCTATAACCTACACTCTTTGAGGAGGGGTCTTCAATAATTTTTAAAAGTGTAAAGTGGAGCTGGTAGGTGGTATTGTGGATAGAGCACTGTCCCTGAAGTCAAAAGGGCCTGAGTTAAAATCTAGCCTCAGACACTTACTGGCTTTGTGACCCTGGACAAGTTACCCCCAATTGCCTCTGGGAAATAAAAGTGTAAAGAGGTGACCCAAATTGAATCCCTCAATTTGTCAGTCAATAGTCCATTTTCCATCTCCAGTAAATGGGATGCTCAGATATAAACATCACCCTCAAAAAGTTTCAGACCCAAAAGTTTCAGAACTGTTAAGTTAGTGGACAGAGAGCTGGCCTCAGATTAAAGACCTAGGCTTAAGTCCTGCTTCTGATACATATTAGGTATGTGACATTGGACAAATCACTTAATTTCTATATAATTTCTAAGACTGTAAACTTCAGAACAGTTGTTGATTTGCATTTGCAGAGGGAATTTCTTCACTAGAAATGCTACACACCACCAAAATCCCAGGTACAGACACCCCCTCCCCACCAAAATCCATTTCAACTATCTTGTATATGGTATTCATTTACTTTTAAATGGTTGGTAAGTTAATTATAATTCTATTTATTAAGCAATTTCCCCAGGCCTTAAGCAGTACTCTTAACGCAGTTTCATTTATCATCTATATGTATATATGTGTGGTATGTGTATAGGTAGCAAGGTCATATAGTGGATAGGCTGCTGGACTTGCAGAAAAGAAGTCCTCATTTCAAATCTAGCCACAGACACTTAATAACGGTATGGCCCTGGGCAAGTGACTTAAATCTCTATTTGCCCCAGTTTCATCATTTATAAAGTGGGCATAATAATAGCACCTATTCTCCAGGGTCATTTCGGGGATCAGATGAGACAATAATTTTACAGCACAATGCCTGGCATATAGTAAGTGCTACAAAATGCTATCTGCTATTAGTATTGTTTATACATACATGTGTTTATCTGTATATACACACTTTAAATAAACCACCTTCATTTTTTTTTTTAGTAGACTCTGTTCTACTTTTTTCCTACTGGAGCTAACTCTGAATTGGTAAGAAGCTTTGGCATCTGCATTTTAGATGATCCTTGACACTATTGTGATTAGTTGTGGAGTGACTGAGAGATTGAGGGTGATGTTTATATCTGAGCATCCCATTTACTGGAGATGGAAAATGGACTATTGACTGACAAATTGAGGGATTCAAAAAGTATCTTTAACAGCTTCAGTAAGTGATGCCTCATAGTGCTGGTTTCAAAGCTCAGCTCCAGTGCTACCTTCTAAATGATTTCTTGATCCTTCCAGGCTCTAATGTGTCCTCCCCCCATTACCTCTTATCTATGTATAGATAAATATGTATCGTATTGTGTCATTACATACACATGTTTCTTCCAGTGGAGTGTTTGCTTCTGGGGGAGGGTGTCTTTTTTTTCTTTGTTTCCACATTGCCTAGCCTGGTGCTTGTCATATAGTGGGTCCTTAATAAGTTCTTGTTGATTGATAATTGTCCTAGAGGACTTCAGCATATTTGTCAATTTCTCACATGTGGTTTTTTTTATTTTAACAAGACAAGGCACTCAGTGCAGTGCGCCTTGTCTTGTTAAAATTAAAAATCTATTATCTAAAATTCTCAAAAATAAATAAATGTGAAAGAAATTTAATTAAATTTTCAAATGATTTTTTGTTAGTTCATAGCATTTATACTCCAGAAGTTATTAAAACTTAAAAGTGCACTAAGACTTTTGGGACAACCTGTTTCTACACATTAAAATTTAAACCTATAAATACACACAGGAATGAGAGCATGGACAGAGCCTGGCCTCTGAGTCACGATGATGTGGGTTCAAGTCTTGCCTCTGGCAAGTGCTGAATCTGGGCCCTGGGCAAGTCACTTAACTTCCCATGTCCTAGGAAATTCCCTAAGGTTACAAATTGCATAGCTATTGTCATTCTGCACTGATAAAGCAAGTTTTTCTACTGGGAATTCCCTGCACTGGTGAAATCACAGAAATGACATAGTGTGTGTGTGGGGGGGGGAGGGGTTGGGGAATGACATAGTGTGTGTGTGTGGGGGGGGGGGGTTGGGCCAGATCCAAAAGAGAAAAACTGTAAAGCTAATTCACAGAAATAATTTTTGCCGGCAGAAGAGATGTCTAAGTAAGAATAGATAGTGCCATCATCACAAAAGAAATTGTCTACGTGTGCCATTTTATTCTTGGACTCACTATGAATTATTTGATGTTGATTTACTCTTTGCTGTGATGTGCTTAGCAAGGGTGCTTTATTAATGATCCTACAGTGAAATCTGGGTGGGGGGAGAATTTATTTTCGTTAGCCTTGTACAGAAAAAGATTTCAGGTGCAGAGAAGTTAAGGAATTGCATGAGAAAACAAGGAGGTTACTACCAAGACTGACCTTGGATTTTGCCTCATCTGGAATTACTCTGCCGCTGAATGAGATCCTAAAGAGCATGCATGTAGGGTCTGTCTCCTGAAACCTTTGGACTCACTTTTGTGAATCTTTAATAGCGGGACATGTTCTGTTCCAGTTTTTAAATAACACAATCTTCGCCTTGCTCTGATGCGTTTCAGTCGTTTGGTGCTTAACATGCCTTTATGTCATTAACGTGTGATGCCGTCAATCAAAATAGCTTACTGTAAAATTCTTCCAACATTATTGGGCAACGGGAATAGCGTTTGCTGCTGCACGGGATCCTTTTCCGGTTGTAAATAGATTTCCCTTCTGAAATTTACAAAACGACTGCCTTAGGAGAGCTCAGATTTAACATCATTGTCGATTTCGGCACGCCATCCCTGGGGTGGAAATATTGGCACAGCGTGTTGCACAATTCTTTAACAAAAATTAAGCCCCGAAGCTCGTTTTACTTGAACGGCTCCGCTCCCGCCCCTCCTTCCCCCGCCACCCACTCCGCCCCCCATTATAATCCTCTGAGATCCGCCACCCAGGTTTTGCTAACAAATTGGACAGGGCTCTGTACTAAGAAGCCTAAGCGTTCTCTTGTCTTCCCAGAGATGCCAACCATTTCTCCTCATTCTCATGTATCTTTTGCATAAGCAAAAGCAAATAGACTAAATTCCCTCAGAAATAGATTCCTATGAGGATGTAAAAGACGAGGGGCTGAGCGGGCTTTAGAGAAGTAAGCAAAGTTGTGCCTAATTCCCTCTAGTCCTTTGGGCGCCGTGTGGCTCATTCACAGAGTGACTATGTCCACAGATGGGCATTTGAGAAACCTGAGGCACTAGGACCCTGCAGAAAAGAAGCGTTCCTGTCTCTTTTCCACTGACTCCGTCGGAGTTTCGCTTTTGTTCTTATCCCGAGAGCCTCCTCTACAGTTATTCTGTACCACCAGAGGGCACCTGCTACAGACTCAGAAGGGCCATCGCGCCTGGGCTGTTTGTTCATTGTCAGAACTGAGGTCCTCTAATGAGCTTTGGATCTCCGATGGGCAGAAAGACTGGAAGAATGGACCAAATCGCCATTTGAGTCAAACTAACTTAACACATAAAATGCTGTGCTAGACAATAGAAATGCAAAGACCACCTCCCTCCCCAACCCCCCTAGCCCCCCCAAAACAAAAACCCAACAACAAATAGTCCCTGCCCTCGAGGAATTTACATTCTACTGAATGAATATAACATATTCCCAGATAAGTAAATAAAAGGTAATTTAAGTAGGGAGTAAACTCTAGAAACTGAGGATACTGAAAGGTAGAGATGAAACTTCAATGTACTCTAGATGTAACTCCAGTCTCAGAGCCCCTAGGTATTGGACTAGATCCTTATTGGTGGAGATCAATGCCCCGCCTAAGTGAGGGTGGGACAGAGTGGTTGAGAGAGGAGTGTCTTCAATCTCTAGGTCTCTTCTGGTCTCTTCAGGTCTCTTCAATCCTCTTCAGTCCTTTAGGCATCAAGTGCCTCTGGCTTCCAGCTATGAGAGAGTAGGTGGATGTTACCAACCCCATTCCATCCAGGTTGCTGAAGGAAAGACTCTGGGAGGAAGCTACCCGGAGAAAAGCTGGCAGTCTCCATCATGTCCTTGTCCCTAGCTTAGTACACTAGAGACTTTGGGGCACTTCCCTTTGGATGAGATCTGGGACTCTGTCTTGGTTCAGCTGACTTATAGCCATCCCAGTGAGAGAACTCCTTCACTCTGTATTGTCTAGAACTCTTGCCAAAAAGACTATTTTATGGAGAACTCACACAGGGCAAGCGCTCTCATGGTGGTCAGAAGAAGTGATACAAGGACACTCTCAAGCTCTGTCAACAACTTTGGAACTGATTGTGTCACTTGGGAAACACTGGCACAGGACCGCTCAGCATGCATGGCGTTCCCACATCAGAGAAGGTGCTGTGTGCTCTATGAGCAAAGCAAAATTGAAACAGCTCAAAAGAAACACAGGATGCACGATTTTGGAGTGTCCACCCCAAATGTTCACACAGACTATTTGTGCCCTCCCTGTGATAGAGCATTCTGACCCTCGTATTGGCCTGATCAGCCACAGTTGGACACACTGAATCTTGACTGAAATATAGTGGCGTCATTTTGGTCTTCTTCGAGAATGAAGGACAACAACCAACCAACCAACCACTATATATTCTTCTATATATACTTTCTCTGAATTCTATTTGGATCCTATTTTAATATTGAATATTTAATTTAACTTAATTTAATATTTAATTTAATAAATTAATTCTATTTGACTTGGATAAATGAGTTTCCTGGTTTCCCGTTATGTGTGTTCCTTGTGGAACTATTATTTGGTAGGAAAGGAGTCAAGCCTTCTATGTAAATCTTGGGGCTCCTGCTCCCCTCAGTTGATGAAATGGTTATTAGAATTTAGCTTGAACAGGACAACCAGAATATACGCCATTTTGGAGTAGAGGGGAGGGTAGAAATGGGGAGAAAATTTGTAATTCAAACTCCTGTGAAAATCAACACTGAAAACTAAATATATTAAATAATAAAAAAATTAAAATAAAAAAAGAATTCTGTTTAAAAAAAATAATTTAGCTTGAACCTGAAAACCACATCCCCCTGGACTAACAATATTTAAGGGAGAAGAGGCCCCATTTCTTTCTGAGGAGAGGGGAGTGACAACCATTCTTTGCCAAGAAAACCCATGAAGAGTCTGACATGACCGAATAGCAAAGTGAGAGTTTTTTCCAGGATGGCAGAGACTTGGACATCTAGGTTCTGGATAGACAGCTAGAAAGGAATCATTAGAAAGGGAGAAATATAGGTTTATAGCCCACTGGACTAATCTCCTAAACCTCACCTGTTGTCTCCAGGACATCATTTTTCAGCAAGATTGAATCAAATCTGAAACTCATTCTTCAGTATCCCTTGGCCCTGGGGTTCCTCCCTCTCTTTATTTGAACAGGGTAGAGAGTGGACTTTGGAGAAGTCCTTCCAGATTCTCCATTTAAAGAGGAGGTCCAGGGCTGCCCCCTCATCATACTCTCCCCCTCTTCCATTGCTTTTCATGTTCCTTTATTAGATTGTGAGGGTAAGGACTGTCTTTTGGATTAGAATTTATCAACCAGATTCTAATCCTGGTTCTACTTCTGTTTTGCTGAGGAAGTGGGTGAAATGGGGGGTAGAACATTAGACCCAGAGTCAGAGAGAATCTTTTTCCTTTCTTCATATCCGTGCTTAGTACAGTGCTTGCCACACATAAGTGCTTAATAGATGTTTATTGACTGACTGAAAGCATGGGTGATTGTGGGGACAATCTACCAGACTAAGAGGAGAAGGGGATAGGATCAAGGGTATATGTACAGTGATTGGCTTTGGTGAGGAGAAGGGTCACCTGTTAAAGACTGGAGGTAAGGAGAAAAAAGTACTATTAGAGAGATTTGAGATACATAGAAAAGAGAGAGGAGGGAACTCACAGAAAATAGCTCCTAGTTTCTCAGTAATTCACGTGGCAAGGTCCTGAGCTGAAGCGTGGGGAGGGGTGCTTTGGAAGGCTTGAGGAGAGAAGTTGAAGGGTGGGCTCCAAAATTAGTGTATTTTTCGCTTATTTTCCCTCCACCCGAAGTTGCCTCTTAGAAATCAAAGAATCTAGCTCATGTGGGCAAGAGGGGCCCCTAGATCATTTATAAGCACTCAAAGTAACGATGAACATTTAGGATAAGAATAGAGATAGGTATAGCGAATGAATTTGCAATTTCATTGCTATTTGGTATATATAGGGTACAAAATAGCCTTTATTCCACCCCACAGCAATGCAGAAAATGAAAAGATTTCATAGCCCATAAATAATGCTTACCACATTAAGGGTTCACAATAGCCCTTAAAAAATTGGTTTAATTCTCTGACCTCTCCAATGAGTTCCGCAGGGTCTTAAAGCCCTTCAGACTCATAACCCCATCATGTAATTTAGAGTCCCTTTAGAAGAGAAACAAACTTGGGGCTGCTAATCAGAACAACCCTAGAAGCATTGCTATCCAAGGAAACCCCTCTTGTTTCCCTAGAAAACTAGATTCTAACTAGGAAACTGGGGTCCCAGAATTCAACATTGTCCAGAGCTTCTTGACACTCCCTTCCACCATCCAGGAAGCTGAGGTTTGACCATCTGCTTCCCATACATACAGCTGCCACGTGGTTGAGAATTACCATTACCTCTTCAAGGCCAGGACTGAGAGCTCAATGTCTAGGAACTCTTCTCTCTAGCCATATGGGTGAAAACATGCCTTCTTCTGCTACCAGCATCTGCCCCAAGGCAGCCTTATCACCTCTTAGAGGAATATCTGCTACTCAGCTCCTACCCACCCCACTCGCCAGTCCTAATGCTCCTAACCCTGATATTCTTGTAAGATTTTCCCAGAAAACAGAAGACAAAAGGGGCAAAAAGAACAAGAGATTCTAACAGCTCCCTTTTAAGGCCAACATAAAGGGGTGGCTCTCCTAACTCATTTCTGTCCCACAGCAATATGAGCCATAGGGTCAGCTCCAGTCATTGAGACTTAATCAGGAGATGTCCTTAGTCCTTCTCCAGGATGTCTAACAAGAAAGGTTCATCAATACTTTCCAAAGGGAGATGCTCTCAGAAGTCCCAAATAGAGGCTTGTTACTTTTCATCAGGATGGTTAAGACTTAAACATGATTGTAGGCAATTCAGAATAAGTCAGTAGATAGGGTAAGATTGAAGATGTAAGAGTTCAAATCCCTTCGGATGCCAGGCTGCTAGAGTTTCTAGGTTCTTGGGTCACCCATTCCCTGTTGGTAGAAAATTCACATTTCTGGGCGTGTACTTTGGAAGACTCTTAGGAGAAGGGTAAGGCCTGTTTCTGAATTAGATGGGACTTGTTCAATAAGACAGGCTTCTTTTGTCTTTCATGCCCAACTTCCTTCCTCTTTCTAAATAGTGCAATATATTTTGAAAAATTATCTGGGAAAATAACTTGTTCTTGAATCAGAAAGCCTGAGTTCAAAATCCTTCTAATGCTTTTTACCTGTGTGACCTGGGAAAGTTACGCCACCTTTCTAGGGCTTCAGTCTCATCTGTAAAGGGGCTTAGGCTAGATGGTCTTTGAGATCCTTCCCAATTCTAGATCCATGATCTTCTGACTACCGAGCACTGTCTGATTTGCCAGAAAAACATAGGGAATTATAAAGGATCAGATTTTAGTACTGTTTGTATTATGCCGTATAAGGTGGCCCTGTTTTATGGTCCTCTCAATGCAGGAATGGGGATAAAGGTCTCCTTTCATCATGTAGGATTGTTATCATCTTTGATGACAGTGGTAACCCACAAAGGATTTGAATGAGTCAGGTTGAGAGGCCCATGAGTGGACCTGCCATAGTGCAATCCACCACTGAGTGGAAGCTGTCTGACTTTCCTTCTTATTTAGAATTTAGCTCTCAAGAGAGAGCTAGAGTTTCAGTCTGGCATTATGATTTTGGACAAAGAGAACAGGTGAAAGGAATAGGGGGGAAAGTGCCTTGTAAAAACAAATGTGACTTTAAATACCCCTATTTTAGTCAAGGAATCTTTTTCTTAATCTGGGGCATAAACCACTTGCAGCCAAGATTGTGGAAGGTATTACTGGTTTGATGAAATGAGAATTATGTACAGGGCTTTGTAAACACTGTTCCAATGAGAGTTATTTTTCAGTAAAATATGAATTTCTTGAGGGTAGAGACTCTTCCTTCCTTCCTTCCTTCCTTCCTTCCTTCCTTCCTTCCTTCCTTCCTTCCTTCCTTCCTTCCTTCTTCTTCTTCTTCTTCTTCTTCTTCTTCTTCTTCTTCTTCTTCTTCTTCTTCTTCTTCTTCTTCCTCTCTCTCTCTCTCTCTCTCTCTCTCTCTCTCTCTCTCTCTCTCTTTCTTTCTTTCTTCCTTTGTAGTTTTTATCCCCATTACCTAAACGCAGTACCTGGCACATAGTAAGTGCTTAATAAATACCTATTGGATTGAATTGAATTGATATGGTCGCCTATCCTAGGATGGAGGACAAGGGGGTATATATGAGATACTGTTAATGAATGGATTGTGAAAAATTAGGGAGTAGGAGAGGTATCTGGAGGAAATGGAGGAGTGTATGTTTTTGCAGTTAGGGAGAAGAGATGGCAGGGGACCAGTAGAGGGAGTGCAAATCTACCTGCTTTTTCACCCCCTGTATTTAAAGGCCTTCTCCAGTGGGCCCACCTTGCTCAGGCGGTCCCTTGACTTCAGAGTCTGAGAGGTATGAATGAGTCACATTTCTGTGCTTTGGCATATCATTGGGCAGCAATCAGCATGGGGTATCTGGGGGATTGAGGACAATCACCATAAAAGGGTTAGGGTGCTAGAGGACTTTATGATTCTCTTAGACATCTCTTCAGTCTCTGGGCTCTTATAAAGCAAGCTCATTTGTGGGATTAACCTTTTCTCTTCCTACTTAGCCTTTCATAACTGACTGAATAGACTTGGGTAAATTTCTCTCCTTGATTCTTCCTTTTCTTTAATTTCAAATGTGGTATCACCTCCTGACAGAGAGATGATGAACTTAAAATCTAGAAAGAGTCATGGAGATGGAATTTTCAGACATGACTAATGTAGGTATTTGTTTTGTATCTGTATTAGGGGCTTAATCAATCAATCAATTTCACAATGAGAGGGGCAGAGGGATAGACGGATATAACTGTTTGTTAATTGAGAAAATAAAGAAAATAAATTTTAAACAATTTAAAATGTGGCAGGTTGTCTTGCTCTATTATATTCAATAAAATTAATTTGAACTCACAAGTATGAAAGGAATGAGCCCACGGAGAATTTGAATAAATAATGAAATATGTGGTCCCAGGTAAGCTTTATGTTGTCAGTGAAGCATGGGATGCAAGCCTTAGACTAGGAACTGGGAGACCCAAATTCTAATCCTGGTTCCACCTCTGATTTGCTGGGTGATGAGAGGAAAGTGTGTGAAGTAGTGGATCAGGCATTAGACTTGGAGTCAGGTAGACCTAGGTTTGAATCCCACTTCAGATGTTTACCAGCAGTGTGATCTTGGGCAAAGCACTAACTTCTCTCAGGTTCAGTTTCATCATCCACAAAATGTAGATAATCATAGTGACTCCCTGCCAGGATCATTTGAAGCATCAAATGAGAAAAGTATTTAAAGTATATTGCAGACCTTAAAATATCATATACATGTGAGCTATTATTTTGTTGTTATTTTCTTGGGCAAAGTCAGTTAACCTCATTGCATATAGGCAAATAAAGAAAGGTAGACTAAAGAGCTTTGAAAAGTACACAGGCTATACACATAGGAGGCAATATATTTTATTCTACCAGTTACTTTGATGCTAAAATTGTTTGATCTTAAGTGTTTGAGGAATGTTTTGAAGGGCAGTAAGAGAATTCCCAGGGCTGATTCAAGGCAGCAAGGTGTAGTGGAAAAAGCAATGGATTTGGAGTCAAGGACCCAAGTTCAAGTGCTATTACTTTCTTCACTTACCTGAATCACCTTGGATAAGTCACTCAACCTCTCTGGATCCCAGTTGCCTCATCTGTAAAATGAGGGGATTGGACTAGCTTCTGAAGTCCCATTCAGTTCTAAATCCACGAACCTTCAAAATCTCTATAGAACTTTCTCTCCTATGCTGGGCCTTAATATTTCACAGACATGATTGTGGAAATCTTTGGGCCCTCATTCCATAAATTCTCCCTGTGTTGATACTCTTCACTGTATGGTTCCCTGCTTTGCTGACTCCTGCTCTTTCTTTTCTGTATGGTGAAGTCATGAATAGGGCATTGCAAAAGTGAAACCCAGGGAATGTTTCTTTTGCTTTTCTATACTATTACCCTCCTGGTGGATGATGACACCTTGGGATTGAATTTCTTTGTTTATGTTTTGTTAGTGAAGAGGAAACATCTGGGGAACAGCCACCAGGTTGATTAGGAAAAAAAGAGGAAGAAGAAGGGGTGAGGAGGCAGAGAAAAACTTTTTTTTTTGGTGAGGTGAAAGAAGGATGATGTCAGCCTGTAGTTTGTAATGGAAGTTATTTGTGTGTTTCTCTTCTGTTCAGTTGTACTGCTCTGTTAGAGGATGAGGAAAAAGGCCTGAAGTTGGGCTTTAAGTCTAAGGGCCTACATTTACTAGTTGTGTGGCCTGGAGCCTCGGTTTCCTTATCTATAAGCTGAGGATCATAATACAAACTAACATCTGAATGACTTTGCTCACAGAGTTATTAATAAACCAGAAAGCTCAATTATGATGATGCCAAATGGTAATATGGAAGTGACTTTGGGTTCTTCAAGGGAATATGGGTTCTTGAGTGGAAGGCAAGCCACATCTAGGCATTATGTATTTGTCTGGTGATGAACTGTGTGTCTTGTTGGAGGGCTTGCCTGGCTAAATTTGGAGAGGCTGATCACTAGAGGGTTGACCTTCAGGTAATTAATTTCTTGGGCACTGAAACTTATTAATTATCTACTGAGAAATGGAATATCCGCACAGGTGAAATCCTGTATTTTTGAAGCATTGACATACTGTTATTTATATTATAAAATAAAGGCACACAAGTTTGTTTAATTAGGAGCATGTATTTATAAAGGATTCATCAGAAGCAGGTAGCCCTGCATTACTCTGCCCCTTAACTCAGCCTCTCCTGACCAAGTCTTCTTGTTCCTCTTCCATTTAGGACTTTAATTTTTATACATCTTCAATGGTTTCTCTCTGGACACTCTCTGTAGAATTTGTATAGGATGACAGTATGGTAGCTGGCAGTAATGTTGTAGAATCCAGCAGAAACAGATTTTGGTGAATGTAGTTTTTTTTTTTGGAGGGGGGGAAGGCAGGGCAATTGGGGTTAAGTGACTTTCCCAAGGTCACATAGCTAGTGTGTGGAGTGTCCTCCTGACTCCGGGGCCAGTGCTCTACTCACTGGGCCACCTAGCTGCCCGTGGTGTATGTAGTCTTGAGGTAGCTAACTGACAGGAAACCGAGAAAGGAAGTGATTTGACTAGTGCATTAGTAACAGTGATCCTAGAGACAGCCCCCAGCTCTAGAGTCCCACAAAAATGAAACTGAGAGGGATCACGGCTTTCTCTGCCCCTAATTTGGTGTATAACATTGGCTGGGTTACAACCCCCCTGACCTCATTTGCTTATCTGTAGAATGAGGATATTGGATTGGATGGTCTCTAAGGTCTCTTCCTGCTCCAACATTTTGCCATTCTTATGTCTGGGGTTGAATCCATTTGTCAGTAATGCCTCCTATGCAAGAAATTGTGGGGGGAGTGCAACGACAAGTGATTTACAGTTTCATATGTAATTATCTTTTTATTGTACTATATTATGGAAATGCTTGTTCTATTCCATAAATTTACCTGCTCTCCAGCAATTTGTAGTTTAATTGAGGTGAGAAGACATACTTGACATACTAGAGTAGTAGGACCGGTGGGTAAGTGGAGTTAGCAGTTCCAGCTTGAGGGTGGGTGGGGGGCATCAAATAAAGTTATGAGAAGGAGGTAGGATTTGAGTGATGCAGGATTTAGATAGCGTTGAGGAAGGGGGGTGGATATTCCAGACCGGGAGGGTGGGCATGAGCAAAGAGGCAAGTGCTTGGGGTGGGTTTGGCCAGAGCAGAGAGTAGCAGAAAATTTAATAGAAGCGCAGTAGGGGTCGAATTTCAGTGCAGTACACTTTAAGGAGGTTTCCAGCTCTTTTCATTACATTGAAGTCCATTGTTTCCGGTATTTTGCAAAATATGTTATCACCGTTTATTGTGGTAATACTCCTTTTGTAGAAATCGGCAGCATTAATTTTATTGTCTGTTTTGCCTACAATTACTTTCATGTCGACCATACATCCTCAAACTGATTCTTCCTCAGTCATTTTGAAAACCGCTCACGATACCAGGAGGGGAGAATGGGCACATGGCGGTACCTTACCTGTGGCCTTTCCCACCTTCCTCTTTCCTCATTACACCCTCTCCCCATTCCCCCCCCCCCCCCCCAGCCGCAGTAACTTTTATTGCATGCAGCTGAAGGGTCTCCTTTTCGTGCTGTTTGGCCAAACGAAAGAAGAGATGGGTGGAGCAAGATATCTTTGGGCTAGGAGAGACCGCCTAAATGTCTGCAGCAAGGAAGTAAACCCGATGCCTGTGGATAGAACCTTGCTGCCCCTGGGCTCCCCCAGAGAACAAATGGGTGGCCTGTGGGAGCATCCGGGATGCCCTCGCAGTGCAGATGCAGGAGCAGCTGGAGAGAGGGCCGCGCACGTGGTTTAGCAGGAGCCGCGGTTCCTAGGAGACCAAGTAGCGAGTGGGGGGGGGCGGGGGGAAGGGGGAGGAGTGGGCTGCCGCTTTTAGCAGCTGAAAGGGCTGCAGGGAGCTCTGGGTAAGACGTTTTCTACTGCCGCTGCTGCTGCCGCTGCCGCTGCCGCTGGCGGTTCTGCAGTGTTAGCTGCTGGAGAGAATCAGAGGAGGAAGGGAGGGAGGAGGTCCGATTGCAGCCATGCTGAATCACTGTCCCTGATTCGATCCCCTTCCAACCTGGACTTCCACTCCCTTTCTCTCTCTCTCTGCTGGCAACCTGGGAACCGCGGGCGGAGAGGACCTGCGAGCGGGGCTGGGAGCCAGGCTCTGTGCCGGAGTCCCGCCACCGCGGGAGCTGTGCACAATGGAGGGGGAAAGGTATGTGTATTTGTGTGTGTGGGTGTGCGTGTGTGTGTGTGTGTATGTGTGTGCGTGCGCGCGCGCTCGTGTGAGTGTGTGTGCGCGCGGGTGTGCTCTGCAGTCTGTCTCCTTTGTATTTGTATTGGGGAAGGAGGCTGCTGATGGGGTGGAATCGAACCCTCCAGCCGGAGCCCGATACGGGGAAACGCTGCAGCAAGCCCGAGTTTCCCCGAAATCCTTCCTGCCCCCTGAAATCTGGCCCATGAACAGGCAAGCATACAGATAGACAGACAGACAGACGGAACGACCTCACCCACACCCAACCCAGAGCGTGCGAGGGAGACACTGGCTGCAGAAGCAGGCTCGGGCTGCGCTGATGACGGGTTACCTAATCCGTGCTCTTCCCAAGGAGACATTTCCTTTCCCAGGCTCTAGGTTGGTTTGCTCTTAGACGTCGGGGTTCACCTTCCAGATGTCACGGTTGGGCTTAAAGGTTTCGTGCCGTTGAAATCTCTGGTGAAGGCACGCAGGCAACGCTTGCAGTGCTATACCTGGAGTTGTTGTGTGCCAGCCTGTCTCGTGTCCCATGTGCAGACTGGCGGTGGAGGGAGAGAAGATAGTCACTGACTTGTTATCTGACCACAGTTTCATTTTGGTTCCGCATTTTAAAAGTTCACGATGTGTTCGCCGTAGAGAAGCCCAGAAGCCTTTTCTTCAGACAAGGAACTTGGTTATGATACAGACCAGAACCAAAAATAGGAGTGGTAACCGTGACTTCTGCATGTACACACACAAATCACTAGAAACCCAATTATTTAAGGACTTTATTTTATTTTTAAGTGACCACGTCTGGTTTAGCGTGTGGATATGTCAGTGAGAAGGCCAAACATCGCTCAAGTATGGGATGCGTGTGTGTGTGTGTGTGTGTGATGAAAGACTTTGGGTTTTTGTGAAGAAAAGCCTCCTGGGAGAGCCCAGGGTGGCAGCTCTTGGAAGCAATAGTGAGTCAGTGAACTAAGTGAGAAAGAATGCCACCCCAGAGGGATGTTGGTATCTGGTCAATAAAAACCCCCACAAAATGATAACAGTCCTGAGGCAACGACAATCAAAGAGGAGTCTCTGGGAGAACTTCAAAGTCCATGGGGCTCCTCACGCCCCCACACTGCTGTAGGTAGCCCTGTGGGAATCGCAAGCAGCACAGCTGTCACTGTAGCAGAGTATTGTCACTAGGGTCTCCCGGTAAGCTTGCATCATGGCAGTGTCTGAAGAGGCCCCCGTTGGTGTAATCCTCACAGAAAGAATCCAGATCTTGTCCAGTACGTGAAGTACAAGTCAGGGATTAATTTTTATTGCATGGGAAGGCAGCATCTGTCAAAGATTGATGTCTCAGATCTTGTGTTTCCCCGCCCCATTGGCTATGGGCGCTCTATGTTGACTTCTCTGTGAAGAACCTGTTATTTTAAAGGTTTTCAGGGAGCCATAGTTTTGGAAAGTTGTTTTCCCAACCGGGTGGGGGGTAAATGGAATTCTGTACTTTAAACATTTCCTTTGAGTCTGGTAGAATCCCTGCTATTAGCAGCCAGAAACAGACCTTGTGAGATGGTGGACGAGAAGGGGCCAATGTGTGTGTGTAACGTTGCCGGGGTAGGCAGGTAAGGGAGGGCAGGCAGAGGTCAGACTCCTGGAAAGTAGAAAGTGATCCTCAGTGACTGGAATTGTCTAGTAGGTCTGGGGGCAGAGGTACTGATAATATTAGTATATTTGTATAGCTCTTTCAGGTGTATACATATATTATCTCGTTTGAATCTCACAGCAACTTTGGGAAGTAGGTATTGTTTTTAATCTTTACTTTGTAACTAAAACTCAGAAAGAGGAAGTGATTTCACTAAGGGGTCGTACAGTTAAGGTTTGGAGTGTGATTTACCCCTGCCTTCCTAACTCTAGATTGTGTACTCTCTGAGAGTGTTAGGTTAAGGGACTGACTTTGTATTTATTCTGCATATACTTAAGTGTATACTCATTATCTCCCCTGATAGAATGAGAATTCCGTAAGAGCAGGGAAGGTTTCTATATCCCAGTGACAAGCACAGTGCCTGGCACATAGACAGGATGATAGGTTTAGAGCTGAGAGGGACCTCGGTGGCCTTTTATTTTAGATGAGGAAATGGAGCCCTCAGGAGGTTAAATGACTTGTCCAAAGTCACACAGCTAGCAATCATCAAAGGCAAGATTTGAATCTTGGTCCTCTGACTATAGCTGCAACATTCTTTCCACTCCTCTTTACTGACGCTTCCCAACTTCTTGTTGATTGAGGAATCCATTGATTAATTAATCACCAAAGGTAATAAATATTGACACGAGTTATTGGGAGGCTATGAGAAATCCAAAGAAGGGGATCCCTGCCCACCCCCACCCCCTTCCCCAGGAGTTCACGATTTAGTTGTTCTCCCTACCTTTCCTCCCCTTTCTGCCCTACCTCCCTTTTAAAGAGTTCAGGATTTCTTCAATTCTTGGCTCCATTAATCATTGATAATTTAGGAGCCTGTTTATCCAAGGCTTATTGATTCACTGACTGCCTTTTGGACATCCCTAAGTTCATAAGCACTTTCATGACAGGCTGGGTTGGGGAGAAAAATTCAACCTGTCAGTTTCCTACTTTCACTCTGTTACTCCTTCTGTACAGGCTTGAATAGCTCACAGTTTCCTACTCCCTAAAGTCAAAATCCCCGCCACCATATGCTTGGAGCCTTATTTCCCATTACAGCCTAGGAGTCAGGAAGATTCATCTTACTGAGTTCATATCTGGCCTCAGACATTGTGTGACCTTGGATGAGTCACTTAACCCTGCTTGCCTTAATTTTTTCATCTGTAAAATGAGCTGGAGAAGGAAATGGCAAACCCCTCCAGTATCTTTACCAAGAATGGAGTCACAAAAAGTTGGATGTGATTGAAACAACTAAACAACGACAAACCTAGTATGCACTCTCCTCTCTCTGTTCTTATCATCCCAGAATAGAGCCACATTCTATACTGTCTTTATGCCTGGTTCACCTGGAATGCTTACTCTTTTCTCACCAATCAACACCTCCCTTTCAAAGTCTATCTCTAGTCCCTCCTTTTCCATTGGTCTGATTTTGCTCTCTCTCTCTTCCGAAGTGTGTTTAGAATCAGAGGCAGCTAGGGTTGGTGGTATCCCACCAACTCATTTTACAAAAGAGGAAATCCACGATACTTACAGAGCCAGGATTTAAACTCTGATTCCAAATCCTGTGCACTTTCCTGGGAGCCTTCTGCCTTCATTAATTCTCACTCTCTGCACATGGAAAAAAAAAAGGGTCATTTGCGAGCCTTTCTTTGGTAGTTTAAAAAAGTAATTAAAAATTAAAAAAAATTAAAATTAAAAAATTTAAAATTAGAAAAATCCAAAGTTTTTTTTTTAACGTAAGACTCCTTAATGTCCCAAGAATAATTTGTATTTTGATGGGCTTGTTCTCCATCCTTCTACTCTCATTCTATCTCTGCTAACTTTCTGCTTCAGGGATTTGGAGTGAAATTGACGGATGGCCTTCTCAAACCTGTCACTCAGTCAACTGTGCCATAGCCCACTATGCTGAGAGGAATGTAGCGTCACCCTGCTCCGAAGGTCCAATTAAATCTGTCAGAGCTTACTTCTGCTACCCATAATTCCCTCTTCCTATACTCCTTCCTTTCTTCAGTTCAGCTCTCTTAACAACAACCATATTTGCATTTCCCTTTAATGTTTGCAAAGCAATTTATATATATTATCTCATTTGACTCTTACCAGCATACTGTGAGATTTCCATTTTACAGAAAAGGAAACTGACATTTAGAGAGATTTAGTGATTTGCCTATTGTCACATAGGCAATAAATATAAGAGATGGGATTAGGACCCATCCTAGATGGTTCTGACTCCTAGGGTAGCATGGCGTTCTCTATGTCATGCTGCTACCTCTGGGTCTCCCCAGGCCCTGGCATATTACCCTACCATATTAACCCACAGGGAGACCTTAAGCTGTCAGGAAATCTTTATGATCTTTACTTAGGCCACTTTATGCTCTCCCTGCCTCCTGCTGCCCCACTCTCCAAAGTGGACCTCTAGATATCATGCCTGGGAGGTGTTAAACTGAACCATTCTGTATTTCCTGGGTCTGAATAGACACGTTTTTTACCCAAAGTGCTTTCTACCCTTCCTCAGCACATATCCTCCCCCTTCTCCCTCCTGTTTTTGCTTTCTACATTTTGCTTTGAGAACTGTAATCTGTCAATACTACCATTGCTTCTGGAAAAGTTTTGTTAATTTGACTGCCTTATCATTCACCTTCTGTGAGACTTCCTAGACCAGAACTGCATTCACTGGTCATCATTCCCCTGTGTGTGCTGTTTCCTCCATTAGAATATTGACTCCTTAATGGTGAGGAGTGACATTGTATCTGTACTCCTAGCATTTAGGACAGAGTTAAGTGCTTAATGCATGCATGCATTCATTCATTCATTCATTCATTCATTCATGAAATCACAGAACCATAGCTCTAAAGTTGGAAGGGACCTTAGCAGCCATTTACCATCTTGATATCCTTAACAAATCTGTAAAATGAGGGTTCCCCCCTTCCCCTTGCTATTTTACAGATGAAAGAACTAAATGACATAGAAATTAAATAATTTGCCGAAGGTCACAAAAGTAGTAAGTGAACCAAGATTTGAACTTGAGTCCTTTGAGTCCTTCAAATTAATTGCCTTTGACCAGACCGGAATCATAAGAAAAGCATGTCATTTATCTGAGATCTAAGTCCCTACCACGCTCAGCTTCCATTTTCTTCAATATTCTAATCCTACGTGAAATGCTCCTTAGTCTTCATGCTGAATAGAGTGGCTTCAGAAGATGGAGCGAAGTGAATGTGTTTTCTGCTTCACAAAAGAAAATGGAAATGGACCAGCCAGAGTGGAAGGGCTCTCAGGTACCATGGTGACCACTGCTGTAGTTATAGAGTGTGTGTGTGGATCTGGAGAGCTATAAGTGAATAGGTATTTAGCGTGGCAGGCCTTGCTTGTTTCTCACTCATTTGCAGTTATCTACATCAGCCATGTGACCTGGTGGAAAGAATGCAGGCTTATGTTCCCAGTTTTCCAGGGTTCTAGGAAAGAACAGCTTTGGAAGAAATGTACCACAATGTGGGGTGGGGAATATGGTCTGTCATTTTTCTTTACACCCTGCTTTGACTATTACCTGATGATTCCTTTTGCCTGTAATTTGAACTGGGGCTTTAATTGTAAAATGCACATAAGTCAGTAGTATTTTCTCCTGTACCTCCTCCTCCTCCTCCTCCTCTTTCTTCTTCAGAGTCTCACTGGCGGACTCTCCTACGGCGTCACTGTGCTGGGTATAAAGTGAGTACCGAGATAACCAACACCTCTTAGGTGACTGCAATAGGAGATACAGTGCCCTAGGCAATGATAGGTGCCCTCAAGAAGCTTGTAGTCTAGTGTGTATCAACGGCCAATATTGAGACTGAGTGTGAGAAGTGTGTGGAAGGGATGAGAGATTGGGGAGGAAGGGAGTTAAAGTGAGCCAGCCAGAGCCAACCCCTGTGGAACTTCCTTCATAAAATTCCAATCAGAGCACATTTATGAAGTGCCTACTGTGTGAAGGGCACTGTGCCAGGCTTTGGGGGCACAAAGACAAAACAAAATATAGTCCCTGATTTTAGAGTTTACATCATATTGGTGGGGGTGTATATTAATGGAGATTAAGCAGGTACTGGCTTATTTGTACAAGGAAAAAAATTGAGAACTAGGGGGATCAGGAAAGACTTTCCATAGGAGGAGGCACTGGAGATGAGGCTTGAAGGGAATAAGGAATTTGCCTTTTTTCATGTTTGATCCTGGAAACTTTAGGCCCAAGGTTTGATGGCATCTCTGTGAATCTGATGATACTCATTAAAAAGGCAGTGCTTTGTGAACTCTTAGTCACATCTTCGCTGTCAGGTAAAAGTACACATTTAGCACGGGGAAACATCTAACAAACATCTCCGGAAGACCATACAATCACGGGAGTTCGAATAGAAAGGAATCTTAAAGACCATCTGAACCAACCCCCTCGTTTTACACATTAGGAAATTGAGGGTCAAGAGAGTCACAGGAGTTGTGACTTGTCCAAAGTCACACAGTAACTGCCAGGATTTGAACCTGAGTTATAGGATTATATTGGAAGGGACCTCAGGGATCATCTAGCCTGACCTCTCTCATTTTTCAGTTAAGGAACTGAGGTCCAGGAAAGTTAGGTGACTCGTTAAGGCCACAGAGTCAGTAAATTGCAGATCTGAGATGGAACCTAGGTTTTCTGAGTCAGCAGCACCCACTGTATTACTTTGAATTCTCAAGTCAGAAAGAGGTGTTTTTTAAAATTTCATTTTAAAAAGCTTATTGTACTCATTCACAAATATTCATGACATTTCTTAACACTTTGCTTTAAGTTATGGTTGGAACCATTTGTTTAAAGGAAAAAAAAGAATATCCCTACTACCTGAAGCTGGTATGTGTTTCAGCCATGATAATTAAAACCAGACTTTTCATTTTGGAGACACTCGGTCAAAAAAGTTTTCAAGGGAAAAAACCAAAACCAAGTTAAGAAAAACTTTTCCTTCTGCCCAGTGCCCAGATTTTTATGCGTTAGGGTTTAATAGACTTTGGCTCGCCTAATTTTGGATTGTTAAGATGTGCCCAAATAAAAAGGCTTTTTTTTGAAAGTTTTCAAAAGCCAATTTCTTGTTTGGTGACATATTGCCATTGTGGATCAAATACCAGCATTTTGGTTTCCTAGTGAATTCTAGAACTAGGTTAAACTGACCTGAACTAGAGTATGCTGTGTAGAAAAGGGCTTGATTACAGGCCTTTGTCCTTTAGTATTTTAGTATTTAATAAATCCAAAGGCCTGGAAATGTGGGTGCAGCACAGCTCTTCACCAGAAGTATTGATAAATTCTCCAGGCAGCCTTGCTATTGTTTTTTGTGTGATGAAATTCTATTGCAATATATATGTATATATGCACACACACACATATCTCAAGATTTCACACATGGAAGAGAGACTCTTCTATTTATACCCAATGTAAGTTTGGTTTCTTGCATTTTTCTGTAATAATGAGAACTGTGTCTTCATACATTCTTCCTTTTACCACGTCTCTCGCTAAACTAATGTCTTACATAAAATCTAGTTTATGCAATAAGAAGATTGGTTGAGGGAGCTGGGGTTAATTTTACCTGGGCAAGACTCGGGGGAATTGGATCATTGTCTTTGACTATTTGAAGCCCAGTCCTGTGGATAACTCTGTACGTGGAGAGTTGGAGGTACCTTGAAGACGATCTGTTCCTTGTTCATTTTGGCTCATAGGGCAGATTTAGGAAGAGTGAATAAATGAATGATAAAACATACATTATAGGTTTACTATGTTCCAGGGACTGTGCTTACTGTTGGGCATAGAAATATAAGAAAGACATTCCCTGCCTTCAGGGAGATTACATTTTAATGAGAGAAGGCAACACATAATGGAGAGCTAGAAAGGGATTAGGGGCATACTCACAGTGGCAAAGTTTGGAAATAGCTCCCAAATGAACCTTTTTTTTGGAGTGAGGTAATGAGAAAGAAGAAAGAAGTTTGGAGAGAGAGAGAGAGAGAGAAAGAGAGAGAGAATGAGAGAGAGAGAGAGAGACTCTAATAAGAAGGAATTTTCTAACTGTGCTTTGGGATGCCTTAGGAGGTAATGGGTTCCCTTCACTGGAAGTCTGCAAGCAAAGGCTGGCTATTTTGTGGAGGGGATTTTCATTTACGTACATGGAGTGAATGGCCTCTGACGTTCCTTTCAGCTCTGAAATTCTGTGATTCTATAATAATACTTCTCTTATGAACTGTGATCCATTTAGAAAATTCTTCCCATGGAATTTGAATGAAAAAATACGTCATGTAATTTGGTACTATGATTTACATGGATGCCTTTTCTTGAACTCGTTTACAAGGGGAAGAGTTTAGACGTGAGAGTTTCTGGAGTCTTTGGATGAATTGTGATTGTCTACGATGGCTAAATGTCTGTATTCATTCTTTCCACTAACATTTATTAAATACTCACTGCTCACACAGCTCTATGTTTGTCCCTGTGGGAGATGCACAAATTGAGACAAGATAGCTAACAATAGATGGTAAAAGCCTGGAATGCTCTCCTTTCTCATTTCTACTGTGGAGGAGGGAATTCTGATTTTTATAATAATCAATATGATATGTGTAATGGATATACTAATAAATTAGATTTTCAGAACTGCCTCTCCTGTGAGAGAGTTCACAATGCAGCTTGAACCAATCAATCAGACTTTGACAAAGCTCAAGGTCACTGGCATCCTTCTGCCTACGTACCTAAAGAGGAGCAAATCAAAGATTGCACAACCTGTTTCCATCACCAAACTCCAGTCCTGTGACCCACCAAGTAATGACCCCCAAGGACATGAGCAATATTGCTCCCACAGGACTCCAGAATTGTTGTACTGTCTTCTATTTGTGAGTTTGTCCCGGGAAACCACTCTGGCCTCGGGAACGATTGTAATCCACCTTCCCCCCTCCCTTCCCACTTGTGACTTATGTGTATAATCTCTGTCTTCACTTCAGCAGGGTGGAATTCTGATGAGGAGAATTCCCAATTTGCCAATCTGTTCCTCATGATGAAACTAATTAATTAAACCATATCTGATTACTGGCACTATGTCTGTGGCCTGCTGTTTCATCGTTCTTAGGTTAGAGACTAGCTCAGTAAAATCCTGTTAACACCACTTACTGGCTTCCCTGGCTTTTTCAAATCCAGCTAAGGTCCTATCTTGTAAGGAGGCCTTTCCCAACCCGTCTTAACTCATGTCTTTTCTGTCTTAATTATTCTGTTTTTATCCTGTTCATAGCTTGTTTGAACATATCTGTTTGCTTGTCTCCCTCATTAGATTGTGAACTCTTTGAGGGCAGGGATTCTCTTTTATTCTTTGTATCGCCAGCACTTGGCACAATGCCTGGCACGTGGTAGGCACCTAATAAATGTTTGTTGATTAACTAAAACACCAATGTAGGTAACGATAATGTACAATATTACGTGTTAAGTAATTTTATTGTCACTTTTATTGAAGTGCCAAAAAGTGCTATGGGAGGTTTGGGGATGAATATCACTTTCGGTTGGGGGGAAGGGGTATACAGGAAAGATTTCTTGGGAGAGATGGCATTTGAACTGTTTTGAGTAATAACTAGCATTTATATAATGGTTTACGATTTATAACCCTGGGAGGTAAGTGGTATAGGTAATACAATCCCTATTTTGCCGGTGAAGACATTAAGTCTCAGAATGGTGAAGCAACCTGAAGGATAAGTAATATTTTGGGTGTCTAGAGTGAGTGAAGGAATGGAAGTAGGAAAGTGGAAGACATTTTGGGGGATAGTTAATAGACTTATGGATGGAATGACAGTTTAGGAATGGCAGGAGATAAAGCCAGAAAGACAGCTTGGGCCTTGAGTACCTAAGTAGTATGGATAGCATCTTGTCCAAATCACCACAGGAATCAGGAAAGCTTTTCCAGATTGGGTATTATAGGACGAAAGTGGCCTTTCTGGAGCATTAGTCTGTGGCAGTGTGCAAGAAACATTGAAAGAGGGGAGAGGCTAGAGGCAGGAGAGGCTAGTTAGGTGGGAAACTATGGAGCAGTAAAAAGGGATTGGATTGGGAAACTGGAGACGGGATCTTTAGTCTCAAGGAGTTAATGGATGGTGGAAGCCTGGAATGCTCTCAGCTGAACCGTGAGCAACCCATGCAGCACTGGGCAAGTCGTTCCCCACTCTGGGCCTCCACATAATCCTCTGCAAAATGAGGGAGTCTTGGAATAGGTTTGGGCTGCCTGCATCTATAATCCCACCTTTCTGAGTTACTTATGGTAGAAGAAGGAAAGAAACAAATACTGTACTCAGAGTTTTTAGGTTTAAATCTTGGCTTTGTTACTTAATGATTTTGTTATCTTGGGCAAGTCACTTTCCCTCTCCAGGCCTCATTTTCCCTATATTCAAAATGAAGGGGTTAGATCAGAAGTCATATTCCAGGACTTCATCATGGAGCTCATACCTGGAATAGGGATGCAGAATGGGAGGATGGGATCTTTTAGTACAACTCCCTTGTCCTGTCCTGTCCTTGGGGGGATAACGCATAGAGGAGGGTTCACCTGTAGGGCCGAAGTACAAAGAATTCAGTGATGGGGGGATGACTTAGAAATCCTTAGGGTGCACTAATAGAGTCAGATAGAGGGGCCTGGAGGTCTGAAGGGTGGAGTGGCAGGGCAGACAGCAAAGCCCTGGAAGAATTGTAGTTGGTTGACTCCCTGATGATCCAGGTAGTTTGAGCAGCATTATCCATTCTGCAGGGTGGTGGGCCGAGGGGCTAAAGAGTACCTGAGAGGTTATCTAGTGTACCCTGTTCATTAGACACAGTAGGAAACAAGCCCAGAGCGCTTAAGTGTGCTTGCTTCAGGGTCAGTAAGTGGCAGAGCTAGGATGTGAAGTTTGGAGGAAGGGCAGGATTAAGGGGAGAAAATGATTCGTTTGTTTTAGACATATGGTCGGATATAGTGTCAAGACATCGGCTGAAGATGGTGAGAACATTACTGGGGATGTGGGACTGGAATCCAAGAAAAAAATTAGGGCTGGCTATGCAGATTTTGGATTTATTCACTTAGAGGCAATAATTGAACCCATAGGAGCAGAAGGAGTATAGAGGAAGAGTAAAGAGAGCCCAGAGCAAGACTTTGATGGACACCCCACGCTCGGTGGTTAGGAGATGTGTGATAATCTTGGAATTGAGATTTAGAAAAAGAGATTAAATGGGTAGGGAGATAACCTGGAGAAAGCATTTCTGTTTAAGCCAAGGGAGAAAAAGGGCAACCAGAAACATTAAAAGCAGCACAGGGGTAAAGGAAGATGAGGACTGGGAAAAAAAAAACCATTGGATTGAGCAGTTAAGAGATCTTTAGTAACCTTTGAGAGAGTGTTTTCAGTCGGATTGCAAGGGGCTGAAGTTAATGGATGGTTAGGGAATGTATGTGTCTCTTTTATCAGTGACAGATGAAAAGGATAGGATGATAACTTGAAGGGATGGCAGGCTCCTTTTTAAGGATGAGGGTGAATGACATGTTTGTAGGAGGTAGGAAAAGAACAGATAAGGAAAGATTGAAATCTAGAGGGGAAAAAGGTTGGAAGAAGGAGGGAGAGAATACGAATGATTGAAAGGACAAACTGTTGAGGAAGGTGAGGAGATGGTGCCTCTTCTCCAGAGACTGGGGTAAAAGCAGAAAGCGCTGATGACAGTACAAGAGGATTCCGAAGTATGGAATGGGGGATGTGAAGTAACCCATGACAAATAGCCTGGATTTTCTAAGTCATGTGGAAGATTGGGTGACTTGCTGAGAGACTGGGGCATGTGGTGGCACTGGGAGCTTGAGAACAGAAACTTGGACTGCTATGGATAGAATGTCAGAAAGTTAATCAAGGAAGAATGAAAACTTAGAGGGCTCAGGTGAGATTAGATAATGACTAATTTGTAGTGGGCCCAATTAGTGTATTTGTGTGTTTTCATCCAATGCTTTTTTGGTAGTTCAAGAATTGCGACAGAGGGAGTGAATGGTAGGGGTGATCCAGCCTTGAAGACTAGTGGATCTTTCCTGATTCAATGTCCAGAGCTCTCTTTCTACCATACCATGATGGCTCTCACTCCTGAGTCTGTGGAAATTGGCTTAATTGGACAGTTGTGTATATTCCTGAAGGGAAAAATCAAGGTGCTCTGTTCCATGCTTTCTAATTCTGTGATCCAGGATTGACTTGATTCTTAAAGACCACCCAGTTTTTTTAAATTTATTTTTAATATGTTTGGTTTTCAGCATTGATTTTCACAGGCATTTGAATTACAAATTTTCTCCCCATTTCCCCCCCCCCCAAGATGGCATACACTCTGGTTGCCCTGTTCCCGAGTCTGCCCTCCCTCCGTCACCCCGTTCCCCTCCCATCCCACTTTCCCTTCCTTTCTTGTAGGGCAAGATAAATCTCTATGCCCCATTGCCTGTGCATCTTATTTTCTAGTTGCATGAAAAAAACCCCTTTTTTACTTTTGAACATTTATTTTTTTTAAAACCTTGAGTTCC
>CM053625.1:22354281-22369417 GCA_028646595.1 Phalanger gymnotis
ACCATCGTACTTCTGCTGGAACCAGCGCATGGCTTCCTCTTTGCCAATTCTGTGTTTGGCTCCAATGCAGCCTGTCCTACGCTTCTTGTCTGCAATGCTGAACCCAGGCCTGCCCAGCACCACATAGAAGTCCAAGCCATAGATGCCGATGCTTGGGTCGTATTTAATCCCCAGATCAATATGCTCTTGGATACCAAAGCCAAAGTTGCCGGTGTCTGAGAAGTTATTTTTCCTTAACTCATATTCTCGCACCTACAACCCCTTCTCCAGAATCTCTTCAGCTTTGGCCCCACGGACTGTACGGTGAACGGCGATCTCATTTCTCCTGATGCCAAAAGACCTGACAGTATAGTGAGCTTTGGAGAACACTGGGGTTTGGCCTGTGAGCTGCTCCAACACTTTGGCTGCTTGGGTCAGTCTGTCTCCACTCTCCCCAACACAGATGTTGAGGCAGAGCTCACGGATGTGCAGTTCCCGCATGGGGTTTTCCTTTTCACCTTGATCTTGTGCCATGGTGAAGAACCAGAAGAGAGAATGGAGCTTCCGACCCCCATTTTTGAACTCTTTAAAACAAAAATTCTTGCTTCAGCACTTGAAGGAATTCTGGCTGAACTTTTACCCAATATGTTTTTCTTTGGAGCTGTGCTTGTAGATATTTTAGTGTCGTTCTTGTCTTCTGGGTTTTTGTCTTAAGCATCTCTATCACATGGTAGGATTCTTTTTCTGTTTTCCCAGGCTTCCATTCTCTTTATTAAAGCCAGACTCTGCATTTCTGGAGGGAATGCCTGGGCTGTGCTCAGTGCTGTGTTTTTTGTCCTTTTGGTTACTGTTGCTGCTTTCTCGGGATGTGCATGTTGTGTCATTACAGCATCCCAGTGACAGCTCAGGCTGACCTCACAAGTCCTGTAAACTTTCAGCGTATATCCCAAGTGCTATGATCCAGGGTGAAGCCTGAGTGCTGACTTCCTGGTCTGAGCTTTGCAAATTCTTGACTTGGGTCTGAGCAACACAACTGTGGCCTTAGCCCTGTTTTGAATCGGCTGCTGGGCTCAGCCACTGTCAGCAGATTTAGAAACCCTGCTAGTTCAGAGTTAGAACTGCAGGCTCCCCTTTGGTCTGGGCTTCCTGCTTTGGTTGTTCTGCTCTGGGCCTCATTCTGGAATGGGAGCTGGATCTGGTACCCTGCTCTGCTCCTGGGGTCAGAGCCACACAGCTGCTGCTTAATCTAGTTTTCCTTAATTTTAGAGCTTCCTGCTAAAATTAACCATAATTTGCCCTGCATGTATCACATTGCTATTTGCATGTTTTCTCTCCCATTAGACTGAGCTCCTTGAGAGCAGTGAGTGTTTTCTGCCTTATTTAGTAGCCCCTGTTCTTGGTGTGGTGCCTGCAATATAGTAGGTGCTTAATAAATGCTTGTTGACTTACTGCCTATTTGCCTCTTGCTTAGTGCACAGCTGTGCCTTGATTGTTCCTTGGCCTTGATTGCCACAGGGGACAGGTTCCCCCTTTAGGCTGCCCTTTCACTTGCGACCCAGGACTGGATAGTGGGTGACAGTTGCCAAGTGGCAGCTGTTCCTGATCCTTGCACAGTGTCAGGCCTTTCTGTGCAGGTCTGGGACCTCTTCTTGCCCTCATGTATAATCATGGGCAGGCCCTGATTCAGTCCCCAAATGTTCCTTGGGCGGCACTCTCTGCCACACTCCATCCCCAGTGTTGGCAGACCTTACTCCGTTTGCCTATGCCAGTCTGGCTTAAAAACTGACTCGAATTTTTTTTCTTGGATTTCCTAGTCAGGATTTGGTCTGGTGTGTTTTCTAGATTTCCCTGGAGTTGTATGGGAGAGCTGGGCAGTACCTCTTCCTGCCCCCAGTCCCTCATAACAGTTGTGTTTTAAATGTGGTCTTTGTGTGGTGTTGAGGAACTGTGGTTGCCTGAGGACACTTTTGAAGAATAAAAAGACTCATAACTTGTTCATATCCAAAGAAACTTGAGAAGTCAACCCCCTCACCTTGAAGGTGAGAGAGGGGATTCGCCTTGCTTGAAGTCCCACAGCAGTGTGCTGTGAGACAAGATCACAAGTCTCTTGTCACCCAGTCTGGTCTTCTTTCTCCTTTTTCCCTTGATACTCTAATCCTGAGTGCTGATTATGGACAAGTAACCCACATCTGCCAGTTCTTTCTTGCCTTTTGCAAATAGTTTCTCTATCTTCTGGTATTTCTAATGGCCACTTTATGGTCTTTGGGGAGTAGTTAGTATTTCTTTTCCAGTGGAGACATTCATGTACACACCTACACACACTAGAGTCTCCTGATTCCTAGCCCCAGGCTCTTTCCACTACTGGCAAGCTGCCTTGAAAATATCAATTAGAGAGCTAATAGGGGAATGGAGCCAAAAGGGAGTGAAAGTCTGAGCCCAGGAACATGGATTCCCAGCAGTAATTCCATTCAGCACACATCTATTAAGCGCCTATTGTGTGCATGGCACCAAAGGGGTCAGGGCTCTCTGTATGCTAGAGTGACGGAGGTATGGCATGCTGGGGCTGTAAGGAGGCTGAGAGGTGAATGATTTCCTCCCTCAGTCAGCACAGACTCTGCCAGGTAGAGGAGAGGCTTTGTTAGTTTCTGTGGGTCCCAGGAGTAGCTTTGGAGAGAGGAGCGTTGTTTATGAGTTATTGGGCATTAACTTCTTTCCCTCCTCTGGTATTTTTACAGTAAGCAGCTGTTATGCGACGTGATGATTGTAGCTGAAGATGTTGAGATCGAAGCTCACCGGGTGGTGCTGGCCGCCTGCAGCCCCTACTTCTGTGCAATGTTTACAGGTACGGTTGCTCCCCAGGTATGCCAGAGACAAGCAAATGTTCATCTTCTGTGAAAGTAGGCAGCCAGTCCTAGGAGGAAACTGCCTGGCTCTGGGGGAAGACAGGCAATCTAGGGCCATTTTCTGGTTCTGCCACCTATTGGTTAGGTAACCATTGGCAAGTTTCTTTGTCTTTCTGGGCCTCAACCTCCTCATCTATAAAACAGGGGGACTGGGATCCTAGGTTTAGGGAGGACCTGGGTTCAAATCCCAGTTCTGTTACTTATTACATATAGTAATGACTATATACTCATGACTTTGGGCAAGTCATTTAGATTCTGTCTCAGTTTACTCATCTGTGAAATGAGGGAGTTGGCATAGATGATTTTCAGTATCCCTTGTAACTCTAAATATGAATCTAGGAGGCTTAGTATGGTTCAATGAAAAGAGAACAGGCTATAGAGTCAAAGGACCTGAGTTAAAAATCTGCCTCTAATGCTAATTAATTGTGTGATCTTGGGCAAATCATTTAACCTCTGTGGGCCTCCGTTTCCTCATCTGTAAAGTGAATTCTCATCTTGTCGCTTATTAATTGTGCGACACGGGCAAGTTATTTGTACTCTGTGAGCTATAGTTTCTTCATCTGTGAAATGAGGGTAATGTTATTTATTTCCCTGGGCTCTTGTGAAGAAAGACCAAATGAGAAAATGTGTAAGAAAGTGCTTTGTAAACTAGGAAGTGGTAGTGGGATGAGGGAGTGGAATAGGAAGTACAGTGTGAACTTTGCAGAGATCTTACTGCATAGGATCATACATAAGCCCAGGTCACTTAAGCTGGGCTTGCAAGTCTGGGCACCTGTCTGCTGGCTCAAGATGAGTAACGAACCATGTAATCACAGAGTCTTAGAGGTGCAAGGATTGAATTTGTACCTATATGAACTTTCATTTTAGCTTTACAACGGCTTTTTAAGGAGGGTAGCCTAGGACTGATTATTCTTATAGGGCGTGAATTGGAGCCTCAGGGACATTGAGAAATTGACTCAGGGTCACATAGCACTTCCAGCCCTGTGCCCTTGTCATTTTATTTAGCCTGTTAACATGCTGCATGCAGAAACAATTCAGAACCATTTAGTAAGTACCACGTTTGCACAGGAGTCTCCTCTACAGAATCCCCACAAGTGGCCATCCAGCTGTTACTTTAAGACCTTTAGTGAAGGTTGAACCCACTTGCTCTTGAGGCGACCCGCTCCCCTTTCAGATTACATAGAATCACAGAATATCAGAGTTGGAAGGAGACATGGAGCACCTCTAATCCAAGCTGTACCTGAAGAATAATCCTATCTGCCTCTCTGCAATTCTGCCCATTCATTCTTGTTATGCCCTCGAAGGCCAATCAGACTATGTCTAATCTCTTTTCTACATGACAAGCCTTCAGATATTTGAAGACACCTATCATGTCTCCCCCAAATCTTCTTTTCTCCAAGTTAAACATTCCTAATTCCTTCATTTAACTCTTGTAGGACAAGGTATTTAGGCCTTTTACCCTCCTGGTCACCCTTTTTAGCATGGTCTCTATCTTGTAATAATATCTTTCCTAACAAGAAGAAAGGTGCCTAGAACTGAACACACCATTCCAAATATTGCCTGATCCAGGCAGGGCATAGTGGCCAATAACCTCCCTCCTGAGATCATATTAGCTTTTTAGTTCTCCATATTGCACTGTTGATCCAGACTGAGTTTGTATTCTACTAAATTCCATTTCCTTTACCATCAATTTTTAAGATCATTGACTTACCGCAATATACTCTGGGGGGTAGGGGTGGTTGGGAAGGGAGTCGTCCTGCAGAATAGATGGTAAGACTTTGGGGTATCCACCTATTACAGCATTCAGTGCCTGAGAGTTTGTTAATCAATTAGGCAATAAGCATTTATTCAGTGCTTAAAATGTGCCTACCACTGTACTGAGCATTGAAGTTATAAAGAAAAGTAAAAGACAGTCCCTGCTCTCAAGGAGTCCACAGCTTATTGAGGAAGACAACACGTAAATAACCATGTACAAATAAGCTAGATTCAGGGTAAATTGCCAACAGTCGGCAGAAGGAAGGCTCTAGAATTAAAGGGGACTTGGGAAAGGCTTTCTATAGAAGGTGAGATTTTAGCTGGGACTTGAAAAGAAGCCTGTGAAGGCAAGTGGCAGAGATGAGGAGAGAGAGAATTCCAGGCATGGAGGACAGCCAGTGAAAATGCCCAGAGTGGGGAGATGGAGTCTCTGGTTTGAGAAAAAACAGGAGGCAAGTGTTACTGAATCACAAAGTAAATAGGGGAGAAGGGGAAGGTGTAAGAAGACTGGAAATTTAGTGAGAGGGCTGGTTATGAAGGGCTTTGAACACTAAACAGGATTTCATATTTGATCCTGGAGGGGATAGGGAATCACAGAAGTTTTTGACCGTGTGTGTGTGTGTGTGTGTGTGTGTGTGAGAGAGAGAGAGAGAGAGAGAGAGAGAGAGAGAGAGAGAGAGAGGGTCAGAACTGCCTGTTAGGAAGACTGCTTTGACAGTTGAGTGGAGGTTGGATTGAAGTGGGGAGGGACTTACAGCAGAGACCAACCAGCATGTTATGGCAGTGGTCCAGGCCTGATGAGAGTCTGCACCAAGGTGGTGGCAGTATCAGAGTAGAGAAAGGGAGATGTTACAGTGGTAAAATTACTAGACCTTGGTGACAGATTTGATGTGGGAGGTGAGAGAGATGTTGAGGGTGACACCCACATTGTGAACCTGGGTTACTGGGAGGATGTTGGTACTCTTAAAATTAATAGGGAAGTTAGGAAAAAGGGTTTTGGAGGAAAATAATGAGCCATTTTGGACATGCTGAGTTTAAGATGTTTACTAGGCATCTAGTTTAAGTTGTCTGAAAGCAGATGGAGATAAGAGACTGGAGATCAGCAGAGAGGTTAGGCCTAGAGCAGCTGATTTGAGAATCATCAGTATAGAGATGAAAATTGACTCCATGGGAGCTCGGGAATGGATTGTTATAAAAGGAAAAGAGCAGGACAGAGCTCCCTGGGACACTCGCAAAGGAATCCAGCAAAGGAAACTGAGAGGGAGTGGTAGGAGAACCTGGGGAGGGTGGTTTCATGAAAACCTAGAGAGAAGAGTGTCAAGAAGCAGAGGGTCATTGACAGCGTCTGAGGCTGCAGAGAGGTCAAGAAAGGTGAGGATGGAGAAGAGGGCATTGGATTTGACAGTTATGAGATCTTTCATAACTTTGGAGAGGGCTGTTTCTGTTGAATGATGAGGTCAGAAGCCAGACTATGGAGAGGTAAAAGGAGAGTGAGGGGAGAGGAATTGGAGGTACCTGTTGTAGATGGCCTTCTCAAGGATGTTAGCCACAAGAGACAATGGGTGATAGCTAGCTGGCATAGGCAGATCAAGTGAGTTGTGTTTTACATACCAAGGTGAGTCTTGGTGGAGGAGACAGTCTTTTTTTCTGTTTATTTCATGTGTTTTAGTTCCTTCCCTAGCCAGTTAGAACACAAGTTCCTCAACCATGGGTTACACTTCTCTCATTTCCCCTACAGTATACATCAAGCATTGTGAGGTACTCTTGTTCAGTAAATCCTTTTTAGTTGAATAACAAAGTGTTTGCTGGACTCAATTCTAAGGAACAGGTACAAGGTGACCTTAAAGGGTCAGACACTAGCAGTTAGGGAGATTAGGAAAGACTTTCTGCAGAAGGTAGGCTTTGAGGTGAGTCTTGAAAGGAAACCAGAGATTCTAAGAGGAGGGGAAAGATTCTAGCAATGGGGGAAGTTACTGCAAAGGGCTGTGTGTGTGTGTGTGTGTGTGTGTATGTGTGTGTGTGTGAAGTACAATAAACTAAACCTGAAAGATAGGAAGGGGCCCAATTTGATAGAGCTTCACGTGCCAATATTTGTTTCTGTTGGTAGTAGGGAGCCACTGGTGTTTATTCAGTAGGGGAGTGGCATGACGAGACCTGTGCTAAGATCACTGTGTGGCTCTGTTGAGGATGGGTTAGCGGAGAAATCTGAGGCAGAGAGGTAGGTAAATCAGGAGGCTATTAAATGGAGCCTTTCCTTCACTAGTAAAACTTTGTACCTTCTTTGCAACTTAGAGTTGCTTGACAAACTGAGTGGTTAAATGACGCTCTCAGAGTCACACACAGAACTTCTTCCAGGGCCTGCTAGCAGAGAGGCCCTGTTTCCAAAGCAACCCAGCAGCAGCGGCCCCAGCCCTGGGGCTGACCGATAGCTAAACCCCACACCCAGGGGAGGCCAATGGGGAGGCTCCAGTACAAGTCAGAAGGGAAGCCTACCCTAAGAGAAAGCAAGCAGTTAAGCCCTGAAGCCCAGTGAAAGCCAGTAGTAAGACCCAGAGCCCCAGCATAAAAAGCTTAGGACAGTGCAGAACCAGAGTCCAACTCTTGTAAAAACACCAAGTCACAAAAAAAGGAAGAAAAAATGAGCAAAAACCTAAAAAGAGCTTGACTATAGAAAGTTACTATGGTGATAGGGAGGATCAAGGTCTAAACTTAGAAGAGGACAATAATGTCAAAATGACTACCTGTGAAACCTCAAAGAAAAATGTAATTTGGTCTCAGGCCCAAAAAGAGTTCCTGGAAGAGCTTAAAAAGGATTTTAAAAAGCAAATTAGAGAAGTAGAAGAAAAATTAGGAAAAGAAATGAGAATCATGAAAAAAGTATCAGTAGAGTAAGAAAGGATATACAAAAATTTACTGAGGAAAATAACTCCCTGAAAAATAGAATTGAAATGAAAAAATAGAAATGAAAAAAGAAGTATAAAAACTCATTGAAGAAAATAATTCTTTAAAAATTAGAATTGAAGAAGTGGAAACTGATGACTCTTATGAAACATCAAGATACAATAAAATTAAAAAGTAAAAAAAAGAAGAAAATGTGAAATTTCTGTTTGGAAAAACTACTGACCTAGAAAATAGATCCAGGAGAAATAATATAAGAATTATTGGACTACCTGAAAGCCATGATTAAAAAAAAAAGCCTGGACAACATCTTTCAAGCAATTATCAAAGAAAACTACCCTGATATTAGAACCAAAGGGCAAAACAGAGCACCAATCACTGCCTGAAAGAGATCCCAAAATGAAGACTGCCAGGAACATCATGGCCAAATTCCAGAGTTCAGAGATCAAGGAGAAAATATCGTAGGCAGCCAAAAAAAAAAACCCAATTAAAATATCATGGAGCTACAATCAGAATTACACAGGATTTGGCAGCTTCCACATTAAAGAACTGGAAGACTTGGAATATGATATACTGAAAGGCAGAGGAGTTAGGATTACAACCAAGGATCACCTACTCAGCAAAATTGAATATAATCTTTCAGGGGGAAAAAAAAGGATATTCAATGAAATAGAGGACTCTCAGGCATTTCTAATTAAAAGACCAGAGCTGAATAAAAAACAAAATACCTCCAGGTACAAGACTCAAGGGAAAAATAAAAAGATTAAAAAAACAAGAAGGAGAAAACATAAGAAATTCAGTAAGGTTAAATTTTACATTTCACATGCCTTCTATATGGCAAGGATAGTATTTGTAACTGTTAACAATTTTATTACTCTTAAGAGCAATTAGGAGTACATGTAGACAGAGGGTATGACTATAAGGTGACTTTGATAGGATAATACCCCAAAAAACAAAATAAAGGGGTAAGAAAGAAAATGGCACTGGAAGAAGGAAGGGGGAGATTGAATGGGGGTAAATTATCCCAGATAAAAGAGGCGTGGAAAAGGTATTATAATGCAAGGGAAAATAGGATAATACCCCAAAAAACAAAATAAAGGGGTAAGAAAGAAAATGGCACTGGAAGAAGGAAGGGGGAGATTGAACAGGGGTAAATTATCCCAGATAAAAGAGGCATGGAAAAGGTATTATAATGCAAGGGAAAATAGGGAGCGGGGTGGTGGGTAAAGCTTAAATCTTACTCTCATCAAAATTGGCTCAAAGAGGAATAGCATATATACTCAGCTGGATATAGAAATCTATCTTAGCCTGTAATGAAGTAAAAATGGATGAGGTTAATAGAAGGGGGAGGGGGACTGATAAAAGGGAAGATGTATTGGGGAAGGTGGTGATCAGAAGTAAAACACTTGTGAAGACAGAAAAGGTGAGCAGGTAAGAGAGAGAGAGGAGGATAAACAAGCAAAAATAGTGTAAGGGAAATACAGTTAGTTATCCTAACTGTAAATGTGAATGGGATGAACTTACCCATAAGACGGAAATGGATAGCAGAACAGATTGAAAACCAAAATCCTACAATATTTTGTTTACAAGAAACACATCTGAAACAGAGAGATATACACAGGGTAAAGGTAAGAGGCTGGAGTAGAATCAATTATGCTTCAGCCAAAGAAAAGACATCAGAGGTAGCAATCATGATCTCAGACAAAGCAAAAGCAACAATAGATCTAATAAATAGATCTAATCTTTATCTAGAGATAAAGAAGGAAACTATTATCTTGCTGAAAGGTACTATAGACAATGAAATCATGTGAATACTAAACATGCACCAAATGGTATAGCATAAATTTTTTAAGGAGAAGTTGATTGAGTTACAGGAGGAAATAGATAATACAACTATACTAGTGGGGGACCTCAACTTTCCTCTATCAGAACTACATAAATCTAACTAAAAAATAAACAGGAAATAAGTTGAGGAGGTAAATGAAATTCTGGAAAAGTTAGATGTGATAGATCTCTGGAGAGAACTGAATGGGAATAGAAAGGAATATACCTTTTTCACAGCAGTACATGGCACAAAAATTGACTGTATTAGGATATAAAAACCTTACAACTAAATATAGGAAAGCAAAAATAGTGAATGCATCCTTTTCAGATCATAATGCAATAAAAAATTATATGCAATAATGGACAATGGAAAGATAAACTAAAAATTAATTGGAAATTAAATAATCTAATAGAAAACAAGTGGGTCAAAGAACAAATCATAGAAACAATCAATAATTTCATTAAGGAAAATGACAACAAGGAGACAGCATACCTAAATTTATGGGATGCATCCAAAGCTATAGTTAGGGGAAAATTTTTTATCTCTAATTGCCTACATCAGTAAAATAGAGAAAAAGCAGGTTAATGCATTGGACATACAACTAAAAAAACCAGGAAGAGTCAGAACAGAAAAAGAAAATTATAGACCAATTTCCCCAATGAATATTGATACAAAAATTTTAAATAAAACACTAGCAAAGAGATCACAGTAATATATTACCAGGATCATACACTATGACCAGGTGAGATTTATACCAGAAATGCAAAGCTGATTCAATATTAGTAAAACTATCAGCATAATTGACCATGTCAATAACAAAACCAACAGAAATCATAATAATATGATGATATTAATATGTCCAGAAAAAGGCTTTGACAAAATACAGCACCCATTCCTATTAAAAATGCTAGAGAACACAGGACTAAATGGAGCTTACCGTAAAATGATAAGTAATCTCTATCTAAAAGCATCAGCAAGCATTATCTGTAACGGAGATAAACAGGAAGCCTTCCCAGTACAATCAGAGGTGAAGCAAAGATGACTGTCATCATCTCTGTTTTTTAATATTTTGCTAGAAATATTAGCTATGGCAATAAGAGAAGAAAAAGAAATTAGAATAGTCAATGAGGAAACAAAACTTGATGACTCTTTGCAGATAATATGATGGTATACTTAGCAAATCCTAGAGAATCATCTAGAAAACTACTTGAACTTATTAACAACTTTAGCAAAGTTGCTGGAGATAAAATAAACCCACATAAATCATTGGCATTTTTGTATATTACCAACAAAGTCCAGCAACAAGAGGTAGAGAGAGAAATTCCATTTAAAATATCCATAGACAATATAAGATACTTGAAAGTCTACCTGCCAAGACAAACCCAGGAACTATATGAGCACAACTATAAAACACTTTTCATACAAATAAAGTCAGATTTATAAACAATAGCTCATGGGTAGGCCAAGCCAATATAATAAAAAAAGTCATTCTTACCTAAATTAATCTATTTATTCAGTGCCATACCAATCAAACTATCAAAAATTATAAAGCTAGAAAAAATAATAAAAGTCATCTGGGAGAACAAAAGCTAAAGGATATCAAGAGAATCAATGAAAAATATGGGAAAGAAGGTGGTCTAGACATACTAGATTTCAAATTGTATTATAAAGCAGTAATTGTCAAAACAAGCTGATATTGGTAAGAAACAGAGTGGTGGATCAGTGGAATAGACTAGGTACAACTTAGATGATGGTAAATGAGTATAGTAATCTAGTGTATGATAAACCTAAAGATCTAAGCTTTTGGAACAAGAATTCTTTATTTGACAAAATCTGCAGGGAAAACTGGAAAACAGTATGGTAGAAACTAGACCAACATTTCATACTGTGTACCAAGATAAGGTCAAAGTGAGTACATAATTTATATGTAAAGGGCGATACCAGAAGGAAATTAGGAGAACATGTAATAGTTTATCTGTCAGATTTACGGACAAGGGAAGAATTTAGGACCAAAGAAGATATAGAGAACATTACAAAATGTAAAATAGATCATTTTGGTTATATACAATTAAAAAGTTTTTGGACAAATGAAACCAATGCAGCCAGAATTATAAGGAAAAAAGAAAACTGGGAAAAAATTTTTGCAACCAGTATCTCTGATAAAGGCCTCACTTCTCAGTTATATAGAAAACTGAGTCAAATTTATAAAAATGCTGGTCATTTTCCAATTGATAAATGATCAGAGGATATGAATAGGCAATTCTCAGACAAAGAAATCAAAGCTATCTATAGTCGTATGAAAAAATGGTCTAAATCACTATTGATCAAAGAAACTCAAATTAAAACAACTCTGAGGCTCCTCACACTTATCAGAGTGGCTAAAATGACAAAAAAGTTAGTGTTGGATGCTGGAAAGGATGTGGGAAAACTGGGACACCGTTGATAGAATTGTGAACTGATCTAGTCATTCTGGAGAGCAATTTGGAACTGCTAGGTTTATATCACAAAGACATCCAAAAAAATAAACCGGGAAAAGGACCTATTTTTACAATTTTTTTTGTGCTGGCTAAGAATTGGAAATCAAAGGGATGCCCATCAATTGGGGAATGGCTAAGCAAGCGGTGGTATATGATCATAATGGAATATTATTTTTCTGTAAGAAATGACAAGCAGGATGATTTCAAAAAAACCTGGGAAGACTTACCTGAACTGATGCATAGTGAAGTGAACAGAACCAGGAGAATGGTGTACACAGTAACAGCAATATTGTTCGATGGAGAATTGTGAATGACTTAGCTATCTCAGCATACATTGCTCCAAGATAATAACAAAGGACTGAATGATGAATGATGAAGCGTATTATCCACCTCCAGAGAAAGAACTTATTTTTATTGAATACAGACTGGAGCGTGCTATTTTTCACTTTCTTTCATTTCTTTCCTTTATTTGATCCTTCTTGTACAAAATGACAGATATGGAAATGTTTTACATAATTGCACATGTGTAACCTATATCTGATTGCTTACCGTTTCAGGGAGGGACCTCAGGGAGTTTGGAGCTCAAAACTTTAAATAAAAATGTTAAAAAATTAAAAAACAAAGGTAGGAGTAAAGTGATTTGTGAGGCCTAACAACAGATTACTGCCAGTGAAGGAGGTTGGGGGTTGAGGGAGGGAGGATTCAGGAGGCTTCATGGAGGAAGTGATATTTGACTTATGTTTTAAGGCAGCTAGTAGGCGGGAAGCAACCATGTGCTAGGCACTGTCCTAAGTGCTTTACAAATATTAACTCATTTGATCTTCACAACAACCTTGGGAGATAGATGCTATTTTTATTCCTATTTTAGAACTGAGGAAATGGAGGCAAACAGCCCTTAAGCGACTTATCCAGGGCCATAAAGTTAAGTGTCTGAGGCCAGATTTGAAATCAGGTCTTCCTGACTCCTGACCCAGTGGTCTTATCTGCTGTTCTACCCAGCTGAGTTTTAAAGGATGAGTAGAAATTTTTAAACATCAAGATGAGGAGGAATTGTACACATCATAAAGTACAATGTAGATGGCATCATTCAAGGGCAAAAAACTGTCCAGTTTGCTCCAGTATAGAGAATATTGGAAGAGAGATAGATAAGGCTGGAAAGTCACATGGTGCTGGATTGTGGAGGACCTTAAATGCCAGGCAGAAGGGTTTGAACTTTATATTTGGGAAATAATAGGAAGCCCCTGGTGATTTTTAAGCAGATGTCTGTATAAGAAAGATTCAGGCACAAGTCTGGCAATGTTTCCTTGAGGGGAAAAGATGTCTCTGTATCCCCCAGTGCCTAGGACAGTGCCCGGATTAATTATCAGCCAATTTAATAATGAATGCTTGATGATTGATTGTTTGAACAATTAATCAGAAGAAGAGAGAGAAGCTTTGAAGAGCCTATTTCAATTTTTAGTGACTTTGAAAAGGTTTGTTTGAGACTCGATGTCTGATAATGATTATAATGTCTTCCTCTGTCTCTGACCCTTCCTTCCTCCCTCCCTCTCTCTTTCTCTCTAAATACCTCATCTCATCTATAGCAATTCTGTAGCAGCTCCTCCAGTAAATGGATCTGCCATCCATATTCCTCCTTAATTTCCCCTCCCTTTGGAGTGTCATTTTTTCAAATTCCACCCTGTAGAGAAAAATCAGGCTTACAGCAAAGTGTGATGGCAGCCGTTGGTTTCTTTGCCCTTTATTTAATGTACATCTAAGCTAGTGGAAGGCACTGAGCAGAGGGAAAGTAATGCTGGAAGGCAGCAGAAAAAGCTGCTGCTGGTGATCTCATAATAGGTTCTCCTAATCTAAGGGCAGAATCAGTGAGAACAATCAGTCAGGTGTGAGGCTCAGCTATTTTCATATTGAACCAAGCTCTTGAATTTTCTTCTCCCCAAGTTATTTCTCTAGGCTTTGCTTGACCTTCATTCAGTAGATAGCTGCTTTAAATTAATAATACTGGATGAAGTTTTAAAAAAATTATCAGGTTCAGCTTCAAAGTGCATAGAGTAAGTTATTTAAAAAAAAAGCCCCACTTGACTACTCGATGAGCCAGTTCACATCAGTTTGCTAAAGGTCAAAAGGAGAGGAAAATGCAAGTATTATGCACCTTTCACGTGGCTTTCTTCTGACTGAGGGGTTTGATTAGGATCTTTCAGTCAGGCTGGAAAGGTGTTGTTTTTGGTGTTGGTGTTGTTTCAAATTTCTTTCTCCTCAGTACTCAATTTTTCTGTCATGAGAACTGGACTGGAACAGGGGTGATTTGGGGCACAGGTCTCTTCTTTCTTGTAGACTCAAAAGGGATGTTGCACAGGTCAGTTCTTGCAATGAATGTAAGCTTCCCCCTGAATGCTGCTGGAGGGTTGAATTTCTCTATTAGGGTTCCTGACTTGCAAGGATTTGACTTGCTTGGCTGAAATTTTATCATAGAATCTGTGCTGGTCATAGAGAAGACCAGAATTTGACTCCTTGCGCTGGGGTAACCACAAGCAAGCCACTTTACCTCTGAAACGAGTTTCTTCCTTTGTAAAATGGGAATGGTAATTCTTATACTGACCACGTTGCATGTGAAAAAGTGCTTTGGAAATAAATCTTAAAGTACTGCGTAAGTATGAACTGCAATCATTTATTGTTAGTAAAAAATAAATACCCATGCCTAGATTGAAGTGAAATAATATTTGGGTTATGTGATCATCTAAACCAGGTGTCAGATTGAATAGGGCTTTGGTTGGGGGAAGGGCACCTCTTATTAATGTGTCATGGTTTTTCTCAACTCCAGTAGTCAAGTCAACAAGCAATTACTGAACTTTTAGTATCTTCTAGGAACTGTGCTAAATGCTTGAGATACAAAGAAAAGCAAAAATAGGGTCCTTGCCCTCCTTTCAATGGGGCAGACAACAAGCAAACTATGTGTATACAATATACATTCAGTGGAAATGGGAGGTAATCCTAGAGGAAAGGCACTACCTCCAGGTGGGGGTGGGGTGAATGGTAAAGGGCTACTTCTTGCGGAAGGTGGGATTTAAGCTGATTCCTAAAGGAACCAAGAGAAGCCAGGAGGTAGAAATGAGGAGGGAGCACATTCTTGGTGTGGAAGCGAACCGGTGCCATGTGGGAGAAACAGTGTCACTGGATTGTAGAGCATGAAATTTAAGAAGATTGAAAAGGTGGGAAGATGTTGTTTTGTAAAAGGCTTTATAAAGCCGTTTTTGTATCTGATCCTAGAGGTAATAGGGAGCCACTGAAGCTTTTTGAGTAGG